>OY720454.1:6422500-6442500 GCA_963082715.1 Harpalus rubripes
GGTGTCTCATAGAAAAACTTTCAATCTATTGCCGATGCTCGCATGAAAACCAATATGTTCAGGAAACGTTGTCGTAGAATATTAAATTCTGTAGAATTATAGAGACTTAAATTTTTAGAATTTATATTTCTTTTACGTTGATATATCATATATCGGGTGTAACATGAAAAGCAGACCACGAGTTTAACATAGAAAAACAAGTTTTCCTGGAGCAAAAGTGGCCTAATAATTTTAAATAATACAGCGCGGGATCACATTTGACCCGCAATCTGTAGCCAATCCATGTTTGGGGTGTGACTGTCATTTTGCAAGTCAGTACATACATTCATACATACATACATAAAATCACGCCTTTCCCACTTAGTGGGTTAGGACAAATCCGAAGCAATAATAATATCAACCACAAAAATAATCACTCACTCTTTCAACAACATTCTAACTAACATGACATCATACCACAAATATTCCTCACATATTAAAATGACCGATTTTCGGTAGCGAAATACCACAACCGGACCACAATAATAGTTATGAAACAATCATCCTTCGCCACACATTCCTGTCTAAGCACACTTCTTTCGCCTCGGCCACATTCATAATCGTATTCATACGCGCTCTTCTTCTCTTTCCACTCGGAAACTTTTTCTCTTTTAGCACCTTATCAATCACATCCATCCACTTACACACTGGACGACCACGTAATCGAACACCCTCAATTTTATTTATTTATTATTTACAACTGCTCAACAGGATTATTCCCAATGAAAGAGCAAGAAACACACTTAAAAATATACAATATAATAGAGAATAATATTTAACAGATTAAAATGTATGAAGGATATTATTATTTATACATATGAAAATTTGACTAGGCTTTACCAAGGTATATACGCTTCACAAGCCGTTCACTCTTCATTCTCTCCACATGACCAAACCATCTCAACTGGCTCATTCCTACTCTCTTAACAACATTATTCTTAACCATACCATATTCTTAACATACCAAATTATTTCTCACGCGATCCCGTCTTACATATCTACATACACCACGTAAATACCTCATTTCCACGGCAGTCACTCTCTTTTTATGCTTTCCCGTCCATGCCCAACATTCGCTTCCGTACATCAAAGCAGGTACTAGCACTCCATTATACACACTTAAAAGAGCTTCTCTAGATACGTTTACGTTTCGAGCAAACGTATCCAGAGCACCCATTACCTTACACCCCGCACTCACTCTCCTTTCAACTTCTCTATCAATTCGACCATCCCTTGACATAAAAAATAAAGATTATTAAATTTTCTACAGGTTTGCATTAATACTTTTCCTATATATTTTATGGATAAATTTATAAAATTATCTATAATTTAAATCCCGGAGCCCACGCTTTAAACAAACACAACTCCTTGGTTACACAGTTCACTTCATATCTCAAATGTATGTAACTGACAGATAAATGTCACTGTCAAATAACTAATCATTTCAAATTAATTAATAACGTTTTAAAAAGAAAATAGTAAGTAGAACCATACTTATATGGAATTGAACTTAGTAGAGTTTCCAGCATAAGTAAATATGTAACTATGTATATTTAAATTAATAAAAATTAAATGACGGGAGGTATAGTGTTGGCCACATCAGATTTTTATTTACAAAAAGAAGCAAATTCTAATTTCAAGAAAACCTATAGAAATCGTTATTCTTTGAACCAATATCATGTCAGAAAGCAAGAAAATATTTATTGTAGTATTAACCGATAGAGATATGTCGGTAAAATATTGAAGGTCTTTAGTGCTGTAGATAGTTTAAATCGCAGAATTAGTGACATTTGTAATCATTATTAATAAATATAAGAAATTTCTCGAATTGAATATAGACCCATATTATTAAGAAGGTACAGGATTGTATCGAAACGTTATTTGTGTAAGAAAATAAATGCTGTACCGTAGTCTATAAAAAATCAAATACAAATTAATTACATAATCATTATCAATAAGTTAGTTTTGAAAATGGAATCAAAATAATTCTGTGAGTATATAAGAAGTTTAGCTAAATTTTTGAGTAACTTTCCCCGAGTTTGTTAAACGATTCTGTGGCAGGGCTGTATTGAGATAACTTCCCGTCGTCCGGCCGACCCTTACGATCACTATATCATTCGAAGAGTTCCCGCATCCGCTGTGGAGTGATCCTAGTAGGCGCTGCTGGCGCTATCTTTAAACATGGCGGTTTTTCTCCCAGGTTGTGGATATCGCATCGCATGTCGTGCCGTAACTCCTCGAATATCCTGTTTCGTCCACTGTTGCAGGCAAAAACGGATTTTATTTAAAGCGTTGCCACTGCTGCCGACGTATCCACTCTGAGAGATAAACTCGAGCGCCATTTTTTGAGGAACTTGATAAGGAGGATTTTTTACTTTTTGCCAGGGATACTTTTTTACTTATTACGCAGTTACAGTTACTTTTTAGTTAATATTATATTTATGTCTCTATTAATGACATTATTATTTAATATTGAAAAGTCGGAATTTGAATCTTGTAACCAACAATAATTAAGGGTTAATTATTATAAATACCGTGTGGGTTGATCAATTTTCTTATATACTAATTTTATCCCAAATTTTCGAAATTCTAAATTTTATATTTTTAAATACCTTTTCTCGTTCTCAAAATGCTTACATTTCTAACTTTACTCATTTCTGGGTTATGACCCAATAATAGCACCTAGCGACTTACAATTCGATTTTTCTGACAAAATTACATTCACAAGGTTTATTTAAATAAAACAAAATTGATAGTTCGGAGGGGGTACCCGATTCTGTCAAAATACCCTCCACCAATACCCCCAGGGGGCGGAGATTTTGTAATCTTAAATGGGAACCACGTTTTTTATTGCAGATTCGAATTTTTACCTTCCGTCACCTTTAGGTAAGGAAGGTATTGTGATGAGCTTTTAATCAATAAGCACGTTTTAGGGTCCCAAGAATAAGAATTTAGTATTTTTACGATTATGTGTGTGTGTGTGTGTGTGTGTGTGTGTGTGTGTGTGTGTGTGTGTGTGTGTGTGTGTGTGTGTGTATGTGTGTGTTTGTGTGTGTGTTTGTATGTTTGTGTGTGTGTGTGTGTGTATGTGTGGATATGCGTGTGTGTGTGTAACAAAAATTTCGCCTGCGATAACTCTAATACTACAATTTCAAAAATTATATTTTTTTCATATTCTTCTTCGTTACATCCATTTGATGAGGTGATTAGATTTTGGTTACAATTGGTCAACCGGAAGTACCATCATTTGAAGATTTTTACAGTTTTTCTTGAAAAAACTATGTTAAATATAATTTTTTTACATTTAATATTATTATAAATATTAAAGAATATTTTATTCTCTATACGAAAAATTATACAAAAATTAAATTTCATAAAGTAGCCATAGCTATGGAAACAGCTACTATATTAAGAAAATTCTAATTGAAAGATGTCAGTGTCAAGTGAAATTGACATAGTGTGTTTCTTATAATTTTACTGGAAATATAGGATCTTTTGCTATAAATTTTCTGTATGGGATTTGTATAAAATACATGCAACTGCCGGAAGGTAAAATACAAGAAATAGAATCTTTAGCATTGAACTTTCTGTATGAAATTTTTACAAAATACCACGGCAAAATACATAGAACTGACAGAAGGTAATGTGCTGGCCACATGAGTTTTTTTTTAGATGACGTCGACCACGTCACTGTACTAAACAAAATTTTTCGTGGCAAGGTTTTTTTTTTTGGTGCAAAAACGTATAAACTAATTTCTGCTTCTAGCCCCTTCTCCTCCCCTTAGGGGACGAACTTTTGATTCGAGACATTTTTTGATCCGATGCATATTTATCGAGTTATTCTTGTTGTTCTCAGTTCTTTATTTCTTATGCACTTATTTCTGAATATTATTACATTTTAGAGATTTTATACTGCTTTGGATGTTCACATGTGACGGTAAATAATATCAAAAATGATTTCAAACGTGGATGAATATCGTCCCCAAAAAATTAGTGATCCGTCATCCGATCAAAATCAATGCGAAACATTGCAGTCTGCAATTCGACGTACTTGTGTGGTGAAAGGAAATTGCTTTTAAGGCCCTTTCCATAATCAATTTTAAGTATTATAATTAAATTAAAAATGATTTCTGTGTTGTGTTGTCAAAGTTGTTTTCTTATATTAATTGTTGTAATCAATCCGTATTATTATTGTAATGAATTAGAATTAAAAAGAAAATAATTTTCATTATATACCGTTCATATTATTTCTAATTTAAAGTCAATAAATGCTGATCGGATTATTGTGAGGGCATAATAAACTATTATGCCCTCATATAATGCCCCGGTTGTTATAGATATGTTTATATACACCGTATCCTAGCAATAAACATTTCAAAATACTTTAGTGAGACATAAAAATATTTTAAACATTCATTCATATGTATTATTACAATCGAATGAAAATAATAAAACTTTAAAATAAACGATATTTGGCATTACATTATGGAAACAGTTTTTATTTGACTATTAATATTAAAAGTGCATTAATTTTTTCAACAATTTTTAGTTGCATTAAAAAGTTTTCTCGTATATCAATAATGTTTGCGTATGTATGTGCCGCGCATTATTTACAGATTGATAACTAGTGAATATTTCATTTAATAATTAAACGGAGATTGGAATACTCAACACAAATATTATTCATTGTACAAACTAATTGTACATTAATTAATATACGATTTCCTACATGTGGTATTGATATTATTTATTGCGGAACAATAATAAATTAGAGTACAACTTAAACATTGGTATTTATTTGTATTAATTATTGTCGCTGCTTTTAACTGTTTTAAATCATTTATCGAAAATAATAATTCTATAGATATGTTACAAGTAGTGTATGACGATATATTTTATCAACATTTATTTTTTTCTACAGCAGATTTTAAAATCACTATTACTCTTTAACCGCAATAATTGAATAATAATGGTTTTACTGTAATTTTATATAAAAATTTATTTGAAATCCCCGCTGATTCTTGGTTTCTTACTTACAAATTATTTAAATATATTTTACAATGATACTATAAACACAAGATATGACATTGCGCATGTATCGCTCCATCTCTTTCTACAGCTGTGACGTCACCCAGTGACACAGGCAGCTAGAGGTGGGCGCGTGAGTAACTTTTTGTTCACGATCACGCACGCTCACGGAACTAAAAATGTAATCACGACCAATCACGAACGACTTTTTATGTTTGATTCACGATCACTCACGCTCACGATTTTATTTTGGTACTCACGCCCGATCACGCCCGGGGGGTCACGTTCGTGTCACGTAATTATTTCTATGTACATTTAAGCCTGCTTAACAAAGTCATAAGTTTTTATCAAATTTGTTAACAAATTGGTAATAAGTTAGGTAACAGATTGGTTTCATTGGAAACGAATGTTAATGTATAAATAAGTTGTTCTATTCCTTCACAAATATCATTATAAATTTGGTAACAAATTTGTTAACAAAATTATGATCATGTCAAACGGGCTTAAAGATTTGTATATCTTTAGTGAAATCGGAGCAACTGTGTATACAATTTTAAATACAACAATAACACTATTTTTATGCAAAAAATTCTGTTGATGACATATTTGGACATAATAATGATAAAAAGAATGTAAAGTAAAAGATGGAAATTGACAATTTTTTAAATAAAAAATAGAAGAAAACTTGTACTCACGCCCGATTAAATTTCAATCACGCCTGATCACGCACGATAATTTTTTAGTGCCTCACGCTCACGTCCAATCACGACGCAAAATTTAAATTATACTCACGATCACGCGGGTCACGTCGTGACCCATCGTGACCCGACAAAATCACGGCCCGCGCCCACCTCTACAGGCAGCTGTAAAATAATAATAATAATAATAATAATAATAATAATAATAATAATAAAAAAATATTACTATCAAGACATTTTAGTTAAATATAATTGGGGATGTTAACTTATTTGTTTATAATATTAAGATAATTACTGTTCCCAATTAAAGAACGAACTAATTTACTTTTTGTTATTTATTAAGTAAACACTAATTAATATTAATTGTATTTATTTTCTGCCAGAATTTGATATAAGTGAAAGTTTTCAATGCTATTTGCTACTGACTTGTCACTGGGTGACGTCATGCGCGTGGCGAACGAAAATGGAATCTCTAAATGACACATTGGTTTGTGCAAATCTGCTACCCTAATGTTAACGTTTGCTGGCAATCAAAATTCCACGATTTTACAGATTTTTTATTGAATTTTTATAACAAAATTATGAACCCACTAGAATGTTATGACCATTTCAAAAACATTTGGCTTGGTTCATAGAACATTTTTACCTTCCGTCACCTTTAGGTAAGGAAGGTATTGTCTTTGGTCAAAAAATTCGATGATGACTTTTTAATCAATAAGCACGTTTTAGGGTCCCTAGAATACGAATTTACTATTTTTACGATGATGTCTGTATGTGTGTGTGTGCGTGTGTGTGGATGTGTGTGTGTGTGTGTGTGTGTGTGTGTGTGTGTGTGGATGTGTGTGTGGATGTGCGTGTGTGTGTGTGTGTGTGTAACAAAATTTTCGTCTGCGATAACTCTAATACTACAGTTTCAAAAATTATAATTTTTTCGTATACTTCTTCGTTACATCCATATGAAGAGCTGATTAGATTTTGGTTACAATTGGTCAACCGGAAGTACCATCATTTGAAGATTTTAACAGTTTTTCTTGAAAAAACTATGTTAAATATCATTTTTTCACATTTAATGTTATTATAAATATTAAAGAATATTTTATTCTCTATACGATTTGACTGCATTTTATACTTAATATTAAATGGATATAGAGTTAAAAAATTGTAAAGAAATTAAATTTCATAAAGTAGCTATAGCTATGAAAACAGCTACTATATTAAGAAAATTCTGATTGAAAGATGTCAGTGTCAAGTGAAATTGACATAGTGTGTTTGTCTTATAATTTTATTGGAAATATAGGATCTCTTGCTTTCTGTATGAAATTTGTATAAAATACATACAACTGCTTTAAGGTAATGTACAAGAAATAATAATAAATCTTTTATTTCTGCAGATACATTACACTGTATATAGAAAACGTCACAAAATAATAATTTAAGACATAAATTTTCTGTATGAAATTTGCATAAAATACATGCAGCTGCCGGAAGGTAATGTACAAGAAATAGAATATTTAATTTAGCAAGCAACTTTCCGTATGAAATTTGTACAAAATACATAGAACTGACGGAAGGTAATGTGCTGGCCACATCAGATTTTTATTTTATAAATTGAATTTTTTTTCATCTTTTGTATGAGTCACATAATTTTATAAATAGGCTATGAAAAAAATTATTTAATCTATTTTTTGATGTATTTCAAACTGTTTCTATAAACAATGTACAATAAAGGAATAGCAAATATGTATAAATAATAAATGTCATTGTTTACGTTTTGTGTTTTTTGGAGAAAAACTATTCCGGTGTCAATAATAAAACTGTATGAAACATGAAATATGCAGGACAACAGCAGAACATCACGATCTCTGATTGCAAAACCGGAAGTGCGGCCGTGAGAAAGGAAGATTTCCGGATAAAACAACTGCACAGGAGCTAGACGCTCAGATTACAGAACCGTAATTACTCGAATACACAATTCATAACTTATAATTTGAAATTTTGTGTTTAATGTCTTAAAAACAAAGAAAAAAATAAAAAATATATATCATTACGGCATATTACTCATTGCTGGGTGTACCAATATGCTTTGTACACAGCGTTCGGTAATGATGATGACATATTTGTGCCATGCGGGCGTTTACGAGGCGTCACCTCACGGGCACTCGTTGCTGGCGTGAAGAGTGCACCACACTTGTGCCACTTAAAATTTGAAATATGTGGTGTCGGTCGGGATCGAACCCGTTCCTCAGATTCGCGACCAGACAATCACGTACGCGGTCACGAGACCCCAAAAATATTTCAAATATATTTTTTCTAATTCCGTTTCATAATGTCAATTTTTTGTTTCTTATTTAGAATATCAAAATGATATTTTTTTTCAATCTAATGCGTTCACTTGTCTGTTTACAACATTAGTGCCTTAAAGTGATCAAATCAACCAATCAGCGATAGACTGGCCATAAATTGAATAATTGTTACTTATGTCACAGAATATATACATGACTAACGTCAATAGAAGCGACACTGTTGTATGTATTGCCGTCAGTGTGCTCATGGCTATGGGTGCGTGGACTTTGACCAGGGAGGGGTAACGCAAGGAGAGTGGGCGCACTCCGGTACGCCAAACTATGCCAGTGACGGAGTGACAGCGTTCGTGTGCAGGACGGTTCAGTGCAAGAATATTACGACTACCAAACTAGACTACTAGACATAATTCCGGGTGCTATAATATATTGTTGCGTAAATGGCTGTCCAAATAATAATAGTAATAATAATAATAATAATAATAATAATAATAATAATAATAATAATAATAAAAAGATAAAACAATTCTAAAAAGCTTTTTTAGATTACCGACTGACCCAGAAAAGTATTATATTTATTTTATTTTACATTTCTATCGATCGCCTCAGTATATTGTTAAAAAAGCTCGAAGCATACGGTTTCTCAAGTCCACTAATTATATTAATGTCATCGTATTTGCGAAATAGGTATCAGTACGTCAACATTCATGGCTATAACTCTGAAAAATTCCCTCAGACGTCTGGTGTACCACAGGGATCGGTTTTAGGTCCCTTGCTATTTAACGTATTCATAAATGATATAACTTAGAGTATTGACGTAAACCACTTACTATATGCCGATGACATGAAATTATTTCACAGAATCTCAAACTCGAGTGACTGCGAATTACTCCAACATAATATTAATAAAATACATGCCTGGTGCGCCAAAAACAAACTTTATTTAAATATTGAAAAATGTAATGCCATGACATTCACCAGAAAAGTTACTCCATTTACTTTTGATTATTCCGTTAATAATTGTCAATTACAAAGAACAAATTTATTTACAGATTTAGGTGTTACTTTTGATCCGCTATTATCATTTACTCAACATTATAACAACAAAGATTTCTACAGCATTTAGATGCGCAGGTTTCATTATTCGTAATGCTCAAATGTTGGACAATGTTAATGTTCTAAAATTACTTTTTACGTCTCTAGCACGTCCTCATTTAGAATATTGTTCTGTGATCTGGAACCCAGTTTATAATAACCAGATTGAGGCCATTGAGAGAGTCCAAAGAAAATTTATAAAATCAGTCATGTACATGATTCAAGGAACGTACCCACCAAGAGGTACCCCACAACATATCTTGTTAGAATTTCTAAACTTGAATTACATGTATCAACGACGTAACATGCATGCCGTAATTATATTATATCAGATTGTTCAGAATACTATTGACTGCCCTTTCTTAATGAACAAATTAAACTTTAGGGTTCCCAGATTTTCTTCTCGTCTTAATAATACATTTTACATGGCTACTGTTCGTTCGAATACGATTGCAAAGTCCCCTTTGTATAATATGATACTATCTTATCATAATATAGAAGAATATATTGATATATTTTACAATAATATTAAAGATATAAGGAGTTCCATTATATTATTCTAAATGAAAGTCTCTTCTCACTCTTAATTGGGCACTACCTGCCTGTTGAGTGTAGTATTAAATAATAATAATAACAATAATAATAATAATAATATTATGATTACACTAAATTTTAAATGTAATTTTTAAGGAGTTTTATTAATTTAGAACTATTATTATATTTCTATACTTATTAAATGTACATTTAAATTTGAATTTAGTTTTAATTTAAACCGGAACAGGTTTTAAACGAATTGATATCAAAATAAAAAATCTTTCCTCCTAGATACCTGGGCAGACATTTTACGTACGCCTATGCTAGCGCGTAAAGCGAGCCTATTAAAGGTCACCAAATTCAAATACACACATACAGGTTAGTATCGTACCAGCCTATGTTCAGTATTCAATATACTGCAAATGATAAAAGTGTAATAAAATTAGTCTTTTTCCAAACTTTATTTGCAAAAGCGAAATAAGAAACGCGTATGATCAAAACAGCGCATCATTCCATCGTTCATTTATATACTTACCACTGACAGATTTTTTTTTCTCCTTTTGAATATTTGGGCTAGTCCGCCCCTGATCATGCACCGCTGTGGATTTGTAGGAGCGGCGCTTGAGCAAGAGGGTTGACAGATGAGCAAGATATATCTGGAACGTGAATTGTCGCACATTTAACAAAACTTTCGCAATAATGTTGGAAAGATAATTCGACTTTAATGATATTCCAATAATTAAATTCATTTAGAAAGGCGGTAGTTTGTAATAACAAATTATACAACGCTTTCAAGCTGTCAAATCTCTCTATAGGAATCTTTCCACCTGATTACCCACCGCGAGAATTTGTCACAAAAGGAAAGACGGAGATTTTTTTTCTAGAGCATCCGAACGAATAAATATAACGATGATAGAGCTTAAAACGGTGGGTAGTCTTTTAAATTAGTCATTGGAAATTAGTGTGTAAAATCGGTTTTTATTAAGTCATACATATAATACTGCCGTTTAAAAATTTGCTTAAATCCGCTTGCTTGTTCATGTTCAACAATGTGATAGACCTGAGCACAGACAAACATACGTTTACATATGTTTGTCTGTGACCTGAGGCTAGTGCTACGTAAAATATGTATCATGGTATTCCAAATACTGACCCTTGGTACTCACTTTAAATTCCCTGGCAAACGATTTGCTGTCTTCCCCGAAAAAAAAGACTATCTACCTAGCTGTGGATCATGACCCAAAACTGTTTATAGTTAACGTCATAAGGCTGACATGTAGCAAGTAACAGATTAGGTTGAATGTTGTAAAATCGAGGCGATAGCCGAAATTTTATAATCAACCGTGTCGGTTATTTGTATATCAGCCGTGTGACGTTCAGTATTTTTCATAATAACATAAAATATCTTCTTAAAATTCTATTTTCTATGCCATATTGACAGGTGACAGCTCTTCATGACAATTTCATGATGCTGAGATTTTTTTAGGAACACATGATTTTTAATAATTGTACTGTTATAAAAAATAACGGCCGTGGCTGTTTTGATGCATATATCGGTTGAGCATACAGTACTGTTAAAGCACATTTAACAGTATGGTATTATGAAATAGCTATTAACATACCTAGGAATGTTATGCACATCATAACTGCCGCAGATGTAAGTTTGACATCTAAGGCTTGTTATGATTCATAACATCCGTGGTTTGTTCAATAGTTTATCGGTTTCAGAAAATTAAGACATTATTGATAAATATCATTTTTTGAAATTCTCTCATTAATGCTACTTTCAGATTGCTATGGTTAAGAAAAAAATTATTTTGGCATATGTCAATATGACAAATATTCAAATTATGTGCTTTATTCCTCATGTTTATTACTTTAGAGTAAAGTAGACTGTATTTAGAACGATAGGCTAACGTTATCTGTATGGATTAATGCAGAGCATTATATTTTCATTTTATTTTATTTTCATTTTGTAGACCGTTGTTGACAAGTCAGTACGATAATAATATTACCATACAGATACAGTTATTACTTAGTTACCAGCCTACTTTTGTACATGTAAACAATGGAATAATATCCTGAAACCGGTAAAAAAAAATTATGTGCCCAACACATGACCTCCCGTGAATTCCATGTTTGAAATAGCAATGAGCTTTAAGTACAGTATCACTTCCAGTTGCTCGTTTGTAAACAAAATCTAATTTGTTGTTCTAATAAATAGAAAAGTCTGTAATGACAAATTTTCGATTATATTTTATTATGTTTTTCTCGTAAATCCGTTAAGAGCTCCAAATTAAGTACCACTTCTGGATTATTATATAGGTCAAAATGAATTGTTATTTCAAATTGTACACGTGTTTTAAATACCAAATTTGAGAAGTTTTGGATCATGTTTTAATATATTTTTTCAAGAAAATCTGTTTATAGCTTCCTGTAAAGTAGTACTTCCGGTTTACCAATTTTAGAATACATCTAATATGTCGTTCTCATTAACATAAAAATCTAATATGTTGTTCCCCTTCATATACAGCACCCCTAAAACAAACTATGAACTTCGATCTCCAATTAGATAGTTGGTGCTACATTGAACACTGTGTCCATATACATTAACAATCTTGACATTTTCTATGACACTCAGTCCAAATTTGGAAAACAAATTATGAACTATTTTTTGTCTGATCTTTAGCAATTAAATTGAGTTATTTCTATTTCTAATATTGTCACTACATTATTACAAATTTTTCTTGTAACTACACTGTATTTATCCTTGTTTTTGTCAATAATCCTCTGTAATTGGGAACATCTGTTCCTGTTGAGTGATTACTAATAAATAAACTTGCACCCCAAAGTACTATTCTAAAACCAACCCTAATCCCGAGGTCATAAGTGTATACAGGCTGTCTCACAACTCGCGCCCCAGAGCGAATGAGGAAATACGAGACTGCACTCGGATGTGTAATTTCGAAGAAAAAAAAATCTAGCTTAAAAGATATTCGATAAAAGACGTCTTAAAATTGACCAATCAGAGACCCACACCTTTAATATGTGTTTACCGTAATTTTACGTTACTAGGGTTTTATATAAATCAAATCTTCTTTAAAATGTGTGGGCGATTGTAGTTTTCGAAAAAAGGCAGTGTCAAATTAAATTTGGCAAGGTGAATAAAAAAGGCAAATTCTTACCATGCATTCAGCCGCTGATTACTTAGAAATGATTATAATTTTCGGAGAATGTGGACGTAACGCCAGAGAGGCAGCACGAGTCTATTCAGAAAGTTTTCCGGATATAAATCTTGTGGATCATCACTAACCTAAATTTGTTGACAGTGAAAAGTCAATACATCATAATAAAATGATCAAGATTTTTTGTTTTACAAATTTTTATTATAGAGAAATGCACACACTGCTAAGTTTGACAAATAAAATGCTGTGTGTTCAAATGACACATTAATGTGTAACATGTGTAAAAAAAAATGTTGATAAAAAAATTACGCTCCAAATTTTAATACTAAATATGGTCAGATCTAGTTGTGTTGATATACAGGCTGTCTCACAACTCGCGCCCTAGAGCGAATGAGGAAACACGAGACTGCACTCGGATGTGCAATTTCGAAGAAAAATAAAACTAGCTTAAAAGATATTTGAGAAAAGACGTCTTAAAATTGACCAATCAGAGACCTACACCTTTAACGTGTGTTTACGTTACTAGGGTTTTATACAAATCAAATCTTCTTTAAAATGTGTGGGCGACTGTAGTTTTCGAAAAAAGTCAGTGTCAAATTAAATTTGACAAAAGTGAATAAAAAAAGGCAAATTCAATTCCTACCATGTATTCAGCCGCTGATTACTTAGAAATGATTATAATTTTCGGAGAATGTGGACGTAACGCCAGAGAGGCAGCACGAATCTATTCAGAACGTTTTCCGGATAGAAATCTTGTGGATCATCACTAACCTAAATTTGTTGACAGTGAAAAGTCAACTCGAAAGTGTCAAAATTACAGTAAGTCAATACAAATTTTGTAACTCACTAGTAGTATTTTTAAAACCTAGCAACCAGTTTTATTTTGTAATAATATCATCACACCTCAAGATATCCTTCTGGAATTGGTGGATTAAAAAGTCTTGTAACTCTGTTATGCAAGCAGCCGCAAATTATTTTCTTCTATTTGTTGGCAACCTATTGTCGTCGGCAAGTGTCAGTTTCGTCTGGGGCGCGAGTTGTGAGACACCCTGTATAAGACAAAAGTATATTTTCCGGTCAACCCCTTTTATCACAACAATGACGAATGTTACATCTTTTCCCGGTGTCGTATCTCTATTGGAATCTCCCCACCTGATTACCACGTGAATTTGTCAGAGAAAAACCGAAGAAATTTTTTACGGGATCAGAAAGAATAAATAAATCGGTGTTAAAGATTGTGAAGGGTAGGCCTGAATAGCTTCTTAGGGTTGGAATGGCCGATCAATTATTTATCGACAGCATCAATCACACCCTGTAAGGAGATGAAAAAACAGACGCTCCGAACGAGCAAGAACAACATAATAACATAATAGGCGGAATCGACAGAGGATTATACCAAATGATGTCAGTGGACTGGAGATGTACAACCGGCAGGGACGAACTCGCGAGATTTTGAAAAAGGAAAAGGATGTGTTTGTTTAGGATACAAAGGTGTTCAAAATGCTATTTAATTTTTAAAATAACTTTTTCTATAGTATATACAAGAGTAGCCATTTGCGCTCTCTTTTGTCATTGGTTTATTTCATACACAACGTGTAGTACTAAATAGCTTTACATCTGATGAGATAACTGTTATTCTGGCGTACCACAAGGTTCTCATTTGAGTCCACTTCTTTTCAATATTTTTGTTAATGATATATCTATATTTTTTAAATTTACTAAATTTCTATTATATGCGGATGATCTTAAAATATATCATACTAATGCATCACTCAGTGACTATCATCATTTCCAACAAGACATAAATAATTTAGTAACGTACACGAAAAAAATGAAATTGACGCTTAACATTGATAAATGTTTTTATATAAAATTCACAAGAAATAGAAATGCTTTCAGGTGCGAATACAAAATAGACAATATTGTTATTAATAAAACTGATAATGTGAAGGATTTAGGTCTGACACTTCATACTAAATTAATATTTGATGTTCACATTGGCAATATTGTTCAAAAAGCAAACAAAATATTAGGTTTCTTAATTCGAGCAAGCTCTAATTTTAAACATCCCTCCACTTTAATTAAATTTTATAATTCTCTAGTTAGGAGTCAATTGGAGTTTGCATCTGTATGTTGGAACCCACGCTATGCTGTTTACATAAATCGCATTGAATCTATTCAACGAAAATTCTTTAAAAAAATTTCGTCGGAAGTTTCCGTCATACAGGTCTAAACTACTATCATTAGAAAACAGAAGAAAATTATCTAACCTCACATATTTACATAAACTTTTTAATAACACCGTCGATTCACCAATTTCACTATTGTCTTTTTGCCTTAGAGTACCTGATTACGATACTAGAACAAATAGCTTCTTTACTTACTGTCATCGCACAAACTCTACCCTAATTACTCCCGTTATAAGATTGTCCCACTTGTAGAATGGCAACAATATGCCAGATCTGTTCTGTACCAGTTTACCGCAGTTTAAGCGTCTTCTTAGATTTTCTTAACTTAAAATGTTTGTATTTATTTATGTATTTACTATCGCTATACTATTTATTTTCTACAAAAATCTTATAATCACGTTACTGTTATTCTTTATTTCTTATAATTGAATTTTTTCTGTAATTTTTTTTGTATATAATGCTAGAGCTTCTTTATTATTGGGATTTATTCCTGCTAAAAGGACAAATATCAAATAAATAAATAAATAAATAAACAAATAAACGTAAAATGTCACTTTGCCGCGACAGAGCAGAAATAACGCTCGCTGTCCAAATTTCTGACTATACAATGTTGAGAAATGTCACTTGTCTACATTCTTAATGGAAACGTTTAGTCAGGAACTAATGGCACTGTAGTTACACATTTACCACCTTAAGTCAATCTGACATATAAGGCTTAATTTACATCAACGGTACAATGACGGTATGTCAATTACACGAGGCATTTACATTGGACGGTACCACGACGGTACGAACATAATAAAATTCCATGACAATATAGTTTTGTCTTTTATGTATTATAACAGTTTGTGGTGCATGTATCATGTTTCTATCAATAGTAGAAACTATCGTGCAATATTTAAAAATTTCTCAAATACCGACTTGGCTATAACTATTCTTCCTCTTGTCAAAGAAAATGAAGAAAATCCAGCAGAGAACTTTTGTTCAATAATTGTATATGTATAATCATTTCTCATTTCTAGCTCATTTTGACTACATTTTGGTTTAACTAAAAGACAAATATGAAAAAGTCAAAAACATGTCGAATGTTAATCACTTAGTGGCATAAATGTTAACTTTCACTCGGCTGATTTTGGCATGAACGTCAACTTGAAGTGCACGTACTTTTCAAAGGCAACCTTCCACTCCCTCTATTGCATGGAAATACTATGCTGTTACTATGATATACAATATTTTTTCAATAGAAACAAAACTATACTGTACCCTGGTCGTATCGCTAATTATTATTAAATAGAATATAGACGTTTATTCAATTACTACTATAGTTCGCCATATTTCGTGTTATTTGTAACTTATTGTATCGAACTAGTGCATTACATGTGCATACACGAGCTATTACCTGCATATGTTAACCATGTTTACCATTGTTATCTATCATATCATTAATTCCGAAATTGTAATCCGCTCAACCCTGGGGATCTGATGAAAATTAACCTTTAATGTATACATGAATTTGTAACTATTTTTTAAATTACTGTATGTAATGAAAAATAGTTTAACTTAAATCTAATAACATAAAATAATAATAACAGTAATAAGTCTATTTGGCAAGCTGAGCAGTGAATTAAAAAGTACAGTGGTGGACAATTATTTTGTAGTGAGACATGAATATATGTATTTGTAATTAAAAATATTTTTCATTTTATGCGTACAACCAGGTAAAATATCTGGCAAGAGGTTATGTGTTGGCCACATCAGATTTTTTCTTTTTAAAACGTTACTATTATTAAATTGAAATTATTAGCTCTTTGACAATGACATTTATCTGTCAGTTACACAAATTTGAATAACTGCGCAGATACCGAACCCATGAAAAAAATTTGAAAGTTCGAAACAGATTTGAAATTTGACGTAGTTAACAAACTGAGCACAATCCTACTTCTGATTTTCACATTGAACACATATTCAATTTTAACGCGCGCGCTTCGCTTGGTATCACTATTTTATTTTTATTTTTTGAGCTTAGATTCTCCATTTACCACATTTACCGGCTGAATTACTCGATCCACAAGTGAATATTATAGAAATATTAAATTAAAATTTACATTTTTACACGTACAAAATATATTAAACGAGAGTTGTTATTAATTTAATTTTTGTTTAATTCCGAATTAAAATATTGGTGCAACCGGTCATTAGAAAATTAAGTACGTCCGAATTCCGAATATATAACAACTTCAAAAATTTATGGATTCACATGAGAATTGATTATACTCTAGAATTATATTAAGAACTAGTATAACCTAGAAAGTTAATGATGAATTTCTCATTACATATTAACGAAGAATGATTGTCCAAACTGTAACAATATCTTTCCCAAATCGAAGCTTTTCGTCTGCAATCCATTACGTTCGTCTAAGTCCTTTCTCCATTTATTTTTATGAATAAGTAATTCTGGAAAGAGACAGACACTGGTGGCCCGACAGAGCCGGGAAACCGGCGACTGGAGTAGTTTCTGTCTGCTTGAGTCTGCACCACTTTTTATAAGCTGTTCCCGATATTGGACTGTTGTATGCGGTTGGGCCAATACAGCCCGTGGAACCGCATGTTGTAGTTTGTATTTATATGCAACAGGACCCCATTCGCCCCAAACAGAGAGTTAGATACAGTAATTTGTAGTTGGTTATCAAGGAATGAAGATTAATTGATAATGCAGAAATCGGGTTATTTATTACTGCACTCCACAGCAATAATGCAGAAACTAGTGTACTTGTTTGTCAGTGCAGTTAGTAAATGACAGAAATTTAATTTATAAAGTATTATTTATTATTTTTGTTCGCTGTTTAGTATACTTTCAAGAATACGCTCTATTTATAAAATTTATATTATGTAACTGGTTGTATAATTTTATACATACATATTCATACGAGTCCAAACCCATAATACATTCATGGCCGGACACCAAAAAAAGTATTTAAATAGTTTACTTTTAACAACCGAAATATTTGTTTATTTGTTATTTTTTTGTTAAAATATGAGTAACTGATCTGTAAGCTAAGATTAGAAAATAAAAAATTGTAGCAAACACTTTAAATTCATTAAGAAAAGTTGAAACAGAAAAATGAACAAAAGTAGCAAATTTATTTTTCCTTATTAATTAAGTTTTATAGCTATGTATGATTTATTTTGAGTAAGTAATGGTCTGTATTGTCTCCCTGGGTCTTAATTCTCCAAATCATTTGTTCGCATTCGTATTCGTTCATAAACGTATAGTGTCTAAACGTATACGTTTCAAAAATTCTATTCTCCAATGGTATACGTTTGTCTCGCTTGATTTGCATTCGAATACGTTTGGCTTTCTAAAGGACGGTTCCACTAGACTTTTTCATTTGTGAATGGACCAATCAGACAACAGAACCACGCTCCATGCGTTTGATTAAATGTCAAAATTTGACATCTTGACATTGATATACACTAAACCTACAATTTTATTTGAACATGAAAAAAATGCCGAAATAAAGTATTTATTTTCTCTGAAGAGCAAAAAATAATAGTTATTAGAACGTGGAAAATTTGCAATCAAATTTTGAGATGATTTAATAATTATGTTAAATGATATCCCTGTACCAAAAAAGACTGGAAAAACTGGAGGAAGATCTGTATATAAACATATGAAATGTATTTACTGATTGATTTTAGACTTGGTACGATAAGCTTTGTTGGTAAAAGACGCCTTCATGCAAAGAAATATAAGCTATAAGAAATTTTTTTAAGATACTATGTACTTTTTACAATATACATTTTACTTTGTGGCCACAGTCTCCGGAAGAGCCTCGGAAAAGGATCAAATTAATCTTAAACATGTTTTATTGAATTCTTTCTTGTAATCAATATTCTTAACAGAAATCAAAATATCATTTGTTGTAAGTTTACAGTTATTATTTCAATTAATAATGCCAAAAAAATATCCTTTTGGCAGGATATTTTTTCTTTTACTTTTACTTATAAAGAGCTCTAAGGCAAACGAAAGTGAAATATTAATTTTTTCTTTAGGAATAATAAATTACAGTCGGGTTGAATACTTTTATCATATTTCTATTATACATATATTATATTATACATATTATATTAAGAATTTATAATTTATATTTTTCAAAATATAGGTACTTGACTTAAAAAATAATAACAGAATTCATCACTAAATTCCCCATAGTATAGTGTTTTTATGTATAACACTATTGTAAACGTATGGAAAATTCATTGAACGAATGGTCAGTACCCGCCCGTTGTCAAACGTACGAAAGTTGTACGTACGACCTGTAAAGACTTCTAGCATATGGGTTGGTAAACTTTCAATACAGTTGGTAACTCTTCGTTTTAATTATTTTTCCATTCTTCAGAAAGCGGTAGTGTTAGATATTGAATTGTTTTTGGTACGGATTATCGATGCTGAACTCTCTGCCTTAACGTAATTTTATATTTTCCATAGAAATTGAAGTCAGGGCTGGGATCTGACCATCGTAATAATCGAATATTACTTATTTTAAATGCTGCTTTGTTATATGTGCAAGTTTAACACGCATGTTGTCAAATTTTAAGATGAAATTCTCAGGAACAAATGTTTCTATTTCATTTTTGCCGTTGGTTAGACAGAGCTAGCTTATACCCCTTTGAAGCACAGACGACAATGAGATCACGAATAAAAGTCTCATGTATGCCATGTGTGTATGACAAAGATACTAGATAAAAGTTTTGTAATTCTTTCATCAAAAATTGATGACGCGGGATCAACTGGGAGATATAAAGTGTATAATAATACTGTATTAACCACATATTCATTGTTTTATATATGTTCAAACGATCCTAACCTCAAATCAAATGTGAAATAACTCAAAGTTTAACGGAAGTGAACATTCGAGTGTGGCAGTATTA
>OY720454.1:6447500-6540000 GCA_963082715.1 Harpalus rubripes
ATAAGTTATAGTTAAGTAGGTGCGGTGTCTAGACCGCTGACACTTAAACTAAACAGAGGCAGTTATAGAAAAAAAAACTTACAAACAAGATAAACATAGTTGAAATATTCTTACCGAAACTAAAATCTAGAAAAGTTTATAATAAGGCTAAAGAATTTAAAAATAAAAGATCAAACATAGATGAGATTTATATAAAAGAAATAAATATTGAAGTAAAAACTTTAGTACGTAATTAACAAATTTATTACCACATGAGGTGTAATTATCTGTTAAACCTCGAGAAGCATTGTTATAAATTGAATATTTGATGATGTGAAGTTGATCATGAATGGTTTCTCCACTTTTCTCGCAAGCAAATCTCCGGTTAGGACATGCAACGCGGGGTGCGGGGTAGGGAGGGCTGTTACTGTTGGAACAATCATCAAATTGTAATCAGAAGGCGCTCTAAATCACTGGCGTGCAGGGCGAGCGACGGGCACAGGGGATGCGACTCTTGCCAGATGTTACACCGGCCGCCCACTACGCCTTTCATTCCTTTGCCGTTTTCCACCCAGGGGCGAACTAGACTAGATTCTTGCTGCAGGAATTTTGTAGGTAATAGTTACACAAGGGTCACATGTAGACATAGGTCAAATGATCTTTCTCTTTCTAATACAAAATGTTGCTAAGCTACTGCTATGAAGTGATGTGTATTCTTTCTTCGAACAAACGACCTTGAATAGTCATCTTTCGTGAATAATAGTCTAGCTATCAATACATAAGTAAAATGAGTTAGTGCCGTTTCTGATCATGAAATAAACCAAATAATTATAGAAACCAGTTCTAAAAGTACATTAATCAGTAACTATAAATATGATTCCTGATTACATTTATTTTGTCTTGTCAAAGTTTTGTTCTCTCATGTGGCTCAAAATTTTGGTCGATCCCTTTGGGAAAATTAACACAGGGTATATCTTCTTCACAATTTTTTATTGTCCGATAAATTGTTGCCACAGAGATATTGTGCTCGTGATAAACTGCAACAATATCACACTTATGCCCAACAAGATTGTAAATTCCTTTACGCAGAACTGTATTGTAATAGTTTGTTTACATTTTAGTTACCATGGCGGAAAATGAAAGATTACACCCTGCGGGCGGTAAAGTGTAAAGAAAAAGCCCACCGGGCTGTAAAAAATATGGCAAAAAAAAAACAAATAACGGTAAATAATATTTTATTTGTGGATATTTATAATACAGTTGGATATATTATTTAACGAAATTCCCTTCAAATGAATTGTCTCTGAAGATTTCTTTAAATAGAGATTCAACTGATTTCTGTCTTTTTCAGTTGCAAAAATGTCAGATGACAGACCAGGTTTATCATGGTCTTTAGTACCAATAATCAGTCGAGCTGTTTATAATAACGACCAATATTCAAATTATTCTTGATCATTAACATCTTCTTGATCATAGAAAATTTGGACCAAAATGAAGAACTCATATATTTTTGACTGAAAAGTAAGCACAATCTATAGAATAACAATATATACGAGTAATATTGATATATCACCATACCTTTTCATTGAAATATACGAGCAACACAGTTTTGTTCAAAATTGTCACATTTTTTTCTATCAACCAGGCTTGCAACACATCGTATTCGTTTTGATATCGGTCCTTTGACTTACCAGGACATAAATCCGGTAAAGCTTCATTAGCTTCTAGCAAAATTTTTTCAGAAATTTCAGTATCATATTCAGCTTGAAGCTCCATGCTTGACATTTTTAATTATTTGTTTACACAAAACAAATGATTACCAATACAACGCATCGCCATCAGAACAGTTATAAAGATGGCGCCGAGTGCAGTAAATGCAGTTAATATCTCTTGCAATATTTGTAAAAAAATGTGTAAAAATGAAGATTCATACGTCACCTGTGGAGGATTATGTTGCTTCAGTTTTCACATTGATTGTATCAAGATGGGCAAACGTGAGTACAATGCCATAATAAATAAACCGCAACATATAAAATACATGTGCGAATCATGCGAATGTGTATTATATGATGAAAAAGGAAAACTAATACCTAACTCAGCATCAGTAGCTGTTGAGCAGATTCCAGTTTTTCAAAAAATGCTCTCCAAAATTAGTGAACTCACTCAAATAGTTCACCAATTAGCCAATGAAGTTAAAGAACTTAAAAGTGTCAACCCACCAGATATCGCAAATAGCGACCTTGTAAACAAATCCAATAATAAGCAAAGTCATGCCGTTACTTTGCCGGTAAATCAGAAGCCAACGAAACACGTTCAAACAGTGGCTAACGAAAGAACCAAAAATATCGATAATTTAGATGTGTGTACAAATGATCAAAATTTAAATAAACAATCGAAGACAAGATGTCACTCTATGTCCGATATAGTAAATAAAAATTCTGTTCAAAACTCAAACTTAGATAAATTTGATGACAGTGAATTCCAACTAGTCAATCGTAAAAATAATAAAAAAAATAAATCGAATATAGTTTATGGTAAAGCAGATGCAGAAAATGCCACAATTAAAGGATTACCAAAATTAGCCTGGTTCTATGTAGGTAGAGTTGATCCAAACATAAACGAAACTGATATAAAAACATTTGTGGAAAGTAAATTGCAACCGACTCATACTAAAGTAACTAAAATTTCTAAGGGTACGAATTCTGCGTCTTTCAAATTAGGAATTGACTTCCAGTTAATGGAAAAAGTATATGACGACACGTTTTGGCCTTGTGGAATTATAGTTAAACGCTTCCGTTTTTTTCCCAACAGACAGTTAGAAACGGACCAACGTTAACTGCCTACAAGGACTCTACAACTACTGTCGAAGAAGAAAAATACATTATACCATTTATTATATTACATCTAAATATTCAATCTTTAAATAATAGCATTGAACACATCATAATATTAACAGATAAATATCCTCATCTAAACATCATATGCCTTAATGAACATTGGCTTAAAGTAGATGATCTACTTACAGTTAAACTAAAAAAATTTAAATTAGCGTCATATTTTTGCAGAACTAATATGCAACATGGTGGAGTATGTATTTTCATAAGAAATAATCTACAGTCTTCAATTCTAGATAATATAAATAATTTATCCACAGAACAAATATATGAAATATCAGCTATCAAAATAAAAGAATTAAAATTGATTGTAATAACAATATACACTTGCGATAAAAATAACTTTGAGGTATTCTTGGCTAAATTAAACACAACTTTAAATTTATTAGAAACTTTTAATAACTACAGAATTATTATCACAGGAGACTTCAACATTGAAATGCTCATTAATAACAACAAATCGAGGGCCTTAACTGATGTTTTCCTAACAAATAATCTCAAACAAACAGTTTTTGAACCCACAAGACAAGATAGCTGCATAGACAACATATTTAGTGACATAATTGAATATACCACTTTAGTTAAGGATGTTCACTTCTCGGACCATAAGGCAATATTTTTTGAAGTAAAATTGAATACACCAAATTTAAATAAACCTAGGACAGTATATTCTCGTAAATACAGTGAAGAAAATATCAACTACTTCTTGTACTTATTACAAAAAGAAAATTGGTTAGACATATATTCTACTAATGATCCCAATGAAAAATGTGAAATATTTATGAATTATTTAATTTACTATTTTGAAACTGCTTTTCCGAAAGTACAATCCAAACCGCAAAAAAACAAAACAAATTATCTTAGAAATACACAATTACTTCAAGCTGAAGAAATTTTAATGCTATTACATACAGTATGGAAATCAACTAACAATGATCACATAAAAGAATTATACAAAACTAAAAAACTCGAGTACAATAATTTAATAAAAACAGCTAAAGAATCGAACTATATAAATAAAATTACCCAATCATCAAATAAATCTAAAGCTATCTGGGAAAATATAAACAATGAAGTAAACTTGCCTAAAAATAAGAAAACCAATACGCCAACTATTGACTCTCAAATATTTAATGAACACTTTACTTCCGTTGCGGAAAAAACAAAAACTATGATACCTGAAACCAATTTATCATACCTAGAACTAATTAAAAACAAAAGTATTAACGAACCGACAAATGCAATATTTCTTACTCCTATAACGTATATGGAAATTTATGATATAATCCAAAATATGAAATCAAAACACTCCGAAGATGTAGATGGACTCACCACTTTTATAATTAAAATAGCCTCAGGTTTTCTAAGTGTTCCTCTTGCTGACATCATAAATGCATGTATGGTTGAAGGCATTTTTCCCGACAGATGGAAAATATCTAAGATAATTCCAGTGTACAAATCAGGTGATCCTTCCGATGTCAATAATTACAGACCAATTGCAATACTTCCAGCAATATCAAAAATTCTGGAAAAAGTTATTCATAAGCAACTTTATAATTACTTAGAAAGATTTTCATTATTATCAGACGTCCAATATGGATTCAGAAAGAATCGGAGTACCATTGATGCGTTACTAAAATTAATTAATTTAATAACAGAAGGAAATGAAGATCGCATTTTAACAAATGTTTCATTTATTGATCTTAGTAAAGCATTTGACTGTGTCTCGCCTGATATATTAATAACTAAACTGCACAATTTCGGAATTAAAGGCAATGCTTGTGATCTTATTCGATCCTACTTAACAAATCGAAAGCAGTTAGTCAAAATAAATAATTCAACTAGTGGCATCATAGGGATTCAACAAGGAGTACCACAAGGATCAGTATTAGGGCCTCTCCTTTTTCTACTATATATTGATGATCTACCTGACAACATCACAGCTCATACAATTTTATTTGCCGACGATACCACTATTGCCGTCCAAGGGAAACTTATTGCTGACGTAACTACGAAATCTAATGAAGCTCTTCAACAAGCGAATAACTGGTTCAGTGCTAATGAAATGTTACTTAATAACTCTAAAACTAAACACGTAATGTTTACTTTTAATAGAAACTTAATAAGAAGTGATACCTGCAAAGTATTGGGACTTTATCTAGATCCCGGTTTAATGTGGTCACCCCATATTGAGCAACTGTGCACTAAACTTGCTAAAGCGATTTATGTGATCAGAAGAACTCGATACAATATGGGTCAACAAGCTGCAATATTAGTGTACTATGCAATATTCCATTCTGTGTTAACTTATGGTGTCTTATTATGGTGCAATACAAGTGATAATAACTTAAATAAAATTTTTGTTCTTCAAAAGCGCGCGGTAAAAGCAATAGTGAAATGTAATATAAATGAACACTCTAAACCAATATTTGAAAATCTTAAAATTATGTCCCTACATTCAGTTATACTATTTACTAATTTATGCTTCATAAAAAAAAACTTTCAGGACTTCCTTCTTAACTCCAACAACCATCTGTACAACACGCGAAATAAAAACAATATAGTGTCAACAAAAAGCAGACTCAATTTTAAATCACCGTACCAGTGTGCCCCAAAATTATATAATCTGTTACCCAATGAGCTCAAACAGCTACCCTATCCAAAATATAAATTAAAGTTGCATAAATTCTTCAAAACACACTGTTTTTATTCTGTAAATGACTTTATGTGTAATGCAGAGATATTATTGTCTGATTTTTTACAAAATGACGTATTTTAACCTTTAACTTTTAAGTATTTTATATTCTATTGATTGTTGTGTATACTATGTTTTATAAATGTATGTTTATGTATTAGATATGATATTTACTCTGTATGTCAAATGTTATTATTTTTAATTAATGTCAACCGTAATGTTGTTAAATTTTATTGAAATGTTTGATCTATTTGATTATAATATAATGTCTTGACATGCCATGTATCTTCACTGTACTTTGTGGCTAATAAACATTATTATTATTATTATAAATGTTTCTTGGCATAGCCATCTGGCCATCTCATATTTTTTACATAGCAACAAGCTTTTAGTCATGCAATTAAAAATTACTTTTCATTTGGTTTCAGTTGTGCGTAAAAATGAATTGGAAAGTCTAACTATTCTAGTGTTCATTTTGAACGACTCGCCTTAGTAAGCCATGAACAAACAACTCTTTAGTTCCCACAGTACGGAACATGGCTCACCAGTTCATAATATCTCTGCGTTCATTCTCGCTCATCGTTTATTAAACAGCACACATGACTCACCTATCAGTAAATAGCACAGTAGCACAGCTTCACGAAATACAGGAAATAGAGCTAAGCTAATGCCACGTACTACGCTACTACTCGTTCAAAATACACAGTAGTCACAGCACGCATAAAGAGCGCTTGTGTGTTTCAAAAGAGTCGTTCAAGTGAACGACTGACTTTAGTGAGCGAATCAAACTGAATTGACTCACTAAAATTGAACGAACGACCCATCACTAAACTATTATGACTTGAGTTTGGACTCGTATATGGAAAAACTTTGGTGTCAATCGGATAATCGGCAGTGACATTTCCTTTTCTTAGAAAACAATGTGGCCGTAAACTGATCGCCGTTTTATAAAACATCTCCTCAGTTTGTAATACATCCCTAAATCAACGAAGGTTTATATCCCTTCATTTGTATTACATCGTCCATAGAGAAATGAAAACTATTAATAGAAAAATCATCTCAAGTTTCCTACAATCAAGTGACATAAAAACCATCTTGCGATCTAGCAGGCATGGGTCGGGGTAACCGGCGCGACGGCAACTGTTATTGCTGTCAGTGGACGGCCATTGCTCTCGCTACATTCAGCTGTCAAGTACTGCTGATTGAAATAACTTTTCGTTATTAAAACCGCGATATTTCATTGCGGGTTCGAGAAAATTGCGACTGGTGAACTCGATCTGTATTGTGTGTTTAAAGTGATTGGATGTAATGACATTGGTTAGATTTGACAACAGCAAATTGTATTTTTCGAATGTTGAAATGACTGAACGATAGGAGTTGCTATTGTTTGGAGATTGCTCGGGAGTTAGGGGGAAAGGTTCGTTTTAATTTGTTGTTTATAAACAGCAATTACAAAGTTATTGTTACATTTTTGCAATTAATTTTTAATCAAAATAGTGACATGAATTGTTAACGAAAGTGAAAATTTCTCGGTAACCCACATACGTTCAAATACTTTTACATGTTAACTTCATTTTTGATTTTGTGTACATCATGGGAGAGGAACGTATAAAAGAAAAATCTGGTATGGCCAACACAATACCTCCCGCCATTACTGCCCGAATCACAAAAAAAGATTAAGCTAATCCATATTTTTGGATTAACGAATTTTACTCTAATTTTATTTCTTAAAATATAGTCTAATCTAATCCAAGTAACTACTTTTTTGATAATAAAATTAAGATTAAATTTTAAATACCGGGATAAAATAGAATTCACTAATCCAAAAATGAGAATTTATTAATCTAAATACATACCTAGATATTTACATTTGTTGGAAACTGTATTGATTCCTTTCCTATTGTTCTATTTACTTTTTTCTTTTTAAAACATTACTATTATTAATTTGAAATCATAAGTTCTTTATTTATTTTGAGCTTCTAGTAAAATGCCATTTCCGGTTATCCGATTTACACCAAAATCTAATAGGCTCTCCATTACAGAAAAAGTTCGAAATACAAGGTTTCAAATTTTTTGAACGATAGTATTTGAGTGGAGAATCCACACACGCATACACAGAGACATCATCGTGAAAATGTTAAAATTGGATTTTAGGGACCTTAAAACGTGGTCAATCTCGGTATGCAATTTTTAGCACGATCCCTATAGCTCCCTTACCAAGGGTAGCGGGAGGTAAAAATGTCTGAAGAAGATATTTTATTAATTGTAACTGAGCAAAGATATTATTATTATTATTATTATTATTATTATTATTATTATTATTATTATTATTATTATTATTATTATTATTATTATTATTATTATTATTATTATTATTATTATATTACATTTTTTAATGTGACATTTTATATAATCGTCCTTTTACTGTACCGGAGGAAAATTTGAGATTTTTTTTTATGAGTAAAGAAGCATGTATAGATTTATTTATGCAAATATTACCATATATGAGGAACTCGTTGAAGTGATGGTTTGCCGATTTAGATTATTTATAAATTATTATTTATGCGTATTACATAAATATTTTGTTTTCAATTCAGATAATGGCATCATTACATTTTTTTGCTCATGGGAGCTATCAGAAATCAGTATTAAAGAGGATATCAGTAGAAAAGGATTCATATGTGGTATTAAGTCAATCATTAATAATCATATCATTAATAGAAATCTGCAATATTATTGTTGATATTTTTATAGATACATACCTATACTCTATCCGTTTTAACTATAGAGCGTTGGGTGAGATAGGGCCTACGATTCTAGCTCTCTCATTGGTTCAAACGTGAACCGAGTTTACACAGTAAAATAATTGATGCGAAATTTAAATTTGCTTGACAACTGTATCAATTATTTTGACGTTTGACTTAAAATAAATAAAAGTCAACAAAATCAATAGTACACGATTTGTTACATATTATTAATTTCTGTTCAGTTCTGTTTGTTAAGTATATTATTGTTCTTTTCGTTTATATAATTTTCATAGTCTTCTGACGTTATATTTCATATTACATAGTTTTCGTTGTGCGCGAATTCTTGGTTTTTAGTTAATAGTTCGCTAGTTTTGTTATTCTTCTCTTCGTTAATATTATGGATAAAAATAGATAGATATGTACATACAACACAAAATTACTGAAAAAATGTCAATTAGAAAGATTTTTTAAATCCAGGAATGACGTGAAAATTTGAATTTTTTATTTAATACATGTAAAAACGGCCGCGCTCGAAACGCCATCTCGTCTATAGTTAAAACGGATAGAGTATATATATATATATATATATATATATATATATATATATATATATATATATATATATATATATATATATATATATATACGGCGCAAGTAGATATGGAGCGTGTAAACTGTAAAACGAGAGTGTATGTACGATGAAAATTTCAAATTTGAATCAATGTCAAATTTGAATTGAGAAACAAATATAAATTTATTCTATCAAAATCAACATGAAGTTAGATATTATCGTTAAACTCATAATAACGATAACTCGATTACGATTTGTTTAGTAGAATACCTTTTTGGCATTTGTCGTTATTAAAGTCGTTCAACCAAATGCTTAGCGACAGTTGTATGGCAACGATATCGTTATACATATTTTTAGTAGAATAGGTCTGTTAATCTACTTAATTAGAACGCAATTGGGTAAGTGTAAATTCTTTTAATAAAATTGACATTTTTCGTATTTAATAAATAATACAATAGTGAACACAATGGTGTTCCAACAGTATTTACTGAGTTGACGACTAAAAACCATTCATATTATATATTTGGTAACATAATCAGTATATAGAATACTCAAATTTTATACATTCTGCGACACGTAAAAAGTTATAAACCTGTAATTTTTTCTTTTCAATTCAATAAATTTTTCATCTTCGAATGTACTCTTATTTGTGGAGTTGTTTGGGAACCGCAGAATACGGAGATATGCCGTATTCCAATAGACTGCATCTCAAAATGAAATTGTGATCGGAACTTGGAGTCTTTTATTAAATGTATTAAATTGATCATGAAGTTTCCTCGGTTCAGTTGCTGCACGTATTTCGAGAAGTTTTACTGGTATTAATATGAAAATTAATTTCGAATCTTTCAACTTCCACTTGTGGTTTTTTACTATTAAATTGTTAGCTCTGTAGTTTGTGGGATTCATTTAATTTAGACTTTTCCAGGCTGATGACTATTTGAAATATGATTCCCAATGCAAACATAAACCTCTTCCAAAGTAATATTAAGAATGATAACTTTCAAAGTTTATTTGATTCTTTCAGTACAGTAGGTATACCAAACATAGAATGGTGTATATGAAATATGCTTAATATAAAATATTATTAAGGATTTGAAAAATAAGTCTTCCTTTAGTTTTATTAAATTTTACGTACTACCGGTTTCGAGTATTTAGATACCCATCTCAACACATTTGTATCTTCCTCTAGATCTTACAGATTTTTATCAATCCTGTACACATAAATAAATACCTACATTCTTTTCATGGTTTAATGGCGTAAACAATTGGATTTTTTAAATCTAGTTAGCCATCCCCTTTTTCTTTCAAAATTTGTCTTTCTTTAATTTTTCTCAACACCTCCTCATTCCTAATTCTCTCTCTCCATCCAATCTTACCAATCGCTACTACAACCACATCTCAAAACTTTCTCAGTACTTTTTCTACATCTTCCTCAAGGTCCATTATTTGCATCTATATAACATTAAATTCCATATAAAGCATTTTGCAAATCGTTTTCGTAGTTCTATATTGTTGTTAGTAATGTTGGAAGTTATCAATTTTAATATAAGTAAAAATATAATGCAGTGTGCTGAGACAGTCAGTTGTTATAAAGCGTAATACGAAAAAAATTGACAGAATTAAACGTGACTCTTTTCAAGTTGTTTCATTGCCTTTTATTGATCTATTTGTGTATCATTCTGCCAAAAACCAACAGTAATAGTATTTTACTCTAGGCTGCGATATTAAAAATTCAAAAACAGCATTTATTCTCTTACAATACTGACGTTTCGGTGCACTCTTGTACCTCTTTAAAAAAATTTGATGTGGCCAGTACATTACCTTCCGTCAGTTCAGGCACCGGACAGCTAAATGAATGTGCCAAAACACTGTCATAGTTCCAGGAAGCAAATTGAAGAGGCGCGACAGTGCTTAAATTTTAAGAAAATGGATTAAGTCATCTTTGAGTTCAAAACATTTTGTAATATTTTGAATTGTAAAGTCACATAAGTCATCGGTCATCACACATGTCATTGAACGTACGCTTTAACATCTTTAATTATTTGGTAATCCAATTTGTAATAGTTTATAGATTTAGTTATAGTGCCAGTAGTGAATTATTTCGTGATTTCTCCAGTTTTAAAGTGTATTAACTGTATTTATTTTTTGATGTAATACAGAATTGAAATTCAATAAGCTGATGAACATTCGTTGTGCTGTTTGATATAAAGTGCAGTGCAAAGAAGCAAATAGACGTTTACTTTTATTATTTAATGATGAAATGTCGTACCATTTCCAACATCCTTTTATCTTACATTTAAACAAAAATTAAAATAGAAGTGTATGTCTATCTGACAAGTAATTTTAAATTTATTTAGAAATGAATTTATAGTTATTGTATTGTCATTATTTAAAATAAATGTATGTACTTATATTCAATTTTCTTATTATGTCTTTTATATAAAAATTCAAAATTTCAATTTATCTATATATGACATGTCTCCTATGTCACAAACTACCAAGCCGACCAAGCCATCACAGTGTTCGTTAGTTCATGCAAGCAATCTGTAGATGTCATTATTTTGTATTTCGAAAAATACATTAGCTGTCCTATCTGTAGTTAAGGTGATCCGTGCGTCAGTTCCATATATTTTGTACAAATTCCATACAAAAGGTTTCTTGCACAAGATTCCATATTTCAAGTACATTACCTTCTGTCAGTTCTATGTATTATGTACAAATTTGTTGTAATATATTTACAAGACACTCACTACGATCATATATTATAAATAAAATATATAATCAAGTAACAATGACATTCATATGTTAAGTTTAGTCTGATATATTTTGATATAATACATTGACAGAACATATTACATAAAAATAAAATAAAATAAAAAGGTAAAATCACAAAATGGTACATACAGCACTAACGTATTCGTTCTTTACATTTAGTTTTACTATATAGTAAAAAATTCTTAAAAACCGTATATATATATATATATATATATATATATATATATATATATATATATATATATATATATATCAGTTTGCTCTCAAATTCGACAACAGAATAAATCGGGAAAAAGTCGAAATATCCCGTGGAAGGATTCTTTGGTGACATCAACAATACGGACTCTTATTGGCCGTGTGTATACCAATGATTGTGTAGCATTGCAGTAGAAATTTAGATAAAATGTAAAGAATTTAATTAACTCTTAATTTGGCCTGAGATTTGCTTTATTATATTTTTTTGCATTTTCCTGTAGCATCTGCTTGGTCGTTAAAATATATAAAATAAAATAATAATAATAATAATCTTCCACTAATATATTTTTCTGCTCGTCATATTATCATTGAAGTAATTTTGCGCTATTTTATTAAGTTCTCTTGGCAAATGTATTCAGGAAATAATAACGAACAGGCGGAAAAACTTTCATTGTTATTAGTTCTGGAAAAATAATACGTTCGATTTCCACAAAGACATTTGAAAGCTTTAGTTCCTGAGAAGAAAAATGAGGTGTTCAAATATGATTCCTCTCAACCTTTTAAACGGAACTTACCAAGTCAAACAAAAATGTGAGACGAAAAGAAACATATTTTAAGGTGATTCAATTTTATCTTCCATTTTTAAACGGTTGCTTTTCCCTCGCCGCGAATCAAGGCTGTAAAAAATTGTCACGATGAAAAGAATTTTCTTTTCTCTGCCTATCAGAAATTTTTCAAAGTTTCCAACTTCTCATAAAGGAAGTGTTAAATAAGATTTTAATAAGGACAAATAAGTTCGGGTCGATAAGCTAAGTACTTTCTACTTAGCAACTTGTAATGTTAACAAAACAAACTTTGGAATTTTTAAACTACACTATTATTCACGAAAGATGACTATTCAAGGTCATTTGTTCGAACAAAGAATACACATCACTTTATAGCAGTAGCTTAGCAACATTTTGTATTAGAAAGAGAAATATTATTTGACCTATGTGTCTATTTAATTTATGTGGTGTGACAGATATACGAAAATAGTGGCATTACTTTCTAACACACTATAAATAATAATGACATATGTCGTAGAATTACAGATACCTAATTAACTACTACACTGCCCTCTGTGTTAATATTTACCCATTGGCGTTGACGTTTAAATCAAATTATTATTCCTTGGTTTATAAGTTAAGTCTATGTTTTTGTATTTTGCAAAAGCATAAGTGAAGAACATAAATCTTTCAGAAAAGCATTATTTAGAAAGAAACATAATTTTCAAATGAATTATTCTTATTTTTTCAGTTAAAATATGTCCATAAATATTTCATGTAAACGAAATAAAAGGAAGTAATACTATATCGGACGGTTCACAAATGACCTTGAATAGTCATCTTTCGTGAATAATAGTTTACATCTCAGTTTTGTAATTAACTCTGTAATGGAAGTATCGTTATTGGTTTTTATTCTTAATTTATTTACATCAAAATATCTTATCAAAAGAATGTAAAATAAACTATGCCTTTTTCCATTTGAGTCATTCAGAATTTAGAGAATATGGCATAGTTTTGATATCTCTGATTAGCTGAAATTGGAGACAAGAGACAAGGTTACCCAATGTAATTTCGGCTACCTAAAATTGGCGCTGATATCTGCGCCATCTGCTAAATGACTTAAGGAGATCATCTGTGCCTTTGTCTACGCTGTTCCAAATGAACGAAAAAGGCTCTAAATTTTTGCTTATTATGCAAAATCTGTTACGAAGTTGCAACTTATTTTTATCATTGTATTAAAAAAATATATATTATGTCTGTAACTTTTTTATTTATATATTTATTGGTATTACTTGACTGTTAGTAAGATTGTAGGGATGCTGAGAAATAATTGGAGATGTAGTCGTAGTAAACAGTGTTTATTAAATAGTAATTTAATTAACTTTCCTACGTTTCGATTCCAAATTAATCATCAGGGACAGTTAAAGTACAGTTGAAAAATAAGATCATTACATTACAAAATCAAAAATGTAAGGATGAAAATGTCGTCAAAAATATCAGAAGTAATAAATGCGTGCATACAACAGAAACAACTAAAGATATATTTATACTTTAGTGTTAAAAATACACAAAAAACGTCTCAGGATTTTACTAATAATAGGTTTGTTCGTTTCGCATCCCTGCCTCTACGGTTTACTGCTGCGTCTATATACTTTGTATAGAGGCGGCAGTAAACCGTAGACGCAAAGTAGCGAAACGAACAGACCTAATGACTGTATTTGTCATTCATCTGTAATAAAATTTGAACCCTCGTTTTTAAAAACATGATATTAGGTACATAACTTTCTAAAATTTCAAAATATGTATTCTTTATTCGAAAAATTAACTTCAAAATTAACCAAATATCAATAATTTTAGAGTTTGCCACAGATATAAGAACAATGATATTGTAAAAGTAAAAAGTTACAGACATAATATCCAATTTTCTTAAAAAATATGTTAAAAGTAAGTAACAAATTCCTAACAGATTTTGTAAAATTGGTAAAAATGTAGAACTTCTTTTCGTTCATGTGGAAAATGCAGCGGCATTAGAATATGACAAAACTAGAAGAATGTCGTAATTTAAAATATGTCAAAAATAATTGTTGCATTTATTATGCCTGGGTGCAGAAACGTTCATCAACGATTTTTTTAAATTAACGGACCATTAAAATGAACAATTTCGAATTACTTTCCTTGTTCTTATGACATTTAAATCATTGTTGTCTAAAATCGCGTTGCATTTGTTAGTTTTGGTGATACTTTAATTAAACAAAGCGTTGATGAACGTTTCTGCAACCAGGTATTAGAGAGATAGCGTAAACGATGAAATTGCAGATAACGTGAACGTTATTTTGTATATCAAAATATGTTTTCACACACCGTATACATTATTTATGCCAAACAAAGAAAATGGAAGGCAAATTAAAAAAAAGTTATTTTGATCATTGAGTTAGCAAATTTAAGAAGGAACAACAATTAAAATATAAATACTACTCGCACATACAGTCTTGTATAGTTTACATACACTCTCGTAAAATAAAATGTAACAAATCGTTGCAGTTATCTTTCTCTAAAAGTAAGGTTATGTCTGCTAACTTCAAATATAAAGTAGTTTTCGACGGACGCTATAGGTGCATTCACAAATGAAAATTAGGTTTAGATTTATGGTTTATAATTTAGATTTAAATACTTTGGCTGCATATTATGTAATGACTCCATTCACACTTCAGAATTTAGGATCTCCAAATCCAAATCATAAAGCTAAATATTGCAAGGTCCAAACTTTAGGTTTATGATTTAGTTTGACGTTACAAACTTCACCAATGAGAACGAGTCTGAAATGATATAGATATATACACCCATCTTTATTTAGTATCCACTTGGTGGATTCGGCTTTTTAAACAATTGCGAGAAGAACATGGAGACTGTCATAAATTAATGCTGAAATATAACCACTAGTGCCAAGCGAATGACAGTTTCATGGCGCACAGGTGTCTTGTTGAGTATTGCTCTACTGATATTTTAATCTTGTTTTTGAAACATTTGCATAGATGTCTGTACATATCAAAACTCATTTTCAGGTAATTTAAACTTACATTTATCAATGACCTACTTAAACCTACACAAAAACCATAAACCTAATTTTCATTTGTGAATGCACCTTATTTCTGGACAAATATAATGTTAAACACTTTATATATACCGTGAAAATTTACCTATGTGTGCGCGTTGAAGCTAAAATAAGCTTTATCGTTCTCTCTATTTATTTTAACGTTATGTGAAAATTGTCTATTGAAAGATAAAAGGTTAACCCGTAATTTAATTATTCTATATCCTACTCGTAAACTTTACAGGAATCAAAAAGTAATTTCATTTTATTGAAAGTACAATCTTATTTATTTGGCAGTTGAAAATTATATTTGTTCTTTTAAATTGTCATAAAAGATGGTTGCAATAACTACAGCGGTCTTACTCTTACCGGAATCGATAAAATATTAGCCATTTATTCCGGCTCACTTCACAGAAACTTACCTATCTGTTCAATATGGTAATAATATAAACTTGGATTCATACCAATTTAATGCCTTGCACTTTACATTATTATGTATTCACAACTGGATACATTGGTTTAATTTTCTCTGACTTTATGGATCTTACGTTTCAAGTAATCTTCATAAATCTATCTTATCTATGGTGGCAGTTTGGTTTATAGATACTTGTTGTATAAATTTCACCTAAACCTTCTACTGGTGGCGTGAAAATTTTGTTATATAAATGGTGACATGGTGCCATTTTGACCCCAATAGTTTACATAATTATTGCACAGCCCAACAAATTGTTATTGTTTACTTTGAATATGCTATTATACAGTGTAAAAATATTTCTATCGTAACGATATATCGCACATACACATATCGATAAATTACTCGATATACGAGGGCATATAATCCCCCCTGACATCAATACACTTATTACAACGTTTCAGTAACAATTCAATACCCCTAAAAATATTCCTTTGGTTGTCTTCAAAATGTGCCCAAATTGCAGCCTTCACTGCTTCGCCGTCACTGAAATGGCGCCCTCAAAGGTCTTTTTTCAAATTTTCAAACAGATAGTAGTCACTGGGGCCAAATCTGGACTATAAGGAGGATGATCAATTTGTTCAAAACCCCAGCTACGAATCGCAGCTTGCGCAATTGCAGCAGTGTGCACGGCTGCATTGTCATGCAGCAAACGCACGCCTCTGGTTAGTTTACCACGTCTTATTTATATATTTTATCGCAATTTATGCAGAAGTGCTGCGTAATATGCCCCATTGACTGTCGTGTTACGTTCTTTAAAGTCTATAAGAAGAATGCCCTCACAATCACAAAAAGATCTTAGCCATCACCTTTTTTGTCGACTGGCAGACCCTGAACTTTCTTGGCGGTGTTTCTCCTTTTCGTCTCCATTCCATTGACTCCTTTTTAGATAAAGGATCATAGTAGAAAACCATAGTTTCATCTCCTGTGACATTTGTCTTCAACACTTCCGTTGGGTATACATCACATAGCTTCAAAAAGTTTTGAGCACATTCAACCCGACGATGGCGCTGAACTGCTGAGAGATGTTTGGGGACCCACCTTGCACTAACTTTATTCATGCCTAAATGATCGTGGATGATTCGACGAATACTTGTATTAGAAAGCTTCGTCATTTGAGATATTTCTTTCACCTTCAAACGTCAGTCGCCTAATACTAGATTTTCAATAAGGGCAATATTGTCCTCCGTCACCACGTTCGTCGTCCTTCCTGTTCTGACGTCATCTTCCAAGGATTCATGCCCAAATCGAAACCGTTTCAACCAATTTTTTACCACAGAATAAGACGGTGAATTTTTCCCATAAACTCCATCCAGCCGATTTTTGATACATTGAGGAGAAATGCCTTTTCGGGTAAAGAATTTGACAACAGCTCGATACTCAATTTTCGTGACTTCAGACATTTACTTAGTTTAAAAGTAGTTTGGAAACCGTTTTTAAAAAGTTTTTAGTTTTGTAAACGCCATGTGTACAGTGTTAAAACGATTTTGAATTATCTCAAACCAAAACTAAAATTCATGGGTTGGACTTCAAAACTAGTTTCAAAACTACTCATGTAAACACTTAAAATTCAGTTTTGCTATTGTGCATGCGCAGAGAGCATAACGTTTCTATCGCTTTGTGTTACTAACTTTTAAATATACTGACAGTTGTGTAGTTTTAGTACGTAGTAGTACGAAGTATAAAAAATAATTGGAATAATAGCAAAACGAAGTATTTGGAGTGAAGAGGATCTGTCACTTACATCAGCTAAATGCGCATGCGCCGAAACTGATTTCAAATCAATTTTTAAACTTGTTTTGAAAACTGCATGTAAACAGTTTTACATAATTTTGACGGAAACTGAAACCATTTTCAAAACTGCATGTAAACGTAGTAATAGTGATAAACGAGTGACAGTTATTAGAAAAATAATTGACTTAAAATTCATTTTTGCCCAGGCTAATAAGACTTGAACTGACGTATTATCGACATATTGACTTGCTGTAATACTTGGATCTATATCAGGCCGGAAATTTTTGGCGCTGCCCTCGTATCATTCAAATACTTATCCAATATTTTTTAATATATCGATATATTTTATTTATCGATAAATCGCTGCCATCCCTAATGTTACTTAAAGGTAGAGAGAGTCATGGTAGCGTAGCTTTAAAATTATACAATTAGTGCTAAATTTTAAAACATTTGGAGTCATAAAGGCACGACGTCACCAGTGGAAGTTAATAAAATATCGAAATATTTATTCTGTTATTGTTATATTTTCTAGTCCAAAATATTCACACTAGTCAGTGTGCCATTAGGTCTACAATTAGAGTAATTTTTTTGTAGTCATCTCGCATAAAAATAATGTCAGAATAAGAAGCTTACCTACCTGGAGTTAATATAGATTTTTTGTAATGTCATAAAGTAATTTAAAACTTTGAAATTTGTATTTTTGATAGAAAATAAAGTTTGTTTCCTCGCAGAAAAAGTTTGCTACGTGTTTTTGGCCTTATTTTTAAAATAAAATTGAAAAGAGGAGTCTTCACGCATTACTTAACTCACACCTGCTCAATTTACTTATCCGCACAAACAGAGTTTGAAAAACATCTCACCTTACGCGTCCAATCACTTTATAACTTTCAGAATACTCGGAGAAGAATTTTATAACTTAGATCCTTGTCCATATTCTGTATTAAGTCTAGTATGTCATGTATGTATGTCATTACTCTTATACAGTCATGTACTTATTTATTATACATAGTCCACTCAAGTTATACAAAGTTCCTTGCAAAAGATCGGGTCTATAATTTTCGGATATGTTGCAAGGAGACCAGTGATAAGAAACCAGTTTTACAGAAACGAAAGCCCTGTGCTACCAGAGTTCCAAGAAAAAAAGTTCGAATTTTTTTTTTTGATTTTTTCTTAATTTCTCTGTTTCATTATTGTAGAAGATTTTTATATGGGATATACTTATTGAACAACAGTGCAGTGATATTATTAAAAATTTTGGGAAATAAAACACACATATACAAGGTCTATTAGAAAAATATCCGACCTTTGGCCGGAGGAAAAAACTAGAGCGTTGGAAACCTAATCACCTTCAAAGTAGTTTCCTTGGGACTGCACACATTTCTCCAAGCGGTGCCGCCTTTATTGGAAGCATTCCGAGAAAGCCTCTTTCGGAATGGAGTTTAGCTCGGCTGTCGCTGCAGCCATAATGTCCTCTCTTTTCTGAAATCGCGTTCCTTTCAATGGCCTCTTGAATTTGGAGAACATCCAGACGTCGCAGGGGGCATATCAGGAGAGTAAGGAGCCTGTTGAACCACAGGAGTCTTGTTCTTTGCTAAAAAAGTCTGAATCTAGTGCAAGGAATGTGCTGGAGCATTGTCGTGATGGAGGCACCAATTTTCTCTAGACCACAACTCCGGGCTGCATATCAAGATCAAGAAACATACGTTTGAGATTTCGAGTAATATTTAATACCTTATTACCTACTAAAGTAGTAGAGAGTTTTCACATAACGTTAAAATAAATAGCGTGAACGCTATAGCTCATTTTGACTTCAATGCGCATGCGTACGTATTTTTTTATGGTATGTATATAGCATTTAACCTTATTTCTCCACAAATGGCGTCCGTTTTAATTACATTTCATTCTGCGCAACTGTTTGTAGAAGTTGCAAGACTGTAAGTAATATATTGATGTTGTATCAATGCAAAAACAAATATACTGGGACTTAACAGTATATATTTTGGTGTATTGGAGAAGTTCCAATAGGAAAAAGCAAATTTCAGGCCAAATTCAATTTCAAATATTTCCCTACATTTTATTTAAATTCATACAACAGTATTGAAAGTGGTTACTGTCAACAATTGTTAAACGTTTTGACAGTCTTTATCATAACGACTGCTAAAACTGTATTTATGGTTGTTATCACGTTGTTATTTGACATGTGACAGGTTATTATATCAATCAAATATTATTAATATTGACCTTTCTGCCAAATATTGATGTTTTTATATTTTAGCAGGATACAATTTATTCTACGTATAGATTCTGCTTCTACTTGAATAATGAGCATAAGAACGATATAGACTGTGGTGGAAGAAGGTTCCTTTTAACATTCTGTGGTATTCTTGAAAACTCTGTGTGATGTGATGTTTCTGTTACATATTCAGTCAAAATAAAAAATTTAAATCTTCCCATAAATTTTCAAACTCGTTGAGATCATTTGTAGGATTTAACAAACTCGTTCTAAATAATGTAGAAGTTTCCATATATGACATAATTATCATATTGTTCTTTAGTTGTTTTGGGAATACGTCTACGTACTAAATATAATTGGCAATTCATTATTTTTTAAAAAAAAATAAAGCTTTGAAAGATAAGTTAAGGTTAGATTAGGTTCATACGAGTATATATATATATATATATATATATATATATATATATATATATATATATATATATATATATATATATATATATAATGAAGTTAGCAATTGTCAAATAATCTGATTCATTCACAAGTACTATTTTGTAAAGATTGTTATACTTAGTTTCACGTAAGAAAATAGAGATGGGAAGATAGGTGCAGTTTGATATTGTTTGATTGGATAATATCGGGATATTCTCCAATCAAAAAACAAGATCAAACTGCATCTATCTTCCCATCACTATTTTCTTACGTGAAACGAAGTATAATAATACCGACGTAGGGTCTAAATTGACAAATTCATAAAGATTGTTACAAATGTCTTTATGATAACAATCTTTATATTAATAGCAACCTTTACGACTGTATTTCTCTGAATAGGCCACCAAAATCGAGAAATTTTCCACATTTAATAGTTAATGGTCGTTTTTAAAATCCCATATAGTGATCCTGATGTCGTTTGTTATAAGTTTTGTTTCATACTCCTTTCACAGAGTGCATCTGTGGATGTATGTAGATATTCCACGCCAGGGCACCGTTCGGTCAAAGTTAGATGAGTTAAGTTTGTTAGCTAGGTTACCTGAACGATGCAGTCATCCAGCCATCGCTAAGTGAACGCGAACGCGTCTGTTTAACGATAAACATTCGGTCGACACTCAGTGCATAATGCATTCAGCGACATCGCACTAACTTCACCCATACCCTGTTGTCCGTCTGCTGCTTTCATGTAGTCACAAACCGCACATCCTCTACTAATGGCCATCCTGGATACAGGACAAGGAATATGGAACAGGGAATAAAAGATATGCTACAATCCAAAGACCAGGTTTTCTTTCTTAGGAGTATGTGGTCTACTTATTAAATATTTTGTAGCACTTTTAAATGTCTGCATTGATTCTTTGTGTTGCCTAGCAGAGATCCACCCACATTATTTTAAATATTAAAAATAATACTACAATTATTTATGTTGGTATTCCACAGTATTAATTTAGTGCAATAGCAGTTTGTACAATAAGAGCGGGTATGATGTTCATATTGCAAGATGACGAAGTTTTAGTACGACGCCATTAGTCTGAAGGCGATATGAACATTCCCCACGAGTTTTCAGCATACTTTTTCTACGACTAACGAATAGAAGGAAAATTCTAACTGTGGAAATTTTATTGAACATTTTTTTTAACTAATTAATCCTGGAACTTTAATACAGGGAATTTATTTTAACATGCAACTTATGGTCAGTCACTTCCATGGTTATAAACTACTGTCAAAAATTGACAGCAATGTAATATTTGTCCATTTTAAAATGCAACATACAAAAATTTGTAGCTATGTATTATTAATAATAATTTCCAATATATTAGCCTACATACAATTAACAAAAAATCAAAACCTTAATGTAGCACATCTTAACAAACTTTGGCTTACAAAAATTTATAATTTTAATGTAATAAATGTACAAAAATACCTCCATTCACACAGAGGCAAAATGCTAATTGGTCGTAGAAAGAATTGACACCATTTGTGATGTGTTCTGGAGGTATCACCTGTGTTGAAATACTATTTATAATGTTGCATTTTAAAATGGACAAATATTACATTGCTGTCATTTTTTGACAGTAGTGTGTAACCACAGAAGTGATTAATCATATGGTGCATGTTAAAATAAATTCTCTGTATTTTATGGATCTGGTAATTAGTTGACTGGAATTGATGATGAATTCAGTCAACCTTATTCTGATTGGCGACTAGTTTCGGCACCACATGTGTCTTCGACTTCCTCAGGGACTACATTTACAAAACAAGAAACATTAATTACAAAAATAATACTTTGAATTACATTAGTACATAAAAAAATACTAACATAATTTTCGTTAACTATATTTTGAAAATAGTGCAATTGTTGTGTGATTGAAAAAAATCTGATGTGGCCAGCTCTTAACCTTCCGTCAGTTCAATGTATTTTGTACAAATTTAACACAGAAAGTTCCTTGCAAAATTTGTGATTCGTGGATTTCATATCCATCCTAGGGTGGATATGTAATTATATCTGTTCAGTTAACTAGAATTGCCTAAATACTCATTCTGCAGATTGTGATAAATATACATGTTTTTCAAATGAAAAATTATAACTAAAAGTTTACCACTAGCATAATTTTTTACTCTATACAATTAAAAAAAACCTGGTGTGGTCAATACAATACTTCCCGCCATGTACACCCCGAGTCACAAAATAGGTTAAGTTTGTGACGGCTGGAGCCGTTACAATTGTAAAAATATTAATTGACTTAAACTGTATAAATTATAAAATATAATAAAAGATAACAATTTTTATTTTACGTGAACGTTACCAAAAAATGACAAAATATCAATGAATGTTTATTTACTTTTCGTCACCCAGTTTCCAAAACAATCCCCCAAACCTCACTTGATTTCCTTGATTCCCCCCATGTGACTGGATGCACATTATAATACTCCCCCGCCAGACGAAAAGAAAATAGATATTTTACAAAGAAATTACTACAACAATTATAAAAATTATGATAATTAGTTAAACTTTTTGGCCTTCTAATCTACCGTTTCCATTGCCTAATTGACGAATGGTGCAGGTGGAGTTTGTGTAGTTTTGTTTTGTGATGGGGGTAGCGGATGAAGGAATGCGGGTTTTAGTCTGTTTATTGATATATTTTCATGTGTGTTATCTTTTAAAATAGTGAAGTATTTATCTGATCCGTCGATGACTTTGTATGGGCCGGTGTAAGGTGGTTGTAGTGGAGTCTTGATGGAGTCTGTGCGAATGAAAACGAAGTCAGTGCGATAAAGATTTGGGTTTGTGTAATGATGTTTGTTATATGTGGATTCTGAAGGAGGTACGGCTGTCAACTGAGACCTTTTTTTTTTTAATTTTTTTAGATATAAAGGTAAATCTAAGTGGTCAATGAATTTGCTGGAAAACGATTTAGGAATTTCACCGGGTAACCGCAATTTTGCCCCATACACAAGCTCTGCGCAGCTACAAGTTAATTCTTATTTTTGGATTAGCGAATTTTACTCCAATTTTGACAGTTTATTTCTTAAAATATAGTCTAATCTAATTCAAATAACTACCGTTTTTTAAACCCCTCAACATAATTAAATCCCAATTACAGAGTGGGTTCACATTCACACACACCCATGCCTTAGTGGAATTCGAACCCAGAGCCCCGAGGGCACTCATGACATGAGGCGTTGCTCTAACCACTGAGCCACCGGAGCTATAATAAATTTAAGATTAAATTTTAAATACCGGGATAGAATAGAATTCACTAGTCCAAAAATAAGGATTAGCTTAAACATTTTTGTGAATCGTTCATTTTTATTAATCTAAATACATACCTACATATTTATTTATGCCGGAAACTGTAACGAATTTCTTTTCTATTGTTCTATTTCCTTTTTTCTTTTTAAAACGTTACTAATATTATTTTGAAATGATTAGTTCTTTGATAGTGACATTTATCTGTCATTTACATGCATTTGAATAACTGCGTTTTGTTTGTTTAAAGCGGAGGCCCTGGGATTTAAATTATAGATAATTTTATAAATTTATCTATAAAATATATAGAAAAAGTATTAATGCAAATCCAAGAAAAACTATTTTGAGTTTCTAGTAAAGTGTCATTTTTGATTATCCGATTTTCACCAAAATCTAATGGGCTCTTTCCATTACAGAAAAAGTTTGAAATTCATCATCGTGAAAATGTTAAAATTGGATTCTAGGGACCTTAAAACGTGATCATTTACCAAAATCTCGATATACGATTTTGGCGCGATCCCTATACCTCCCTTACCAAGGGTAGCGGGAAGTAAAAATGTAATATACTGACACTATAATTTCATTTGTTTCAGGTAAGTTCAGCATAGATCCTACAATTTTTTAATTTCCCTATAATGGGTGAGTTATTTAAATAAATTATTCAACTAGATTAAAGATAAAACAACAAATGATGATTAAATAAAGAATAAAAATGTTTATAAAACAGTCGAGTGTGTTGGAGATTATAGTTTGCTAGATCCGCTCATCAGTCTATTCATGGAATTAGAATTAAAAGTGCAGAGAACAGTGGGTCGAGTATTATTTAGCAGGCGAGTGCAAGTTGTAAAACTGCAATTCTATTATTGAGTAAACTTTGTATTCAGCGAATACCGCAGATATTCTGAATATAAATGAGCAGTTAAAGTAGCTCCAGAACTCAATGTTCTCCTGCTTTTGCTTTTTGCAGCTCGCGTTAAATATTGAAACGGATTTTGTTTTGCGCTGTTACCGCCAACTCTCACGGCGGAAACATAAACTATTGTCGTTACTCCAAAATTCACTCACTTCACTACCGAACTAACAAACTCCCGCCGAATAATTCTCCAGGTTTTATGACTCTGTCTTGTGTCTTCATCTAAAAATTACGCCCGCGTTGCACAACGTACAGACTTACATAAATATTTATTACCCGCTACATTTACCAAATTCATTCACCCATGCAACAACTACATGATTAAACTGCACATGTTGCACCTAATATCAAATAGTGTGAGAATTTTCACTTCTATAATTTTTCCTAATCATACTCACCGATTCGCAATTCTTATAGCTTAATGTCCGGCTTATATATTATTATTATTATAACAATCCTGCTTTCAGAGTAATTATATAATGCCCAAGGGCATTATGAGTTGTTGCTATATGCATTAATAGCCTACCTACTTCGTAAAATGGACAATAATGTCTTCGGTCAACTTATACACCTCGGGCCAGGGGACCTCGGAAAGTGTTAACCTCAGATATAATTGTCTTTATAACACCCATGAATGTGTTTTCTCTATTTATGCGTAGCCTCTCTATTTGTACTGTGGATAATGTGAAGTAGATTTAAATCCTAAATACTAAATACTAAAATGCAATATCGCACATAGACTATAAAATACAAAATTTCCCTAATACAATTATATGTTGATTGAGAAATATTCGTTTTCCGGGAATGGACTGTGTCATATTTTGAGTCAGAGCTCAACGTTTCGCCCGCAGTCATATGGGGCATCTTCAGGAGCAAGGGGGGATTGTACTGTCTTAAACACGGTTACCCGACGTGTCAACCACGCTAGAGGCCGAGTTTAAGGAACAAGGAGGGAGACTCAGTTTACAAGGTTACCCGACGTGTAAACCACGCTAGAGGCCAAATAAACCACTTGTCGTCTGCGTCTAGCACATTAAGTATTATTATATTAGCCCTTTGTATAAGCGAGATATATAAATTTAAAAATTATATACTTTTTGGTTTTTGTAATAAAGCTTGCTATGGATTAGAACAAAAAATAATAAAAAATAAAAAATTAATGTTAATGTAAAATTACGTCAAATACGTGCAATTTTATAATTAGGTATAAACTTCATGCTGGTCTTGCGTACAAGGAAGTCCTGTGGTGTCCATATCAGATTTTTCCATTTTAGCATTTAGTGATTATCCCATAACCTCTTTTACTCAAAAACAGACAGTTCTCAGAGAATCTAAGGATATAATATCATATTAATTAGACTAAAAGTTCAATAATTTAAATTTATTTTAAATATTTTATCCAGTTTTTTATTTCTCTAAATCTGACTTTTGAAGTTTCTCCTCCTAGTAAAAACAAGATATAGTTCGACAACATTTCTTCTTTTACTAAATTCTGCACATCGATAATTCAGGTGATAAATTGAAAAATTTAAATTTATTTTTTGTTAATACGTATAGGGCGCGAGCAGACACGTGACTCGAGCGACCTTGAAGTGCTTGGAATCAGCTGATTTGTGTGCGCTTGTCATTTTGACGAGAACAATGTCACTTTGACAAGACCAATGTTTTGACTTATTTTAATATTAAGCTGTTAAGAAGTGATTATTTTTAATTTCATGTTTGACTGCCTGAAAATTGTACAGTAATAACATTTTAGCAGTTCAAAATCATATATGTCAATACAATAGTCTTGTCAAAGTGACATTGTTCTAGTCAAAATGACATGCGCACACAAATCAGCTGATTCCTAGCACGTCAAAGTTACTCGAGTCACGTGTCTGCTTGCGCCCTATAGTATCCTAAGTAGAATTTTTTTAGGAAACAAAAGAATGTACTACTTATGCAACATTTGTCAAATTAAACCGACTTGTCTCTTGTGACCAGTTGCACCAATGTAACTTAAATATTAAACTTGGCTTAAATTGACAATATTGCATCGGAATAAAAACTCAAATGAATTATAATATATTTGTCATTTGCATTTTTTTCAACTAGACATTAGAGTACATTACCTACTCCTATTTTGAGCATATCCATTGTTAAATAAGATATTGGTGGGTAAATGCTGAATACCAGTTTCTCTACCGCAAACATTTCAGAGCAAAAATTACGATTATTTATTAATCAATATATCGTGCTAACCTCTGCAATATTTTCTGTTAAATAAGCTTTAATAAGCTCTTCTGAATGCACCAAAACAACACATCTTTTCCACAGCATTAAAACCAATATCCATTTATAACCAAATCGAAGAAAATAAACTGACCGCGTAACCTTTTCTAAAATAGCATTTCGTCGAAACGAAATTTCTCCATAAAACATAGATTTGCAAAGCAGAACAACATGGCGCGAGTGAGATGGCGAGTGTTGTCGAAGAGAGAAGGGGTGAGTTTTGAGATTCATCGCTGCGGAACGTGTTTGCATACATCTGTGCGCTGGAACATGGTCAGCACTTACGCTGCTGGAAGTACAAGGGCGGGTTTATAACCCCCTGCGATCATTGCCGACACGATGTATGTACATAAACATGCCCAACGATTTTACAGTGGCGGGGAGCGCGACACCACATTAGAAATATTTTTTATTTTTAGTTAAAAGGAACATTCGCCTGATATAAACACCCGCATGGTACAAATACGAGTATGTCATCATCAGTAGCGATTTCTGTGTACAAATTAGATTGACAAACCGATATGTCGTGAAGATATATTTATTTGCGAGTATTTATAAATTAATTTCCAGACAAATTGGCGGACTGAATTTGACAAGAGGTGCAATATGTATTTTACATTAATCTTCTAACGCTAAAAATAGATTTTCAATTTGCACCGAAATCGATGTTTTAAAGAAATGAAAATTGGAAATTTTTCTAGTTCTAACTTTTTACTTCCTTGTACAAAGTAAAGGAAGTATTGTAATCGCGAAAAATTTCGGTTTTGAGATTTCAACGGAAATATCCATTTTGACCGTCCCTGAATCTATTCTGACTAATTTCGTCGTGATGTCTGTACGTACGTACGTATCTCGCATAACTCAAAAACGGTAAGCCGTAGAAAGTTGAAATTTTGTATTTAGGACTTCTATAACATCTAGTTGTGCACCTCCCTTTTTGGTCATTACATAATTTCCAGAAATGGTACTTTATTTGAAACCTATAATAGATTTTAATGAAAAACTATATTCAAATATAATCGAAAACTTTTCAAATTTGGTGTGTAAGACTTTTATATCAATTGGAATAACATAGCAGATTTTGGTTAAAACAGGGTAACCGGAAGTGATATATTACCTGAAGATGTTAACAGTTTTTCTTGAATAAAATGGTTTCATTTTGATTTTAGAAATAAATGCTTCAAATAAGAGTTTTAGAGAATTAAATTCTGCGTCAAGTATTATTAAATTAGCCCTTTGTATAAGCGAGATATGTGTATTTAAAACATATACTTTTTGGTTTTTGTAATGAAGCTTGCTATGGATTAGGACATAAAATAACAAAAAACTAAAAAATAGATGCTAATGTCAAATTACGTCAAATACGTGGAATTTTATACTTGGGTCTATACTTCATATTGGTCTTGTGTACAAAGGAAGTCGTGTGGTGTCCACATCAAATTTTTTATTTTTAGTTAAAAGGAACATTCGCCTGATATAAACACCCGCATGGTACAAATATGTCATCATTAGTAGCGATTTCTGTGTACAAAGTAGACTGGCACACCGATATATTGTGATGATATATTTGTTTACGAGTATTTATGAATATCATTAATTTCCAGAGAAATTTTCAGACTGAATTTGACAAGAGGTGCAATATGTATTATACATTAATCTTCTAACGTTAAAAATAGATTTTCAATTTGTCCCGAAATCGATGTTTTAAAGAAGCGAAAATTGGAATTTTTTATAGTTTTAAGTTTTTACCTTCCGTCACCTTTAGGTCAGGAAGGTATTGTCTTTAGTCAAAAAATTCGGCGATGAGTTTTCAATGAATAAGCACGTTTTAGGGTTACTAGAATACGATTTTACTATTTTTACGATGACGTCTGTATGTATGTATCCAATACTACCTTTCCAAAAATTATAATTTTTGCGTATTCCTTTTCCGTACATCCATATGAAGAGCTGATTAGATTTTGGTTATAATTGGTCGACCTGAAATACCCTAAATTTTAGATTTTAACAGTTTTTCTTTTTTACATTTAACGTTATTATAAATTTTAAATGATATTTTATTGTTTATACGGTTTGATTACATTTTATACATCATATTCAATGGATATAGAGTTAAAAAATTATAAAGAAATTAAATTTCATTAAGCATTCAGCTGTGCTATGGAAACATTTACTATATTAAGAAAATTCTGATTGACAAATGTCAGTGTCAAGTGCAATTCACATAGTATGTTTGTGTTATAATTTTACTAGAAATATATAGAATCTCTTACAATACACTTTCTGTATGGAATTTGTACAAAATACATAGAACTGACTGAAGGTAATGTACTGCATGTATGGAATATTTTACAAAAAAATATTCTGTGTGCAATTTGTACAAAATACATAGAATTGACGGAAGGTGATGTGCTGGCCACGTCAGATTTTTTATAAGCATTAATAATAAATGAAGGTAAAAGCGGAGAATACCAGTCTTGATAATTTGTGGAAGCAAAACAAAAAAGAGAACAAATCATATTCACAAGACTAAAAATTGGACACACGAGATTAACGCAGAGCCAGCTATTTAGAAGAACCAAGCTCACAATATGCGACACCTGTAACACAACAATTACAGTAAAGCATATAATCACCGAATACCAGAAATACAGAACCCACACTCAACACCATTTACTAGAAAACCTTTTTTAAGTATAAAGTAGCTATTTGTTTATCAAGGCGAAAAAGTAGCAAATTTATTGGTATTACTTGACTGTTGATTGTAGGGATGATGAAAAATAATTGGAGATACAGTCGTGTAAACAGTGTTTATTAAATAGAGATTTAATTAACTTTTCTACGTTTCAATTCCAAATGAATCATCATCAGGGATAGTTAAAGTACAGTTGGAAAATAAGATCATTACATTACAAAATCAAAAATGTAAGGATGAAAACGTCGTCATAAAATATCAGAGGTAATAAAATGCGTGAATTCAACAGAAACAACTAAAGATATATTTATACTTTAGTGTTAAAAATACACCAAAAAACGTCTCATGTTTTTACTAATAATGACTGTATTTGTCATTCATTTGTAACATGACATTAAGTACGTAACTTTTTAAAAATTTAAAATATTTATTCTTTATTCGAAAAATTAACTTCAAAATTAACCAAATATCAACAATTTTAGAGCTTTGTCACAGATATAAGAACAATTATATTGTAAAAATAAAAAGTTACAGACATAATACCAAGTTTTCTTAATAAATATGTTAAAAATAAGTAACAAATTCCTAACAGGATTTGCGTAATTGGTAAAAATATAGAGCTTCTTTTCGTTCATATGGAAAAGCGTAGACGATACCCTTAAATGGAACACGGTATATGCAAGATCATTACATTGCAAAACTAAAAATGTAAGGTTAGTCAGCTTTAGTTGTTTCTGATGTATGCACGATTTACCTCTGATATTTTTTGACATTTTCATCCTTACATTTTTGATTTTGTATTGTAATGCTTTTATTTTCCACTTTAACTATCCCTGATGATGAATCATTTGGAATCGAAACATAGGAAAGTTAATTAAATTACTATTTAATAAAGACTGTTTACCACGACTACATCTCCAAATATTTCTCATCATCCCTACAAAAAAATTTAATGTCCAAATAATTTTTAAATCTTTTTTCGTGCGTCGAACGTACAAAAAACATAATAAGCAATACAGTCAGTAAGTGATCTTCTACCGTCATCGGATGTACCGGAAATCACGACTTCGTCTCGAGATCCAAAATCATTAAACTGTAATAAAAAAATATTTATAGGAGTACAAAATTTAATTTCATCCAGGAATTATGATAATGTTATTTATATACTTCAACAAAATCTGGAATGTAAGAAAGGAATTCTCCGCGCGCCACTGTTTCCTCTGTTCACGAAAGTGACGAAACACCAAGTGCAGGACAACGTCGCCTTGCGTCACGTGGCGCCACGACGACCGATGCAGCACTAAAACTAAAGAACACGGGCGGAAGTGACGTCATCTGTTGTCGGCGCGACTGTCGCAGCGCTTCGGGTCAGCCGGCCGAAAGGAAAACCTTGTGACTGTGACTGCACTAACGCTTCAACTCGCTGCAACTTCAGCAATGACCTACACTGCACACAGACTTCACTAGATTTCATCAACATTCCCACGAATTCTACAAATTCTTTACACTCAACCTGTTTGTTGTCATACACGGTACCAGCGCTTCACGCTGCGATATTATGTTCTCCTTTTTTACTTTCCTTGACAGCGCAAAGTTAAACTTTATATTAGATAACACATACCAGTATATAAATTAATTAAAAAACTCAAAACTTCAATGCAACGACTTAGAAACAGAATTAATCACAAGAAAATTTTATAACAAACAGGGATATTGTTTTTGATCTTTATTTAGAGTAGTCTAGTAAAAGTACATATATGGGTAGGTACGTTTTTTTATTGTCAACAGAAAACTGCGATGTATCGCAGTTCTCATTTGTATGACGTCACAACTGCTGTTAACTGCTTGTAGTTCTACGAGGAATAAACAAACAGTACCCTATGACAGCAACTGCATTTATAACAAGGTTGTGATATATGTCAATTCATTAGACATTATTAAAAGATATTCAAAATGATTACTATTGCTACACCTTAGCACGATCTCTATACCTTCCTTACCAAGGGTAGCGGGAAGTAAAAAAATCTATGCAATATTTTGATCTTTAACTCTACGGGGCGTCCTGAAGCTGAAAGAACATAAAATTTGACGTTGATTTGTAAAACGGTTATTTTTTCATTTTTACCTTCGCTACCCTTGGTAAGGGAAGTATAGGGATCGTGCTAAAAATCGCATATCGAGATTTTGGTAAATGACCACGTTTTAAGATCCCTAGAATCCAATTTTAACATTTTTACGATGTATGTGTAGATCCTCCACTCTAACTCAAATACTATCATTCAGAAAATTTTGAAACCTTGTATTTCGAACTTTTCTGTAATGGAAAGAGCCCATTAGATTTTGGTGTAAATCGGGTACCTGGAAATGGCACTTTACTAGAAGCTCAAAATAGTTTTTCTCCACTTTGAATGTTATTTTTTCGAGATTAAAGTTATTATAAAAATTAAAGATTATAAAATTTACTATAGATTTGCATAAATACTTTTTCTATATATTTTATGGATAAATTTATAAAATTATTTATAATTTAAATCCTAGAGTCTGCGCTTTAAACAAACAAAACGCAGTTATTCAAATGTAGGTAACTGACAGATAAATGTCACTATTAAAGAATTAATCATTTCAAAGTAATATTAGTAACGTTTTAAAAAGAAAAAAGTAAATAGAACCATGAACAATAGAAAAGGAATTCAATACAGTTTCCAGCATAAGTAATAGTATATTCCGTAACTTAACCGCGGTGACCAAGGTTCTGGTTATGCGTTCCGTAATGTAACTAAAACATAATTTCAGGATCGCGGTTCCTGAAAGATTTGATTACTTTTACGTTACCACGACGACCACAAATTTTTGTGGTTGTTGTGGTCATATTCTTATTTCTTATAATATAATAAATAATATTGTATAAACATATAGTTACTATATACTATACAATGATATGTATAATATTTACGTTAGTATAAGGATAGACAAAAGTTATGTTGTCACTTATTTCTAATGACGCGGTGGTTCCCTGCTTTACCGACACAAATTAACCAAGATGTTCCGAATTACAACCACTTTTCAGTGACCATAACCTGACCACTTAAACCATAACCACGGTCGTGGTTAAGTTACGGAATATACTATAAATATGTAAGTAAAGGTTATAATAAAACACTTGGTTATTATAAGTTTCAAAATAATAATCTTTAATACTTTATACGTATTTCGGCAGTGATGCCCTCATCAGAAGTACACGAAGAATGTAGAAGATATATTCGTGTACTTCTGATGATGGCATCACTGCCGAAAAACGTATAAAGTATTAAAGATTATTATTTTGAAACTTATAACCAAGTGTTTTATTATAACCTTTATTTAAAATTTTTCAACGAGTGCCTACAGCAACTTCATTTAATATTAAATATGTAGGTATGTCTTTAGATTAATAAAAATTTAGATTAATAAAAATTAACGATTCACAAAAATGTTTGAGCTAATCCTCATTTCAGATTAGTGAATTCTATTCTATCCCGGTATTTAAAATTTAATCTTCATTTTATTATAGCTCCGGTGGCTCTATGGTTAGAGCAACACCTCGTGTCATGAATGCCCTCGGGTCTCTGGGTTCGAATCCCACTAAGGCTTGGATGTTTGTGAATGTGAACCCACTCTGTAATTGGGATTTAATCCTGTTGAGGGATTTAAAAAAGGTACTTACTTGGATTAGATTAGACTATATTTTAAGAAATAAACTGTCAAATTTAAAGTAAAATTCGCTAATCCAAAATCTTTTTTGTGTCTCGGGCGATAAATGGCGGGAGGTATTGTGTTGGCCACACCAGATTTTTTATATATAAGGTTACATAGACAAAATTTGTTTGATCACTATCATTGTCAGTTTTTCTTCGATGCTCATAAAAAATAGCCTCTTTCTCGGAAACAGTATCTGAATTAGATGTCTTACATATTTGTGGTAAATACGTTGAAGATTCATTTTAAGTCATTTACAACATCGTGCGTAATTAAACGCCTAGTAAACCGCGCGTGCGACTTCGTAATAAGGAAGTGAATTATTCGTGAGACAAATTTTAAGGCAGTTTGCTGGCGAAGTAGGGGTGCTTTCTGAGTGTGTTATTGGATGGTGGTAACCGCGCTTTATACTCCGCGAGGATGAAGCACCAAACGTAATTAAAATGAAATTTGTAAACACCTGCCGGGCTTCCAACAATCCAACGATCCTCGCGAGACTCGCTACTGAGAACATGGAACTGAGGGCAGACAATGAAAACGAGACGAGAACCCTCTCGAGATGGTGTTACTGCTACACGAAACGAAATTCTATTTCACTAGCTAGGGACCTTTAAACGACTCACACACTGATTCTTAAACAAGGTGACTATTTGCACGCTACAAGCGTTAGAATTTGTAAAAAGAATTACTTTCATTTTGGAATATTAATGCACTTCTCACTCAATAATCATTTTGTACATAAAAATGGAAAGCGGAAAGATATCAAAATTATTATACGAGTGGAGTTTTTAATGTTATCTACCTAGCTATGAAAACAACGAGTTAGAGGACAAATAAAATTTTATTTTTCAACGTCAGAACCGTTAACACTAACACACTTGTTCCAACGTTTTCCTAATAAAGATATACCTTCAAAAAAAAATCTTTTGGTAATTTTGTAAAATAAGACTCCATCGTAACAGACAGCCAAGCCGCACTCAAAGCTTTAAACTCGTATGAGGTAGGCTCAGGATTAATTCTGGACTGCATCCACAAATTGAATGCCTTAGGAGCGAGTAACAAACTGATATGGGTACCCGGGCACTCAGATATCGAAGGAAACCGGGTAGCCGACCGTCTTGCAAAAGATGGGACAAATATACCTTTTATAGGACCCAAACCTGCATGCGGAATAACTGCGAAAACAGTTAGGCAGGAAATTAATACTTTGCTCTGACAATGGCACAAACGGCACTGGATAGCCATATCAGGCCAGAGACACTCCAAGCTCTTCCTGAATGAGCCATCCAAGAAAAGAATTGACAACTTACTCTTAATGAGCAAGCAAGATGTTAGATTAATAACAGGACTGGTAACAGGACACTGTCAATTAAACAAACAGGTTGGGCCTTAAACAAGAACCAACATGCAGAGGATGTAGAGAAGAGAATGAAATTCCTCAACATTTATTATGTCACTGCGAAGCATTTATGGCAAACAGACATAGTCTTTTAGGAGCAAAGAAATTGCATACTGAGACACTAAAGGACATCAGTCTAAAGAAAATCCTGGAGTTCACAAAACAAACAGGACTTCTAGAATAGAAGTAAAACACGGAGGGTACAATAGACCAGAAAGGTCGCAGTACAGGGACAAAGATGAATCACCTCTCGATAATAATAATAATAATAATAATAATAATAATAATAATAATAATAATAATAATAATAATAATAAAATACGACTCCACGGCGCTTTCCAAGTCATCATCAAAGCCAGTAGATATACTAAAGTACCGACATGGCGGCCATCTTGGCCTTAAAACGCAACAATAACAATTGCGCTGCTGTTGCACGTTGGTATACACCAGTTTTAATGTTGGTGTGTTTTTGGCATACCAAATGTTGAAGAGAGGCGTCATCAGTGGTTTACAAACATTGAAAGAGCCGATATTTAATCGAAATATGCAATGTATTGTGAAGTAAGAAGTTTTAATTTGAATAGTGTTGTTGAAATTAACATTTTCCCTTATTACAGAAACATTTTGTAGATAACCAATAATTTGACATTGCCAACATTACAGAACCCTGCAATAACACAAATACAAATAAAAGCGCCTCTACCGGCGGAAAAAATAGTTATTGTTGCTTTTTAAGGCCAAGATGGCCGCCATGGCGGTACTTTAGTATATCTACTGGCTTTGGTCATCATTCGGTAAAAGCGACGCCCTCTCAATTGTTTTTGGAGTTATGGAAAGAGATAATAGTCACAGGGGGCTAGATTCTCAAAGCCTCATTCATTGACTACTGCTTGAACAATTCGTGCTTTATGCAGCCTGCAGTTGTATAGCGTATAGCCGCTTTCAAGTTCTTAATTGTGTCTTTGTAGACATTCCCCGTTATTGTTGTCCCTTTTGACATACACTCAATTAAAAGAATACCATCCATGTCCCAGAAAACTGTGGCCATCACTTTCCCCGCAGAACATTGTGTCTTTGCCTTCTTGGATGGTGGAGAGCTTTTATGAATCCATTGCATGGACTCTTGTTTCGTGGGAGGTTCAAAATGGTGTACCCAGGTTTCATCCCTAGCTATAATTCCGTAGAAAAAGTCTTCATCTTGGGATAAAGCAGTCAAATTCTCCTCGCAAATTTGTCGTCTACACAGTTTTTGTTCGGGACAGAGCACTCTGGGAATCCATCCTGCCGACACTTCGTGTAAAATTTTAAAAATGCTCTTTTCTGATATTCCTTTATCTCTAGCGATAACTGAAACTTTTACTCGGCGGTCAGTCAACACGAAATCTTCAACTTTGTTGATGATTTCTTCAGTTCGTGCTTCCAGGGGTCTTCCACACTTTGGGTCATCATGAATGAATTGCCTGCCCCATTTGAACTGCTTGCACTAATATTTGACTTAATAGAAATTTTATGATGCTTCTATTTTCAAGTTTTAAATCACTCATTTTCGTTTCTTTACACTGATATAAAAATGACAAATGTTAAGCGATTTGAGCCAAATTTGGAGACGACACTATAAAATATCACAGAAACTTTTATCTCCTTCTCTATTTTCCCATCTTGAGATATCATTGTCCTCAAGTATTTTTTTTTTTGTTGTAACCTTTCGAATGCTAAAGGCTGTCGCGCACTTGGCGAGGCGAAGCGAAGCGCAGAGAAGAGCCGTTTTTTCATTCAATATATTACGCGCACTTTGGAGCAGCGAAGAGTAGAGAAGCGAAGCGACTCGCCGGAATACTTCGGGGAGAATATTTGTCTTTGCTCTTCTCTGCTCTTCACTTCGCTGATCTGAAGTGTGCGATAGCGCAGCGCAGCTACTTAAATCAGAACGAATATACCCGAGACGCATCGGAAACAATACGTATATTTTATGGTAAAATGTGAAAAATTAGTTATTTTGGTTTCAAAATATAAACAAATGAATGTACTAAATATAAATTTGATTTAAAAAGAGAGACAGTTTATAAAACTAGTTCAGAAAATTCCTTACATATTAAACAATTTCTATTGTACAAAATAGTATTGCAGATTCAACAAAAAAGGAGATTAACTACTTGGTTACAGAATGTAGTAGAATATATCAAAAAATGAAAACATTTTTTTTATAGATAGTGCCTGCGTTTCCTCCGAGCTGTCCATCTTTTCAAGCAAACGCGGCCGTTTCTCGTTGAAAACTGCTCGCAAGTACGCGTTGGTTCTAAAAATGACTCTTCGCCGCTCTTCGCTTCGCCGCGCCGCGCTTCGCTCAAGTGCGCGACGGCCTTAATTGTATTGAGTGTTCTTTTTCGTCTTAATATCATAGATTTATCTTCAAATTCATCTTTTCAAAAGCTGCTTTGTAGATTTCTAGGTTCTCATTCATTGTTCTCTCGTCTTTGGCGACAATCACCATGCCGTCTGCGTAGCTTCATTCTGCTATTTTTATTTTCTCCATTCTCCAATATCTTTTTTCATATGCTTTTGTTTTCTTCTTTGCGTCTTTTATTGCTTCGTCGAGTACTAATATGAATAACAGAGGACTCAGTATACATCCTTGTCTTACTCCTTTGCTGGTTTCGAATGGTTCCAAGTTTTCATGCATCGTTCGTACATGGTTTTTTGTCTCCGCGTACAAACTTTTGTATTCGTTCAAATGACAGTCACCTAATTAACCATCGCCCACTTGGCCATCGCCCAGTTGTCTATTACCCATCGTCCAATTGTCCCGTAACGTATCCAGCAGTGAAAAATAATCCGTCAAATATGTTTCTATTTCTTTAGCAGAATTTGCGAATATAATAACTGTAACTTCAAAGTATCACGTTCTGCTAACCAACTCCAACTCCTCTGTACATCCGTAGATATTCCCGCGACATACAATCACCTCCGTAGAATTTACCATTATCTACCTTCCATGGCATGACTGTCACGGTTGCAATTACTAGGCTAAGAATTTCATATCACCTGCCTCCTTCTGCACTGGTAAATTACAATAAGTGTCGCGAACGCGGATGTTAACAAGCGACTTGACGTACGTCTTAGCTTGGCGTCGTCTGCAACGTAGCGGAACACTTAACCCGTTTGCGTTTAAGTTAACGATGGCGCCCAAATTGCATAGTTGTAGAGCTTGACGCCTCTGGAACTCACTGGTTTATAGCCTACGTCGAAAACGAAATGAAAATGCTTTACGGTGAAATACGAGACTGTATGCTCAGAGAGGAGGAATTAAATGATATTTTTCTCCAGCTGTCATATTTACTTAATTAGGGAGATGGGAAAGAAAGCGTAGAGAGTACAAATTTAAAAAATCTGATGTGGATACCACACGACTTCCTTGTACACAAGACCAATATGAAGTATAGACCCAAGTATAAAATTGCACGTATTTGACGTAATTTGACATTAGCATCTATTTTTTATTTTTTTATTTTTTGTCCTAATCCATAGCAAGCTTCATTACAAAAACCAAAAATTATATAAGTTTTAAATATACATATCTCGCTTATACAAAGGGCTAATTTAATAATACTTGATGTGCTAATTTAATTCTCTAAAAATTTTATTTGAAGCATTTATTTCTAAAATCAAAATGAAACCATTTTATTGAAGAAAAACTGTTAACAACTTCAGGTAATATGTCACTTCCGGTTAGCCTGTTTTAACCAAAATCCACTATGTTATTCCAATTGACATAAAAGTCTTATATACCAAAAATGTTAAATTATATTTTAAGATAGTTTTTCATTAAAATCTATTATAGGCTTCAAATAAAGTACCATTTCTAGAAATTATGTAATGACCAAAAAGGGAGGTGCACAACTAGATGTTATAGCACTCCTAAATACAACATTTCAACTTTCTACGGCTTACCGTTTTTTCTTTTTAAAACGTTACTATTATTAATTTGAAATGATTAGTTCTTTGACAGTGACATTTGTCTGTCAGTTACATACATTGTGATATGAACTGTGTAACCAAGGAATTGTGCTTGTTTAAAGCGCAGGTTCCGGGATTTAAATTATAGATAATATATAAATCTGTAGAAAATTTATCAAACTATAATTTTTATAATAACAGAAATCTTGAAAAAATACCCTTTGAAGGTATTTTTCGACGAAAAACTACTTTGAGCTTCAAGTAAAGTATCAGTTCCGGTTATGTGATTTACACCAAAATCTAATGGCTTCTTCCCATATTAGAATAAGGTAGAAATACAAGGTTTCGAAATTTTCTAATTGGTAGTATTTGAGTTAGAGTGGAGGATCTATACATACACACATACATACTCACAGACATCATTGTGAAAATATTAAAATCGGATTCTATTTAGATACTTACATACTTCGTTGTGCTAGAAACTGTATTAAGTTCCATTCCATATAACTATGGTTCTATTTACTATTTTCTTTTTAAAACGTTACTATTATTAATTTGAAATGATTAAGGCTTTATAGATTTCCTAGAAAAGAATAGAATAGAATAGAATAGAACAGAATAGCACAAGGAATAAAAATATAAACCAGTGACCGGAACCATTTATATTTGCATAGAATAGAATAGAATAACGCAGAATAGAATACGAAATAACTAAATTTTATTTCTTGTTCTATTCCATTCCTGTTTCTATTACTCCGATGTTATTTTTTGTAGTAAATTCGTAAATAAGGATACACTCATCGGTGTACTTAAAAAACTAATAATATATTATATAAATATTTATAAATCATTCTGTCACAGATCACACTATTGCCAAAATGACACATATGTACTTCGCAAACAGTGAAATTAGCGCACAAGAATGAATATTCAATTTACTGTAAAAGTGACATTTTATTTCATTCCAAGCAAACTATAAATGTCCTTAAAAATTTCTATTCTATTTATTCTATTCCTTATTCTATTCTATTCTATGCAATCTTTAAAGTAGGCTTTATTCATAAAATATATAGAAAAAGTATTAATGCAAACCTGTAGAAAATTTAATAATCTTTAATTTTTATAAAAACATATATCTCGAAAAAATAATTTATTTAAAGGTATTCTTCCAAGAAAAACTATTTTGAGCTTCAAGTAACGTGCCATTTCCGAGTATCCGATTTGCACCAAAATCAAATTGGTTTTTTCCATACATATTACGAAATACAAAAGGTTTCAAAATTTTCCGAATAATAGTATTTGAGTTAGAGCGGAGGATCCACACATACACACACATATACACACGCACACACACACACACACACACACACACACACACACACACACACACACACACACACACACACACACACACACACACACACACACACACACACACACACACACACACACACACACACACACACACACACACACACACACACACACACACACACACACACACACACACACACACACACACACACACACACACACACACACACACACACACACACACACACACACACACACACACACACACACACACACACACACACACACACACACACACACACACACACACACACACACACACACACACACACACACACACACACACACACACACACACACACACACACACACACACACACACACACACACACACACACACACACACACACACACACACACACACACACACACACACACACACACACACACACACACACACACGCACGCACACACACACACACACACACACACACACACACACACACACACACACACACACACACACACACACACACACACACACACACACACACACACACACATACACACAGACATCATCGTAAAAATATTAAAATAGGGTTACCAAAATCTCTATATGCGATTTTTAGCACGATCCCTATACCTCCCATACTAAGGGAAGCGGGAGGTAAAAAAGCACACCCAGAAATATAGGAACACCGTTTTATGTGTGTTCATTAATTTAAATATATACTATTTACAAGATAATTTAATAATGCAAAGGTATAGGAAGGAATGCCTATAACTCACTCTAAATACGTAAGTACGTAACATGAATTTTTATTATAAATAAAATAAATAAATACATCATCACGGCTTATTACCCATTGCTTACGAGGCGTCACCTCACGGGCACTCATTGCTGACGTGGAGTGTGCACCACAGGGGTCAATTTTGTGCCATTTAAAATTGGAAATATTTGACGTCGGTCGGGATCGAACCCGATTCCCCAGTTTCGCGACCTGACACTCAGGCACGCGGCCACGAGACCCCATGAATTCAAATTACACTTTTAAAGCTAATTTAAAAATTCACTCATTTTTTACTTACCTTCTTTATTGCAGCATAAAGGAAAACCTTCCATAAACTATCATCCTTTCCTTGTAAGTACCTATAATTAAAAGGGAGGAATTTTTATTCGGTAATTATTCACGCGCCACCTGTAATAACATAAAGTTATGAGTAGCAATAATTGTAATATGAAATTCTTGTAGAGTTAAAGAACGTTGTAAGTGCAGAAAGTTAGTCCTGTGCGCATTTAGAGTCCTTAGCTCGGGAAGCTGGCGCCTCGAATACTTGTGTGACACGCTAAGATCCCCAGTCAAGAAAATATTTAATTAAGTTTCGGTTAATAGCATCGCCATCGTACAGGTCAGAATGGTGTCTCTAAACGGGATGATTATTATTTGTAAGTACAAAGAGATTTTTATACAAATTAAAAGAAAACTTCTTTTAATTTGAGAACAGGTGAATATGATTCTGTTAGCTTTACAGATGGGCTTATCGAAACAATACATCGATATATTTTTATAAAGCATTTGCAGATACACTAGCTTGCAAAAATCGCATACCTCTTAAAAAACAAGTAACCTAGTTTTTACCTATTTTTAGCTACCGGTAAATATGTTTTTTAAAACTGTCAATGGAGTTGTCATTGTTGTCACTATCATGTCACTATTTTATCTATTGTAGAACAAGTTCTTCATTGTATTGAGTTTATTTTTTCTAATTCCATATTGATTTGACATTTGCAAGAAAAAATAAAAATTATACTAACAGATGTTGTCACTTTATCGCATTGTTATAAAAAATCTGATGTGGCCAGCACATTACCTTCCGTCAGTTGTATGTATTTTGTATAAATGTCATGCACAAAGTTCCTTGCAAAAGATTCTATTTCTTGTACATTATCTTAAGGCAGTTGTATGTATTTTATACAAATTCCATACAGAGAGTTTCTAGCAAAAGATCCTATATTTCCAGTAAAATTATAATATAAACATACTGTAACTGTACTTGACACTGACACCTTTTAATCAGAATTTTCTTAATATAGCAGCTGTTTCCAGATTTATAGCATAGCTGGTTAATATATGATATTTAATTTCTTTATAATTTTTTAACTCTATATCCATTTAATGTGAAGTATAAAATGCGTTCAAATCGTACAGAGAATAAAATATTCTTTAATATTTATAATATCATTAAATGTGAAAAAATGATATTTAACATCGTTTTTTCAAGAAAAACTGTTAAAATCTTCAAATGGGGTACTTCCGGTTGACCATTTATAACCAAAATCTAATCAGCTCTTCACATGGATGTAACGAAGAGGAATACGAAAGAATTATAATTTTTGGAATTGTAATATTAGAGTTATCGCATTAGAAAATTTTGTCGCACACACACACACACACACACACACACATGCAAACACACACACACATACACACACACACACACACACACACACACACACACACACACACACACACACACACACACACACACACACACACACACACACACACACATCATCGTAAAAATAGTAAAATCATATTCTAGGGACCCTAAAACGTGCTTATTCATCAAAAACTCACCATAAAATTTATTGACCAAAGACAATACCTTCCTTACCTAAAGGTGACGGAAGGTAATTAGGTTACATTAGAATACATGGCAAAAAATGTTAGGGTCAGTTGCATAAAACGTTGTTAGCTGATCATATGTTTAACTGCACATTGTAACCATGGATACGTATTAAAAATACTTTGGAAAATAAACTTTGCCAATGTTAACAATGTTTTATGCAACTGGGCCTTAATGTTCTTAAAAATTAGATTTGTACTCAATCTGTTAAAAAAATTATTACAATTGTTTCAGTTACAGTGTATATTAATATTTCTTAATAAATTTTAATACTTTCATTATTATTAACTACGTAATTATCTACTTGACAGGTAAATTAACTGAATTTTAATGTTGCCCAACAACACCTATTTACTTTTCAAGCTAGGAAAGTGACTCTTTACACACTGTAAAGAGTGCGTGAAAGTACTTTTTACGCACGGTTGTAAGACAAGGAATTTTACGGCTCAGAGTCAAGTATACAGACATATTACTGACGACTTATATAAATAAAATATTTTCTGAAACCTTTGATTATAATAATTATTAATTTTATATTTGATAATTAAATCTGATGTTCTATAAGTATTTAGTAGTGCGCTTCTCTCGTTTCTAAGGTGACAAAAAATAAATAGTAAATAAACGAAAACCAATAAATTACTGTAAATTTTTGCATTTTTGGTACGTGCGTTTCTGTTCATTTGCAATGTCTTGCGAAACAAATAATTTCGACGTTAATATATCTAATGTACAAAACACAACTATAAAAGTAGGGATGATGAGAAATAATTGGAGATGCAGTCGTGGTAAACAGTGTTTATTAAATAGTAATTTAATTAACTTTCCTACGTTTCGATTCCAAATGAATCATCATCAGGGATAGTTAAAGTACAGTTAGAAAATAAAATCATTACATTACAAAATAAAAAATGTAAGGATGAAAATGTCGTCAAAAAATATCTGATATATGCACGCGTTTTATTACCTCCGATATTTTTTGACGTCATTTTAATTCTTTCATTTTTGATTTGAAATCGAAACCTAGGCGTAAAAATAGTACTTTCGCTCCGGTTTAAAAAAATATATATTATTTACTTTCGAACTCTGGATAATGCAGCAAATACATGCACGTTAACACCACGCCGTGCTGTATCAATTTTCATTGCACACTTCCACAAGGCTGCAGAAAATTGCTGCATTCGTTTCATTGTATAATTTTACTCGGTAAAAATTGATTTCATTTACATACTACTTGCATAAGCTTTTGTGCGACTTCTGTTTGTTTCGTTAGAAAAATAAATTAAGAATTAGATCAAGATCAAAAAGATCTGAAGTACAAGGAAACATAATTCTTGTTGATTACTTTGTGTAAGTCCACAGTGGCTATCAACGGTGATTTTACGACGTGGAGAAAAGCGTGACGTTATGTATAAAGTAACGCTTGCTGTAATTATTTTTATTTTTTACATTATACTCGTAAGTTATTTATAACGTAATACGATATGGAATGATTTATTATTGGGTTAGAATTAATTAGTTGTCGTGCATAAAACTTATCCGGCGGACGTTGTTTTAACAAGCGACTTTCGTTACAAAACGGTGTCGAGTTTTCTTCTACGAAACTAACTGCATCATCAATATTATATAAAGCATCATTTTAGTTATTATTACATAGATTTATCTAAAGGGTCTTCCAATAACCACAACATATTGCATATCTTGATTGTATTTACACAGATTTATTCAAAGCATTTAAAAAGACAGATCATGGTATTTTTATTGAAAAACTTTGTTCCTTCTCCTTTTCTTCCTCTTTAATTTCTCTTATTATCTCTTATCTATTTGATCGTCAACTATTTGTAAACTTTCTCGGGTACAAATCTATTCTATTTAGTGCAACTTCCGGAGTACCTCAGGGTTCTAATCTTGGTCCTCTTCTATTTATTCTATTTGTAAATGACGTTACTAATATTTTACATTGTTATTTACACAAATTATCCCAAAGATGCTCCCTTAATAATTTATTTTTAAATCTTGACAGGTGTTATGTAATGTTATCCACCAGAAAAAGTTTACATTTAAATTTCAATTATTCTGTTGACAATATTAATTTATTGCGTTGTTCCGTAATTGATGATCTCAGTGTCACATTTGATAGTAAACTAACGTTTAATAATCACATTGATCGTATTTACACATTTGCTATCAAAATGTTAGGTTTCATTATTCGCAATACGCGTTGCTTCCATGATACTTCTTCTATTCTTTCCCTTTACTTTTCTATTGTACGTTCGAAATTAGAATACTGCTGAACTTACCTGGCGTCACCTCACGGGCACTCATTGCTGGCGTGGAGAGTGCACCACAGGGGTCAATTTTGTGCCATTTAAAATTGGAAATAATTGGCGTCGGTCGGGATCGAACCCGGTTCCCCAGATTCGCGACCTGACACTCAGGCATGCGGCCACGAGATCCCAGGGGGTCTCATTTGTTTTCACACTCCTTTCTTTATTACTCGCACCTCTTATACCTTTTACCTATCTACACCACGTACAAATATCTATCTACGCGAATGTTGATGTTTTTCTCCACAAAACAAAGTGCTTCAAAACACTTATCATGAAAGAAATGTAATTTTTGTATTCTTATTATTTTATAATTGTTTTCCTGCTCCGTTATTGGATGTATTTCTGTTGAATAAAATACCTTTATAATCACTGAGTTTACATGAAGTTTTCAAACCGTTTTCAAAACGTTTTTAATCTTGAAAACGCCTTGTATGCAGTTTCAAAACGGTTTTGAGTTATCCCAAACCAAAACTAAAATTCATGGATTTGACATGAAAACTAGTTTCAAAACTACTCATGTAAACACTTAAAATTAAGTTTCGATACTGCGCATGCGTACATAGCATAACTTTTCTGTCGCTTTATGTTACTTGATTTTACTAACCTACAAATAAACTAACAATTGTGTAATTTTAGTGCGTAGTGGTATAAAGAAGAAAAAATAATTGAAATAATCGCAAAATGAAGAGTTTGGATTGAAGAGCATCTGCCACATATATCAGATAAATGCGCGTGCGCCGAAACTGTTTTCAAATCTATCTGTAAACTTGTTTTGAAAATTGCATATAAACAGATTCGCATAATTTTGACTAAAAAAAAACTGAAACCGTTTTCAAAACTGCATGTAAACGTAATAAATGTCACAGAGGCAACTCTGAATGGATTTTTATGATTTTCATGACTTTAAGGAGTTAACAATTACTCAAAATCTCAATCAAACAGCAATTATTCTTAGGCTGGTTACACACTGGGCGGTTTTTACCGCGTCGGTAAATTGGCCGTCGCCGCCTACAGAATTTGATGTGTTTACACACTAAGCGGTAAAAGCGCCGCCGATTATTAGCGGTAAAAGTGCAGCCGCTCGAGTTGGTGACTTGATCGTTAATTTACCTTAATTTGGCTTATTTGTATTTTGCTTTGCCAATTGACAAGTTATTTAATTGGGTAAATTTAAAATGTACCGCCAAGAAATTCTCGCTTTATGATTATACCGTCGACGGAGAAATAGGAAAAGAAAAAATCCTTATTTGGATCCATCAAATCAACCAAAAGAGAAGAGAATTTGGAGCTTCTAACACATTATTTAAAGATTTGGGAAATGACGACTCCAAGTTTTTAAATTATTTTAGTAGTTCTGTTTTGTCATTTGATGAAGAAGATCGTTATCTACGTCATTCATTTTTCGATTTTGTACTCTTTTCAAAATAAAAATGTGTACTACCAATACGTGCAAGCGGCGAGAAATTCGCTGAATGTGTAAGCGCCCATTTGGTCTCATGTGCCACTGTCTTGGCAGCGACGGCAAAACTACCGTCAGCGCCAGTGGTAGTAGGCGGCAGCATAGCTACCGCCAACGGCAAATCTACCGCGCGGCTTTTCTTCCGCCCATTGTGAAAACTCCTATTTGATTCTTCGTACCACTGAAGGAACGACGGCGACGGTCAATTTACCGCCTAGTGTGTAACCGGCCTTACAACATCCACGATTGTTAGAAAAAAACAATGCTGGTCAACTGCCCAATATTCACCCTTAATCAGCTGTTTATACTACCAGCTATATAGCCTTCGCTCATGCAGCGACATTCAAAAAGACTTTCTTTCTGCACTTGTTGCATAAATGACTATTTTGTACATCATGCCGAATGACAAACAATACTACAGATAAGTATAATATTTCGCAAGTAACAAAAAAAAAATTTTTTTAAAGTGTGGAAGGGTCGAAATGATTTTTAATTATATAAAAATAGGGGCAATTAAAGGAAGTCTCGAGAAGTGAAAAAATGCTGTGCGTAAAGTTTGTCTTGGGAGAAGGTACGCAGCTCTGGAGACTAATTACCTCCGGCGTGACAGGTCGGAAGTCGCGAGAAGATGCAGGAATTTATTCGCGAACCATTTTCACGGCCTTGGCGTCTTGGCGCCGCCGTTTTATTTCATTAGAAGGCGCACACAAATCATCCGAGACTTGAGAATGCAATATTAGCCTGCTTTGATCAGCCATAGTTGCTCAGCGCAAGGCGTTCTCCTGCTCCTAGAAACTTTTTGCCCCTTTTAATTCTTATCAAATTAAAATTTAGTATGCCAATATCGTCGGATCTTATCATATATCATGTGAAGGTACTCGCGTTCCAAGGATGCCGTCTTTATCGATGTTTTCCCGGATTTGCGGCTGCCGAACTCGATTGTCTAGATGGCTGAACAAAAAAAATAACGTCTCCTTCGTTTCAATCACGAGAAAAAGCAGGAGGTCTAATGTCTATATTAAGATATAGATATTATACTATTATTCACGAAAGATGACAATTCAAGGTTATTTGTTCGAAGAAAGAATACACAGCACTTTATAGCAGTAGCTTAGCAACATTTTGTATTAGAAAGATAAAGATTAGTTGACGTATGTCTATTTAATTTATGAGGTGGGACAGATATACGCAAATGGTGCCTTTGCTTTCTAACACACTAAAAATAGCAGTGACGTATGTCGTAGAGTTACATATATGTCATTATGTACTACACTGCCCTCTGTGCTAAAATTTACCCAGTGGCGTTGACGTTTAAATCAAATTATTATTCCTTGGTTTATAAGTTAAGTCTATGTTTTTGTATTTTGCAAAAACGTAAGTGAAGAACATAAATCTTTCAGAAAGGCATTATTTACAAAGAAACATAATTTTCAAAATAATTACTCTTATTTTTTCAGTTATAGTGTGCCCATAAATATATCATGTTGCACGCCTGTGCATACAGAATGCAATGAAGTTCTCTGCAAGTAATATTATATCAGACGGCTCACAAATGACCTTGAATAGTCATCTTTCGTGAATAATAGTTTAGATCTCTCTGTCAATCGTTTATGGATTATTTTAGAAAAAATATATTTCAAATAAATGATGCGTACTGTTATTTAAAGCATTTTTCTCCATAATAATCTATGAACAGCAGAAAAACAATGCTAGTCAATTGCTCGCAAATAACTACGACTGGGTCTTAAAGGCCCAATTTTAAATTTCATTTATCTTTTAAACATGTATGGTTGAAAAATTTAACAACTTTTTTAAAAATATACTATTCATCAAAGCGTTACCTAAAAGCTGGTGTGGCCATCACAATACCTCCGGCCATTTACAGCCCAACTCACAAAAAATATTAAGTTAATTCTTATTTTTTAATTAGCTGATCTCTAATTTTGACAATTTATTTCTTAAAATATAGTCTAATCTAATCCAAGTAACTACCTTTTTTTTAATCCCTCAACAGGATTAAATCTCAATTACTGAGTGGGTTCACATTCACACACATCCATGCCTTTGTGGGATTCGAACCCATAGCCCGAGGGCACTCATGACATGAGGCGTTGCTCTAACCATTGAGCCACCGGAGCTATAATAAAATGAAGATTTACTTTTAAATACCTTTAAATGTTATTTTTTGAGATTAATGTTATTATAAAAATTAAAGATTATTAAATTTCCTATAGATATGCATTAATACTTTTTCTATATATATTATGAATAAATTTATAAAATTATCTATAATTTAAATCCCAGAGCATACCCTTTAAACAAATAAAACGCAGTTATTCAAATGTATGTAACTGACAGATAAATGTCACTATCAAAAAACTAATCATTTCAAAATAATATTAATAACGTTTTAAAAAGAAAAAAGTAAATAGAACAATAGAAAAGGAATTTAATACAGTTTCCAGCATATGTAAATATGTAGGTATTTTAGATTAATAAAAATTAACGATTCACAAAAATGTTTAAGCTAATCCTGATTTTTGGATTAGTGAATTCTATTCTATCTCGGTATTTAAAATTTATTCTTCATTTTATTATAGTTCCGGTGGCTCAATAGTTAGAACAACGCCTCATGTCATGAGTATGCCCACGGGGCTCTGGGTTCGAATCTCATTAAGGCATGGATGTGTGTGAATGTGAACCCACTCTGTAATTGGATTAGATTAGACTATGTTTTAAGAAATAAACTGTTAAAATTAGAATAAAATTCGCTAATCCAAAAAACAATCTTTTTTGTGACTCGGGCTGTAAATGGCGGGAGGTATTATGTTGGCCACACCAGTTTTTTTATTTACAAGTAATTATAAATAAATAGCACTTAAAACATCACATGGCCTTAGAGATATTCAATCAGTTGTTCATATTACTACCCAAGGTATTTCAAACATTAAAAACGTTAAAACGTTAAAAACACTTTAGTAAATAAACGCGATGATAATAATTTGTTGAAATTGATATTTTTTTTTATAAATAGAGTTTCCAAAAACAATTTAATGTGTTAATATTTTTAAAATATATGTTTTCATTTTCAATTTTCATATTAAATTTAATTGATATAGCGATTTAAAGGAACTTCTCTTAAGAAAAATTTGAAAATAAATTTTACATTATAATAGTTCACCGATCTATTATTTCCCTAGCAAAACCTAAATTGAAACTTAAGCATCTCTTGGTGTTTGTCGTAAGCAAAAACACTCCACAATATCTTCCAGTTTCTGAGATTTAAGGAACGAACTGATGAAATATAGATTCCCTAACGTAGCTTCGGGTTAGCATTCAGCGGCCATATCCCTAATACTTATGATAAATTTCGGACATGAATGGCCGGTCTGTTGCTTTCAACGGTCGTAAAGAATTATACAGAAGAGATTACCATTGTTTGGAATTACACTCGTATATAATGCGATTTGTTATGTTTTCCACGAACGTATATCATTTATTTAGAACAGGTTTCAAAGTTTCCTCTGGTTTTAAGTTTGCATCCCCAGGGAAGAGTAGTTGTAGTTTTTTTTTTCTTTCACTTCAAGGACTTTTACCATTAATTTCAGATCTCTACCCGCATCGCACGTTATTAAAATAGACTTAAACTAAAGGATAGCAAAAATACACACAACGAAATATTAATATTATCTCGGTATTAACAATTATTTGAAATCTAACGTAAACAGCATTTATTCTCATACACAACCGACATTTAGTACCTTCATCTGCGTAAGTAAATAGGATCTTACAAAATTTACATATTTTCATGTATGTACAAAATATATTCGTTGTCAAATTTGAGAGAAAACTGATGTGTATGTGCTTTTATAAATTTTTGTACGAAAAACTGAATGTAAAAGCGAATGTATTGTGTGTACATGAGAGAGAGAGAGAGAGAGAGAGAGAGAGAGAAAGATAGTATGTAAATTTTTGTAAAAACTGAGTTACCCGAGTTGAAGTACAAGAGTATACCGAAACGTCGATTGTTTAAGATATAAATGCTGTGTCATTGACAATAGACCTTTTCAATTTAACGGCTATCTCTTTCTATCGTTGCAAATAGTAAGTAAAATGGCGCCGACAAATGCCAGTTGGGCTTTTTTCAAGATTTGTGTTATTATAAAAATTATTAAATTTTCTACAGATTTGCATAAATACTTTTTCTATATATTTTATGGATAAATTTATAAAATTATCTATAATTTAAATCTCAGAACCTACGCTTTAAACAAGCAAAACTCCATGGTTACACAGTTCATATCTCAAATGTATCTAACTGACAGATACATGTCACTGTCATAGAACTAATTATTTCAAATTAATAATAGTAACGTTTTAAAAAGAAAATACTAAATAGAACCATAGTTATATGCAATGGATCTTAATACAGTTTCCGCAATAACTAAATATGTACGTATGTATATTTAAATTAATAAAAATTAAATAGCGGGAGGTTTGGTGTTGGCCACATAAATTTTTTACCTCCCGCTACCCTTGACAAGGGAGGTATAGGGATCGTGCTAAAAATCGCATATCGAGATTTTGGTAAATGAGCACGTTTTAAGGTCCCTGGAATCCAATTTTAACATTTTCACGATGATGTGTGTATGTGTGTGGATCCTCCACTCTAACTCAAATACTACCTATCATTCAGAAAATTTTGAAATCTTGTATTTCGAACTTTTTCTGTATTGGAAGAGCCCATTAGATTTTGGTGAAAATCGGATAACCAGAAATGGCACTTTACAAGAAGCTCAAAATAGTTTTTCTTCGAAAAATACCTTTAAATGTTATTTTTTCGAGATTAATGTTATAAAAATTAAAGGTTATTAAATTTTCTATAGATTTACATTAATGCTTTTTCTATATATTTTATGGATAAATTTATAAAATTATCTATTATTTAAATCCCAGAGCCTACGCTTTAAACAAACAAAATGTCGTTAATCAAATGTAAGTAACTGACAGATAAATGTCACTATCAAAGAACTAATAATTTCAAAATAATATTAGTAACGTTTTAAAAAGGAAAAAGTAAATAGAACAATAGAAAAGTAATTCAATACAGTTTCCAGCATAAGTAAATATGTAGGTAGGTATTTAAATTAATAAAAATTAACGATTGACAAAAATATGTAAGATAATCGTCTTTTTTGGATTAGTGAATTCTATTCTATCCCGGGATTTAAAATATAATCTTCATTTTATTATAGTTCCGGTGGCTCAATGGTTAGAGCAACGCCTTATGTCATGAGTGCCCTCGGGGCTCTGTGTTCGAATCCCACTAAGGCATGGATGTGTGTGAATGTGAACCCACTCTGTAATTGGGATTTAATCCTGTTGAGAGTTATACAAAAAAAGTAGTTACTTGGATTAGATTAAACTATATTTTACGAAATAAACTGTCAAAATTAGAGTAAAATTCGCTATCCAAAAAACTTAATCTTTTTGACTCGGACTGTAAATGGCGGGAGGTATTGTGTTGGCCACACCAGATTTTTTTCTTAGTACCGACACCTTTTTAACTAACTAAAATATTATTAGATACGATTTAGCAGGGTACCGGAGTGTCTAGTCGCGAATCTGAGGACCCGGAATCGATCCCAATCGACACCGAAATTATTTTTGTTTTATAAATAGTATAAAATTAACCCCTATGTTGCTCTCTCCACGCCAGCAATGAGTGCTCGTGACTTGATGCCTGATAAACGATATTTCATTATCATTACCGATATCTGCTTACAAAGCAGATTATCACATTCACAATGAGTAATATGCCGTAATGATATATTTATTTTATTTATTTATTTATAAATATTTTTATTAAATTCATATATGTAATTAATAATCTAATCTAAACTCAGATGACAAAAACGTACAAAAATAAAATACTTGACAGTTCATAAAACCTAATCCTCAAGCAAAATTTATAACTTGACCAGATGAAATGTTATGATATTTAATACGTTTATCTTTCGTCAACACACTTTTACACAAAATATTTTAGAGTAGCTATTAACCACTTCTATATTTTTAAGTCATAATTCTTAATTGAATCTTTCTATTTATCACCTTTTCCAAGGATTACATCAAAATAAAAAAATCTTCCCGGCAAATGCCTAGCGATAACAAACAAGAATCGCTGTATTTCTCCAAGTCCCGAAAACAAAATTCAAATTTGTCAGATGGACTCAGACTGCTAAAATGTTTACATCTTCTGTCAGATTTGCTAGATTAATATAATAACATTAATTACCATCAAGATCTCGAGAACCGCGATTAAGATTCAAAGTGCATCTGAAGAGCGCTTTTCAAAAACTTATAATTCCCCGTCTCGAATACACCCTTTTAATAACGAATAGTCGACGAGCCAGTAGCCTGTTGACAATTTTCTTTAATTAGATTTAAAAAGCTAAGAGGACGTGTTTCATTTGGCTTGGAATTTTTTAGCGCGACGGAAAGTTACGCGAAAAGTTCATTTCTGTTTTTTGTCTCCGTTGGAAATTGTGGAAATGTCTACTATGGTTGTATAAATAAGCTGGAATTTTACACTGCGGAAAAATGTGGATTCGGATGACACAAAATTATAATGACGTTAACTAATGGGAAGTGTAATAAAATTTTACATTTGAATACTAAAACTTTCCTGATGGTCGCCAATATTTTCTCCGTCCAGGGAACTTGGCCGCTGACAAAAAAATTGGCCATTAAAGGTGATTAGCGAGCAGTTGATTAGCATTATTTCTTGTGTTTCAATTTATTTACGGATTGTTATAGAGAAAAATATTGCAAGTAACGGTTATAGAAGTAGAAAAATTAATTGTTTACCAAATGTCAATTCCATCACAGCCGCCTAACTATTTCAATAAATTAAACAGTTTAAATACTATAAAAATACTGATGTGGCCAGTACATTACTTTCTGTTCTATTTCGTGTACATTATCTTAAGGCAGTTGTATACAGAAAGTTACTATCGAAAGATAGATAGATATTTTAGATAGATATTTTCAGTAAAAATATAACAAAACATACTGTCTATTGCACTTGAGACTGACACCTTTCAATCAGAATTTTCTTAATATAGCAGCTGTTTCCAGAGTTATAGCAAAGCTGGCTAATATATGATATTTAATGTCTGTATAATTTTTAACTCTATATCCATTTAATATGAAATGTAAAATGCATTCAAATCGTATAGAGAATGAAATATTCTTTAATATATAAAACATTAAATGTGAAAAAATGATATTTAACATCGTTTTCTCAAGAAAAATTGTTAAAATCTTCAAATGAAGGTACCTCCGATTGACCAATTATAACCAAAATCTAATCAGCTCTTCATATGAATGTAACGATTAACGAAGACGAATACGAAAGAATTATAATTTTTGGAATTGTAGTATTAGAGTTATCACAGGCGAAAATTTTGTCACACACACACACACACACACACACACACACACACACACACACACACACACACACACACACACACATACATACACACACGCATACACACACACGCATACACACACATACACACACATACACACACATACACACACGCATACACACACACACATACACACACGCGTACACACACACGCTTACACACACACACACACACACACACACACACACACACACACACACACACATGCACAAATACATACATACAGACATCATCGTAAAAATAGTAAAATCGTATTCTAGGGACCCTAAAACGTGGTTTTTCATCAAAAACTCACCACCGAATTTTTTGACCAAAGACAATACCTTCCTTACCTGAAAGTGACGGAAGTTAATTATATTTACCGGTTTCAGGATATTATTCCATTGTTTACATGTCCAAAAGTAGGCTGGTAACTAAGTAATAACTGTATCTGTATGGTAATATTATTACCATACTGACTTGTCAACAACGGTCTACAAAATGAAAATAAAATTAAATGAAAATATAATGCTCTTCATTAATACATAGAGATAACGTTAGCCTATCGTTCTAAATACGGTCTACTTTATACTAAAGTTATAAACAGGAGGAATAAAGCACATAATTTGAATATTTGTCATATTGACATGTGTCAAAATAATTGTTCTGTTAACCATGGCATTCTGAAAGTAGCATTAATGAGAAAATTAAAAAAATATATATTTATCAATAATGTCTTAATTTTCTAAAACCGATAAACTATTGAACAAACCACGGATGTTATAAATTATAACAAGCCTTAGAGCTCGGATTTCAAAGCGACATCTGCGGCAGTTAAGATATGCATAACATTCTTAGGTGTGTTAATAGCTATTATACATTTTACTCACGACTACATCAAAATTGTTTATTTAGCAAATGCGGGCGGTAAAGGAGAGCAAAAGCCCGGCGACTGGTAAACAAAACATATACAATTGTAAATAAAATGAAAAATCTTATTTAAAAAAATTATGTCAGTTACGCTAAAGTTTCACTAGCTTTTATTAAAATTGCTTGAGGAATTTCTTCAGAAATTGCCTCCAAGTTTGATATTATTAAAGAAAAACACTTGAATTCCGCGGTGTTGATATACAAATAACTATTTTAGCCGGTCCTGTCTAACCATTTACTCAAATTAATATTCTTAGTAAGTATAATATATGTAGTGTAGTTAATTCTCACTTTCAATTCATGTGAAGGGAACCCATAAAGCTGTAAATAATCGTTTATTTATCCTAGGAGGCGGCTGGAAACATAACCATGAAATGATCGTAAAGAATAACTGTATGTTAATTAAAATACGATTTAATTACGGGATTTCTCAGGGCGTTATTGCCGCGTCCCACGCCGTGGAGGCGAGGTGAGGCGATATATCGCAGCGCGTCCACATCTCACTAAATGTCAGCAATGATCGTAACATAAATAAAGCCCAAATGTTATGAACGACCCGGGGTGAATGTTCAAGGGTTAAAGGATGAAGAATAAGATAGGGATGCTGAAGAATGCTATGCTGACTCTTGTCTGTGGATATGTTTGTAGGGCATGAGATGAGGCAGGGGTTCTTAAACTTTTTCTTATGCGAAACAAGGGCGTTTTAGATATTGGATTTTGGACTAAGAACGTGCTCGTCACTTGGTTTATTTGGCCTCTAGCGTGGTTTACACGTCGGGTAACCTTGTAAACTGAGTCTCCCTCCTTGTTGCTTAAATTCGGCCTCTAGCGTGGTTGACACGTCGGGTAACCGTGTTTAAGACAGTACTATCCCCCTTGCTCCTGAAGATGCCCCATATGACTGCGGGCGAAACGTTGAGCTCTGACTCAAAATATGACACAGTCCATTCCCGGAAAACGAATATTTCTCATGTAAATAAATAGTTAAATAAATTGTTTTACGTTCAAGGTTAAATGCCTTATAATGGGCTCGTCCAAGTCTTCGGCTTTTTAAAAATTACATGTCGCATATGAACTTTGAATATAAATAAATGAAAACGAAATAAAAATTGCTATATATTTTGTATTTTTACCTCTCGCTAAGAGAGGTTGGTATTGTATTCATGCTAAAAATCGCATATCCAGATTTTAGTGAATAAGCACGTTTTAAATCCCCTAGAATCCGATTATAACATTTTTACGATGATGTCCGTATGTGTGTGTGTGGATGTTGGATTCACGATTTCTCAAATACTATAAGACTTAAGACATTTTTAACTACGGATTCCTCAATCTAACAATAATGGGACGAGTTGATTAAGTTTTGGTAACAATTGGACAACCGGAAGTAGTAGTTACAAGAAAAAAAATCATCTAAATATTATTTATCGAAAATTTATGTAAATACTTATATTAATGAACTTTAAATTCTTTATTCGATAAATATAAATTCATTATTATATCTTCTATAGATTTAGAGATTAAAGAAAGGCATATAAAATAATTTGATGTAAAAAATCTCAGATCAAACTACTACAAAGCAAGAAATTCAAATGTTTGTAATTGACGCATAAATGACACTGTCAAAAATATTTGTATGCCGTTGTCAAAAATATTTGTACATCATTATAAAGATTATGAAATAAAAAAAAGTCAACAACGTAAAAGAATATACGTAAAAAAGAATGTAAGAGGAATTTGCGAAAAATTGACGAATATATAGAAAAAGAAAAGGAAAGTAGAAAAAGAAAATTTCATGATATTGAATATAAAGAAAATGTATGTATTGCACATAATTTATATTAAAATATCCCAAAGGTTTTGCAAATATATGTGAGAATTATTTTGTAGTGAGACATGAATATATGTATTTGTATTTAAAAATATTTTTCGTTTTATGCGTACAACCAGGTAAAATATCTGACGAGAGATTATGTGTTGGCCACATCAGATTATGTGTTGGCCACATCAGATTTTTATACCTATAGTAATGTAATTTAAGTTTTTAGCGTAAAATGGTCGCCATGTTGTAATGTCAGCCTCATTACAGTAGTCCAGTTTCCCAGTAAAAATGTCACTGTAAAGTGGACCATGCATATTTTGCTTAGTGATATATGCGAGGCGACACGAGACGGGAAATATAAAATATCGATCTCGTCTCGTTTTCGGATCTGCAATCTCGATCTCGCTCTCTTTCTCGCACATTTTTTTGGGTCTCATCTCGTTCTCCCGCGAGAGTCTCGCTGCAAAAATAAGCGCTTGCGCACTACGTATTTACCTCGGTATTTACGTATCAGTTGAACTACAAAAGACAAGTTCGCACCAATCGTTTCGTCTTCCGTGTATTTACAGTCGTATAACTATAATAAGTAGACGAAACACTAAATTCAAGTCACCAAATTATTTCAATACGAACATCAGTTCATATATTCTGTCATCAGTAAAACTAATTAAACATTAAAAAAAATTGTAACTAAAAGTTTCTACACTTTATCATTAACTATATGCCACTATTTAAGTAAAATTTACTCATGAAAAAGCGCTACACTGAGAACCCGCTGGCAACCAATCACTTCGCTTCACTCTGTGTTGGCTCCTATCGACGCTTAATATAAGATCGTTTACTTGTCAGGGATGACAAGAATTTTACTAACCGTAGTTTTAACTGGGATGAATTAGGGGCTGAAATGTTGGAGAAAAACTAGTTCTACGAGTATTAGATGCAAAACCGATTCCTCGCTCTGCGACCGATATCATTCGGCTCTAGATAGACTCAAAAAATATATATATTTGTTTGTAGTTTATAACGTCCAATAACTCGAAGTTCTAACCAAATCTTTTTCTTTGTAAAACCGACGTTTCTTTATACGTTTATATCTTTTCCAAGGTAAGTAAAATATTTTTTAATAGTAGATAAGAACTTATTTAGCCTGTATAAGGTATAAATGTATAAAGAAACGTCGGTTTTGTAAAAATAAATGTCTAAATGAGATTTCGAGTACTGGTTAACACATAAATTAATATTTCTGATAAATTTCAGATCTGAGGAGACGAGCTGCCGTTGACCAGAGATGCTTAGAAACTTGGAGACGAGAGACGCGGACATCTACCGATGGATTTCAACCCCGGAGATCTTGCAAAAGCAGCAGAGCACGGACAACCATTCTGGACCGACGAGTTCAGTGCTAATTGAAGATGCAGACTTCAACTTGAAGCCCATAGCTACTTCATAATATTTTTTTTAAAAATCTCTTTTAGTATGGGGATTATGATTTTCATTGTTTTCGAACTTTGCTTGGAATTCTACGTCTATGTTTGTTAATTTAGTTCTAAAAATTAATTACGGTAGGACTTATTAAGGGATGAAATATGCAATATATGAAAAATTACAATTTCTTTAATAAGTCCTAAACTAATTGGAATTTTGTTTCGATTCTTGAAAATTTGAACTCCACTTGGAATTCTACGTGTATATTTATTAATTTAGTTTGTAAAAATTAATTAGGGTACGATATATTAAGGGGTGAAATATGTAATGTATAAAAAATACATTTTCTTGTAAACTAATTGGAGTTCCGCTTCGGTTCTCGAAAATTCAAACTCCAATTGAAATTATACGTCTATATTTGTTAATTTAGTTTGTAAAAATTAATTAACGTACTATTTATTAAGGGATGAAATATGTAATATATATATATATATATATATATATATATATATATATATATATATATATATATAGGTAGGTACCGTGTGTCTGTCTTAAAGGTGTACATAGGAGATTAACATGGGAAATCAGTTTTTTGCAATTTCCTGCTCGCCTAATTATTTTAAGCAAAAACGCGTCAAATAAAAATTTTAGGGCATAAAATTCTGCAGCTAAATCAATAAACAAAATTACCTTTACATGCTTTGTAACGACAGAAATTAATTATGAAAATCTCGAAAATTACATTGAAAATATCGACAGCCATGGAATTGAACAAAAAATAAATAAATGCTTGGCGTTTTATCTGTCACATCATAAGTTAACTTATTTGACGTTTCTGACAATTTGATAAAACGTCAAGCATTTATTTATTTTTTGTTCAATTCCATGGCTGTTGATATTTTCAACGTAATTTTCGACATTTTCATATTTAATTTCTGTCGGTACAAAGCATGTAAAGGTAATTCTGTTTATTGATTTAAATGCAGAATTTTATGCCCTAAAACGCGTTTTTATTTAAAATAATTAGGCGAGCAGGAAATTGCAAAAAACTGATTTCCCATGTTAATCTCCTATGTACACCTTTAAGATAGACACACGGTATATACAGGGTGTAAATGAAATAAGTGCATTAAATTTGACCAGTAGTATAACTCATCGAGAGCAACAATATATCTTAATAACTTTTTCTCGAAATCGCATATTTTTTTAGCATTTTTACCACCCCGTAAATTGACGAGTCGTTCCAAATATTTTTGTGATAATTGAATGCAGCAGCAATAGCTATGAAAAATTTTGTTTTAGCAATTGACAGTTCTGCCAATTGTTGCAATTAAATTTTGACAGTAATAAACTTGTTTATAAGGTAAAATTCTGTCAAAATGCGAGTACACAGACATTGTAATTACTTACCTATGGTTTATTTATTTATTTTTTACTCGTATCTGTACTACATGTTACTTGACATCATGGTTCTCATAAAGACAGTGTCATGGAGTTGCCAACGCATTTACACGGAGCGTTTCCAAATCATCACCAAATCATTCTGTTCTTAATATTCGCACATTTGTTAATCTTGTACATCTGTATCCATACCATGTGCAAAAAGTTCAATGTTTTCAGCACATAACAGACTTCAATTTTGGGAATGGCTCATAATGTTCATTCATGAGACTGAATTTACTTGGGAAGGTGTATTTATTATGCACAATACACATCTTGACAGACGAAAATGCTGTAAAATTTTCATTAAAAAATGTTTTGGGCGGGAACAATAAATGGACGACTAATTATTGGTACTCATGTACCTCTTTTAAATGGACAAAAGTTTGTAGTTACATTTTTTGAATAACGTATTTAAACTATTATGATTTATCGACGATAAATAATCATCTCATAACCTAATAACTATGCTTTTTCTCTTCCTCTAGTTACCCCATCACTCCTTGTCTTCCTCTATTCACATTATTCACAGGTAAAGATAAAAAGCCTGTTTCAATACACAACTTTATAATTTTGTTATCCAAAATTTAAATTTATTTATTTTAAAAATTGTATTATTACGTATTAATTAATAATAATGTTATTTCCCTTGATTCGTTTATTAATTACTGTGACTGTAAGTGTAACCGATAACCGACAATTTTTGAGCTGCTTGTATCCCACTTGAATGGCAGCTGCTCATTTGTTCTCCATGAGCGGGTAACGAAATATGCAGCAAATCTTTAAAGATTTTTAACTCAAAATCTAAAAGACTTAGAAAAAAAAGTTATTAAGAAATATTGTTGCTCTCATCGAGTTACATTACTGGTTAAAATTAATGCACTTATTTCATTTACACCCTGTATATATATATATATATATATATATATATATATATATATATATATATATATATATATATTTAAATACATTTTCTTAAATAAGTCCTAAATAATTGGAGTTCCGCACCGATTCTTGAAAATTCGAACTTCCCGTGGAATTCTACGTCTATACTTGTTAATTTAGTTTGTAAAAATTCATTAGGGTAGATAAAAAGCGATAAAAAGATTTAGAATCTGCTCTACATTTTATTGGCTGTCAGTTATTGTAAAATACATTGCATTTATTTTAAAATAAATAAAACTTATAAAGAAAATAATATATTCTTTTATTTTACAACCCCTATTATTGATTTTCAGTGGAAAAACACACCTTCTTAAATAATATATGAAATCCGCGTTTTGATCCTTTAATTCAGCACCACCTATTGTCATTTTTTTAAAGTAGTCTTCTCTTTCATGTTATCAGGATACCATCAGAAATTTTCAATAAAATTCGACGAAAGGGTGCCCATCATTTTTACAAATATTTTTGTAGCGTGCATGGACTATCTAAAAAAAATGTAAATAGTATACCCTTTAGAACGTGTCGATAGATGCTACCCGAAAGTAGCATCTATGCACGCTAAAAAAATTTTGAATTTGCATGGATGCTTCACGAAAGAAGCATCCATGCACGCTAAAAAAGATTTTGAATGTGCATGGATGCTTCACGTAGCATCTATGCACCCTAAAATTTTTATTATCGTGTATAGATGCTACTTTCAGGTAGCATCTATGCACCCTAAAAAATTTTTAATTGTGCATAGATGCTACTTTTAGGTAGCAACATTTCTGATGACTTGAAGCCAACATAACTTAAAAATAACGATTTTAAAATGGGTTTAAAAAATTTTAATGTTAAAAAATAAATAAAACATTTTTTAAATAAAAATATATATTTATTGCAAGAATTAGAAATACATTATTATTACAAAATTAATTATATACAATAAATAAACAACAATCATAATTACAACAATTACAAACATTTTATTTGTATTACAAGCTAGGAGGAAAGGAAATAAACGTGTACAACAACACCTTAACATTTTATTATTACAATTTTACAAATACAAGTTACCAAAAGTCTGTAGTGAACGGGAGAGGCACTTTACTAAAAAAAATGATTTTTTAAAAAACATTTACTAAACTAAAACAGATAAAAATTTGAAATTTTATATCTAAGTTAACTATTTAACAATACATTCATATAAAAATTACCAAGATTCTGAAGTAAACGAAAGGGGTATTTTACTTGAAAAGATATTTCTTAAATTAACCGAGATAAAAATTTTAAACTCTACATCTAAATTAATTACTTAACAATGCATTCAGATAAAAATTATCAAAACTGTGAGGTAAATAAAAGGGGTACTTTATTTGAAAAAAATCGATTTTTTTTCAAAAATATTTCTTAACTAAAATAGATAAAAATTTGAAATTGTATATCTAAGTTATCTATTTAACAATACATTCGTATAAAAATTACCAAAACTCTGAGGTAAACAGAAGGGGTATTTTATTTGAAAGAAAAATTGATGTTTTAAACTATTTCTTAAATTAACAAAGTTAAAAATTTGAAACTCTACATCTAAGTTAATTATTTAACAATTCATTCAGATAAAAATTATCAAAACTGTGGGGTAAACAAAAGGGGTACTTTACTTGAAAAAAATCGATTTTTTTCAAAAATATTTCCTAAACTAAAACATATAAAAATTTGAAAATGTATATTTAAGTTAATTATTTAACAATGCATTTATATAAAAATTATTACAACTCTAGAATACACAAAAGGGGTACTTTACTTGAAAAAAAACGATTTTTTAATTATATTTTCATAACTAATAAAGGTAAAACTTTGAAGTTTTATATATAAGTTAATTATTTAACAATGTATTCATATAAAAATTACCAAAACTCTGAGGGAAACAAAAGGGGTACTTTACTTGAAAAAATTAGATTTTTTAAAACATATTTCCTAAACTCACAGAATTAAAAATTTGAAATTTTATATCTAAGTTAACTATTTAACATTGCATTCATTAAAAATTACCGAAAGTCAGGGATACACGGAGGGGGTACTTTATTTGAAGAGGAATCCATGGCGTCGACTTTTACAAGTTCTCCACGCCTGAAATTCAACTGTGGAAGTCCGCGCCTCTCGTCTCCTAGTTTCTCAGCATCTCTGGTCGACAACAGCTTGTCTCCACAGATCTGAAATTTATCAGAAATATTAATTTATTTGTTCACAATTACTCGAAATCTCATTCAGATATTTACTTTTGCAAAACCGACGTTTCTTTTTACATTTACACCTTTTACAGGGTATATAAGTTCTTATAGATTCTTAAAAAATATCTTACCCTGGATAAGGAATATATGTAAAAAAAACGCTGTATGACAGAGATTTCGTTAGAACTTCGAGTTATTCGACGTTATATACTGAAAAAAAAAAAACTTTGTTACCTTAAGAGTTACGATGTCTATCCCGCTGTCCATCTGCTAGGCGATTCCTCATAGCTGTAAGGCTCCATTTTCACACAATATCTTGGGGGCAATCATCGTTCAAAATGAGCTTCGATTACATTTCATTTTCTCTTGTTCATAACTCTTGAACAAGTAGAAATATCGTCAATTCGAGTGCAGAATCGGTGCCATTTGACTTTAGACTATAATTCACAACATTTTCATCTCTTAAAACTGTTTGGTATATAAGATTCGGGATCGATTTTGTCTTACGATGTCCGTTGAGGAGATTTTCATAATCTGAAAAAAAAATAATTAGATTACTTATTATTGCACGAAACTTACTAAAATTTATGTAGAATATGTAAAATTAAGTATATAATCTTATTTTACATACATCAATTGAATCTGTAAAATACTGAAAACGTACCCTTATGGGCACTTATTGTTTATTGGAGAACACAAAAAAATAAGCGTTGCTTTTATGAGAAAAATAATTTCAAATAAATATTTTGATAATTAATGTTATTTGCGATATATAAAATAATTAATTATTTGTATCGTAATACACTAATGATTGCCAATTTTTAAATCTTCAATTAGTTAATGAAAATTTAATTTATATTTATAAACAGGATTACTACACATAATAACATATATGACTGTAATTCTCTTCTATTATTGATTAAATATTAGCGAACATTATAATATATAGGTAAATGGGTTAATATTGTTGTTATTTATTCTATTTGTACGCTGTTTCGAGGTAGCTACAATAGAAATATTTCAATTAGAGCTTAATTATTATTATCACTGTTAGTTCCCGAAAGACCTGCAGGAGATATAATATATATAGTAGGTACATTCAGGGTTTCCGATTAGCCTTCTGCCATGTTTACATTCAAACAGCCCAAGTAACAATTCTTGATCACGACGCAAAATCGACGTCGGATAAACATACCTACATTTTTACCTCCCGCTACCCTTGGTAAGGTCCCTAGAATCCAATTTGAACATTTTCATGATGATCTGTGTGTGTGTGTGTGTGTGTGTGTGTGTGTGTGTGTGTGTGTGTGTGTGTGTGTGTGTGTGTGTGTGTGTGTGTGTGTGTGAGAGAGAGAGAGAGAGTGTGGGTGAGTGTGAGTGTGTGTGTGAGAGAGAGAAAGAGTGTGCGTGTATGTGAGTGTGTGTGTGAATGTGTGTGTGTGTGTGTGTGTGTGTGTGTGTGTGTATATGAGTGTGTGAATGTGTGTCTGTGTATAAAAAAATCTGATGTGTCCAGCACATTACCTTCCGTCAGTTCTATGTATTTTGTATAAATGTCATACAGAAAGTTCCTTGAAAAAGATTATATTTCTTGTACATTACCTTAAGGCAGTTGTATGTATTTTAAACTAATTCCAAACAGAAAGTTTCTAACAAAGCATCCCTTATTTCCAGTAAAATTATAACATAAACATACTGTCAACTGCACTTGACACTGACACCTTTCAATCAGAATTTTCTATTTTCTTAATGTAGCAGCTGTTTCCAGAGTTATAGCAAAGCTGACTAATATATATGATATTTAATGTCTTTATAATTTTTTAACTCTATGTCCATTTAATATTAAGTATAAAATACATTCAAATTGTATAGAGAATAAATAATTCTTTAATATTTATAATAACATTAAATGTGAAAAAATTATATTTAACATCGTTTTTTCAAGAAAAACTGTTAAAATCTTCAAATGAGGGTACTTCCGGTTGACCAATTATAACCAAAATCTAATCAGCCCTTCACATGGCTGTAACGAAGAGGAATACGAAGGAATTATAATTTTTGGAATTGTAGTATTAGAGTTATCGCATTAGAAAATTTTGTCACACACAGACACACACACACACACACACACACACACACACACACACACACACACACACACACATACATACACACACACACACACACATACAGACATCATCGTAAAAATTGTAAAATCGTATTGTAGGGACCCTAAAACGTGCTTATTCATCAAAAACTCACCACCGAATTTTTTGACCAAAGACAATACCTTCCTTACCTAAAGGTGACGGAAGGTAAAAAAGTACAACAATTCCAAAAATTATAATTCGTATTTTTTTCCTTATATCCATATGCAGAGCTGTTTAAATTTTGGTTATAATTGGTTAACCGGATGTACCCCCATTTGAAGATTTTAACAGTTTTTCTTGAAAAAACAATATTAAATATCATTTTTTCACATTTAATATTATTATAAAAATTAAAGAATATTTTATTCTCTATACGGTTTGACTGCATTTTATTCTTCATGTTAAATATAGAGCTATAAAATTATAAAGAAATTAACCAGCTGTGCCATAACTTTAGAAACAGCTGCTATATTAAGAAAATTCTGATTGAAAAGTGTCAATGTCAAGTGCAATTGACATAGTATGTTTGTGTTTATAATTTTACTAGACATATTGGATCTTTTGCTAGAAACCTTCTCTATGGAATCTGCCAGAAGATATTGTACAAGAAATAAAATCGTTTGCAAGGAACCTTTTGTATGAAATTTGTACAAAATATATAGAACTGACGAAAGATAATGTACTGGCAACATCAGATTTTTTTACATAGAAGTAGAATTCTATTAAAAATTTACTTGAATATTTGGTCTACGTTGACACTATTAATTAAAAGGACAAAATATTCACTTCTTTCTGTCATGGCACTCCTATTATATGTAGAAAATATAACACGTATTCATTTTTCCATTCGTGGCGCTCTTATTGTAGCCATATTTGTCTGTCAAATTTGTATATTTTCAGTTGTAAAAAGTATTTGTCCAAGTACAATGAATGTTGAGTTGAGTCGATAAGGAACAGCTGGGAATTCGTTGAAAAAATGAACAAGGCCTTAGTTATCCAATATTTGTTTTTTTTTTATTAAAAAACGGACGTTTCGAACCCATAAGTTTAAGATGGGTTTTCATCAAGTTGCATTGCAGATTAAATATTTTTATATTTTTAACTGAATTTTTTTTTGACAAATTGTTATTAAACAATGACTTCTTTTTACATTATATTTTATAATATGGTGAGTGATTACACATTTTTTTTATTTTAATATTTTCTTTATTTATAAGTTTGTCTGTAACACAAAACGATTTTGTAGCTGATGATGAACCACTAGTAACAAATATTGGATCACCAAGCCCTTCATTTTTTCAACGAATAAGTACAATGAATATATTCACAGCCCGTTCAAAACTAAGTATATAAATGGGAAACGCTATAAGATTCTTGAAGAACTTCAATATTTTAATCGCTAAGTCCATTTGGAATTTGGGTAATCCTATAAAGAGTATGAGAAAAGAGACGAGCTGAGCTGGATTGTATGTATAGAGAAGAGTTTTGAGTGCGTTGAAGCGCGTGTAAGTAAGCAAACAAGAGAAGGCGCCGGGCCATAATGCCCGGAGCGGAAGGTCCCGGAACCCGGAGCTAGGACCTCCGGCAAATGCACGCATTAAATTCCGCTCACGAGTTCTCTGAACGTCGTGTTCCTCATTACGGAGCGGGACGCGGCCGTCGCAGTCCAAGCACTAATCGAATTAAAATCACATTCATACCTCTCACAACTACCCTTACAACTACCATCTTTCAACATATATGTTAGAAAATACAAACAGATATAAAATCACAGACTGTGAAATATATAAAAATAAAAAACCTGATGTGCCCAGCACATTACCTTCCGTCAGTTCAGGCACTGGACAGCTAAATGAATGTGCCAAAACACTATCATAGTTCCAGGAAGCAAACTGAAGAGGCGCGGCAGTGCTTAAATTTCAAGAAAATAGATTAAGTCACCCTTGAATTCAAAACATTTTGCAATATTTTGAATTGTAAAGTAACATAAGTCATCACACATGGCATTGAACATACGGTTTAACGTCTTTAGTTATTTGGTAATTCAATTTGTAATAGTTTATAGTTTTAGTTATATATAGTGCCAGTAGTTAATTATTTTGTGATTTCTCCAGTTTTAAAGTGTATTAACTGTATTTATTTTTTGACGTAATACGGAATTGATATTTAATAAGCTGATGAACGTTCGTTGTGCTGTTTGATATAAAGTGCAGTGCAAAGAAGCAAATAGACGTTTACTTTTATATATAATGATGAAATGTCGTACCATTTCCAATATCCTTTTATCTTACATATAAAGAAATATTAAAATAGAAGTGTATGTCTATCTGACAAGTAATTTTAAATTTATTTAGAAATGAATTTATAGTTATTGTATTGTGATTAAAATATATGTACGTACTTATACTCAATTTTCTTTGTCTTATTTTAAAAATTCAAAATTTCAATTTATCTATACATGACATGTCTCCTATGTCACAAACTACCAAGCCGACCAAGTCATCAAGTGTCCGTTAGTTCATGGAAGCAATCTGTAGATGTCACTAGGTATTTTGTATTTAGAAAAATACATTAACTGTCTTATCTGTAGTTGAGGTGATCCGTGCGTCAGTTCTCTGTATAAATGTCATGCAGAAAGTCTCTTGCGAAAGATTCTATTTCTTGTGCATTACCTCAAGGCAGTTGTATGTATTTCATACAAATTCCATACAGAAAGTTTCTAACAAAAGATTCTATATTTCCAGTACAATTATAACACAAACATACTCTGTCAATTGTACTTGACACTGACACCTTTCAGTCAGAATTTTCTTAATATACCAACTGTAATAGCAGAGCTGGCTAATATATGATATTTAATTTCTTTATAATTTTTATCTCCCGTCATACCATAGGTAAGGGAGGTAATGTAATCGTGCCAAAAATTCGATGGTGAGATTTCAGTAAATAAGCACGAATCAGGGTCCCCACAACACGTTTTTACTATTTTTATGATGATGTCTGTGTGTGTATGTGTGTGTATGTGACGATTTTTTTGTCCACGATAACTCTTATAAAAAACTTCCAAATATTTCTATTTTCCGTATTTAAGCTTTCTGCATTCATATAAAGAGTTGATTAGATTTTGAGTAAAATCAGTGAGTATATAACGTATATACGTTATATACTCACTGGTAAAATTGAATAACTGGAAGTGACTGTTTACTTGAAGTCCATAACAGTTTTTTATGAAAAACTATATTGAAATATAAGTCAAAACTTATTTAATTTTAGTATTTAAATCTTCTATATTAAGGGAAACAATATAATAGATTTTGGCTAAAATTAAAAAACCGGAAGTGACACTTTACTTGAAGCTCTGAACAGATTTTAGTGAAAAATACATTATGATATACTCCAAAACTTGTCAAACTTAGTATTTAAGACTTTTATATGAAGAAGAACAACATATTAAATTTTGCCTAAAATTAATAAACCGGAAATGGTACTTTACTTGAAGTTCTCAACAGATTTTCGTAAAAAATATATTGATATATTCCAAAACTTTTCAAATTTCGTATTTAGGATTTTTATATGAATGTGAACGACATGTTAGATTTTTTCTAAAATTGATAAACCGGAAGTGATACTTTACTTGAAGCTCTCAAGAGATTTTCGTGAAAACTATATTATGATATAGTATTCCAAAATTTTTCAAATTTGGTATTTAAGATTTTTAAATTGATAAACCGGGAGTCATACTTTACTTCAACTCTGGACAGATTTTCGTGAAAAATATAATAGGATATATTCCAAAACTTGTCAAATTTACTATTTAATACTTTTATATATAGGGAAGCAACATATTAGATTTTGGCTAAAATTAACAAACCGGAAGTGATACTTTATTTGAAACTCTGAACAGATTTTCGTGAAAAATAAGTTGATACAATCCAACACTTTTCAAATTTGGTATTTAAGACTTTTATATTAATGAGAACGACACACTAGATGTTTTCTAGAATTGATAAACTACTTTACAGGGAGCTAAAAACGGATAATTTTGAAAAAATATATTAAAACATGATTCAAAACTTCTCAAATTTGGTATTTAAAACTCGTGTATAATTTGAAACATTAGATTTTGATTATATCTATATGATAAACCGGAAGTGGTACTTAATTTGGAGCTCATAACAGATTTTCGAGGAAAAACATTATAAAATATAATCCAAAATTTGGTATTACAGACTTTTCTATTTATTGGAACAACAAATTAGATTTTGTTTACAAACGATCAACTGGAAGTGATACTTTACTTAAAGCTCATTGCTGAATTGACGGGAGGTCATGTGTTGGCCACATCAGATTTTTTAATTTTATATCCATTTAATATGAAGTATAAAATGCATTCAAATCGTACAGAGAATAAAATATTTTTTTAATATTTATAATAACATAAGGGGCCGGTACTTCCATCTCCTGGTAAAGTGTCAGGTAATTTAACTGCCAAATAAAATAAAAATCTCGCATCAATATTATAGCATAAATTGTCAAAATTATACATATGTCAAATATAAGACGCGATATTTTTATTTTATCTGGCAGTTAAATTACCTGACATTTTACCAGGAGATTGAAGTACCGGCCTTAAATGTGAAAAAAAAAAATGATATTAAACATCGCATTTAAACGCGAGAAAAACTATTAACAGAGAGAGCATTACAGCGTAAACAGTTTAATCTAATTTCCAATCACGCGTGCCCGTTTACTCCGATCGACAATTACCCCGCAACGATGCTGATGCTAGCCATACGGAATGTAATATTCTGTCCGCCTAACCATTACTGTTATACCCCCTCTAACTTGCACGCTAACCTATACACAACTATTTTTATACGTCTGCAAATAAAACAAACCATTTACCTTAAACTCACCACTGCTGCCGGGAAATAAAAATACACTAAACCTTCAAATCTACCCGCTACATTTTATGGTTTTTCTGATCATGCAGGTATTCTCTTACTACTGTTAGCAGGAAGAACAAATACTACTTTATTTTAACCTGCGAACATTTATAACTCACTGTAAAACTGGAAACGCACTATTTTTATATATTGAAAAGAATTCACATTTTATTCCAATATTCAAGTAGTCATTCAAACGTATTTTATTTATTTTATTATCTATTCAAAAACATTACCATCTTATTTTATTATCTATTCAAAAACATTACCATCTTAATACAAAAACAACAATATAATTTTTTTTCCAAAATAAGATTGATTGTGTTGTACATTAATGTATATAACAAAAGTTTTGAGAAAAAAAGATTGGTGCCAGAAATGGTCCTTCAAAACAACCCCCCAGTCCTGTGACGTCGGAGCACATACAGCACGTCATTCATAACCAATAGGAAAATAGTTTACGTTATTTATACACTTTACTGTCAAATTGTCATGCGTTTCTTTGTTCATAGCCTACCTGAGTTAGGACTCATTTTGGACACTATTAATTTACGAAAAAGTGGGCGACCCGAATTTTTGACTCCAGTCCGAATCAGCAGACTCATTCAAAGTGCTCAATCAAAGTTAGAACGTCATCAAGTAATTAGAGAATTTAGAATTTTAAAAATGATTTGAAAACAGAATTTTGGTCCTAAATGATTTAAAGTTTCGAAACAGAAATAATGTAGATTGAGCGAATCTCTAAATGTTGCAGAGCATTAAGAAGACATCACTTTATAGAAAGCAGTGAGTATAATCCCTCAAACGTTTCTTAGACGCGAGTAATTGAAGACTTTTGAAACAAGGTATTGAAAAACTGCGACTCATTGAAGATAATGGTCTTCTTTCTCTTTACTCAAAACTTTTGTACATACGTTATCATCTTTTTGATAATTTTTGAACTCACGTACTTATATATCTTAAAATTCCACTTTGTTACAGTGGAAATCATGCCGCATACAATACAAAAAAAATCTGATGTGGCCAGCATATTACCTTCCGTCAGTTCCATATATTTTGTACTAATTCCATACAGAAAGTTTCTAGCCCAATATTCCATATTTCAAGTACATTACCTTCTGTCAATTCTATGTTTGATGTATTTTGTATAAATTCTATACAGAATGTTTCATGTATGTACCTAAGAGATTCCATATTTCCAGTAAAATTATAACACTAACATGTCAATTACAGTTGACACTGACATCTGTCAATCAGCATTTTCTTAATATAGTAGCGGTTTCCATGATTACAGCATAGCTAGCTGCTTTATAAAAATTATTTTTTTAACATATCCATTGAATATGAAGTATAAAATGTAATCAAATCGTATAGAGAATAATATATTCTTTAATATTTATAGTAACATTAAATATGGAAAAATGATATATAACAGTGTTTTTCAAGATAAACTGTTAAAATTTTAAAATGAGGGTACTTTCGGTTGACCAATTATAACCTTCACATGGATGTAAAGAAAAGGATTACGAAAGAATTATAATTTTTTGAGTTATCGGATCCGAAAAAACTGTTACACACATCCAGACATCATCGTAAAAATAGTAAAATCCAGGATCTCTAAAACGTGCATATTCATCAAAAACTCACCACCGAATTTTTTGGCCAAAGACAATACCTTCCTTACCTAAAGGTGATGGAAGGTAAAAATCAATTCAGTTTTACTATGAATGATATTTTTTTACATTTATTATATCAACAAATATTTGTATTCTAAAGATCAAGGAGTAACAAATACAATTTCAAAAGTATTTACCTGCAAATGACTATTGGAAAAGTAAAATTTAATATCTGAAAAGTGGCGGCTTTATTGACTTATCTGGATCGAGATGTAAGTCAAACAGAAAGTTTGAAAAAGGCAAGAAGCAATTCACGAAGGAAATCCCATGTTTGTTGCGTAATCTCCCATCGCGGGCTCAAATTAAAGAGAGCTTCAGGAGAATTGATAACGCTTCGTTTTTTATAAATCAGGGGCTTTACTCGGGCTCCCTAAACGGCCAGAGTATGGGCTTATAACTCCTCATATGCGGCAAGAGACTCGCTTTTTGCCGTGAGTGTTGAAGCTAGATACTGTAATATGACGCGCGCCACTCATAGTCTGCAGTCAGCGCCATGTTTGTCCTTCCAACGTTTTTACCACTACTTTGTTCGTGTCGTTTTATGTCAGATGAAAACCGCTCTCAGACCGTTTTTGTCACACAATATAAAAATTAAAACGTAATGTGTTAAGTTTTTCTTCTTGAGTGAAATTACAATTTCTTACACTCGACCTTTTTCACTTCCATTATGATATTTTCCTTGTTAAACTAACCAGTTCGGTACTTTAAAATGAAATTCATCTATTACGGAAATCATATTAAGGACCATTTAGAATAAAAAAATTAATGGCAGTGCTAGAATTAGTGGCATCGGTAGCGTAAGAAATTTATAGTAAAAATTATTTCCGTTTACAATGAAAAATTATTGAAATTATAGTTTCTGTAATTTTTTATTTTAAATTAATAGAGTGCAAGGTTGGCAGTTGTAGCTTTTATTTTTGCGCAAAAGGCAACTAACATGGATGATGACTTATTAATAACACTTATCTACAAGCACACCATTGTGTGGGATAAGAGATTTAGGGCCAGTTTTATAAAGAAATTTAATCTTCACTTAAAATTTAGTTGTCAAGTAAATTTAATGAAATGAACAAATTCGAATCAGTTTCCATGTTCTTATGACATTTAAATCATTGATGTCAAAAAATCGTGTTGCATTTTTTCTTTTAATTAAATTTAGTATGGAAGTAAATTTTAAGTGAAGATTCAATTTCTTTATAAAACCGGTCCTAAGAAAATTTAAAATTAATTCAAAAAAAGAAAATGCGTGAGCACAAATTGCCTCTGAAATGAGCGAAAATCACACAACCAGTGAATTGATGTTTATTAGAAATTCTATTGTTTGACAGTTTTTTAAATGTTTCAACCTATAAACATTTGTATATTGACTGCAACTATCATTTTTATGTTGCTTTTATAGACATGTAAGTTTTATAACCTTATTGGTTCTTGTAAATGTGTAATATCTGTATTCATTCTCCTGTAGATCCCTGAAGAAGGCAACTGTGTTGCCAAAACGTCGGAGTTGTCAAAATAAATAAATCCTGTTGACTGATATCCCGAAGATTTTTAATCCTCATAATTCTCCACAGTCGATCAATTTTCTCTTATTATACTAATAATGTTAATAAATAAACCTAATGATCAACAAATTGAAGACTTTATTAATTAAATAAGTATAAAAACGTTTTACAGACTTTATTGAACACAAAATATAGCAGAGACAATTATATATTTCACAAAATTATTTATTTATTTTTATGACATGTTTATATATATATAACCAAGGAGCACATAACAAAAACTTCTCGCCTACATAGATTCATAAATTGTTTATAATGTCGTGACTATCATAATACGATAAGAATTTCTAAACTGAATTTTGACATTTATAACTTAAACAGATAAACAGAGTTAAAATATGATTATTGAAACTAAAATTTAGAAAAGTTTATGAAAAGTTATTTATCTGTTATTGCTCTTACCCTCGCCTTGTCACAATATAGCGCAACAGCCGACAACAACTGATGCACACAACAAAATGATCTTTTCTATTGCTCATTTTATCAAATGCAATCAGAATTCAGATGTCAATAAACGTCAAAAAAAATTAAGCGGTAGCGGTAGTGGCAACGTAGAAGTTTGGAATTTACAAACTTCTACCGCTGCCGTTGCCACTGCGCTACTACTTATTTTCTTAATTTTTGGATGTGAACGAATACGTTTGCTGTAACGCATTCAATCACTGCCACTAAATCTGTAATGAGGGATCAAAAATTATGTATGTCATGTCATCTTTTAAATTTTTCAGTTTGACCTTTAAATTTTCGATAGCAATACCACTAGAGGTTTTATTTGACCGGATATTTTTTTATTTATATGAATACTTCGTTGCTTGGCAATTTGTTGAAAAGATTTGTATGGCAAAATCACGAGAGCGTAGCTCGAGTGGTTTTGATAGGACAAATCTTTGAAACAAATTGCCATCAAGAAACCAAGTGTGAATATTTATATATAAAAAAATATTCCATACTAAAAATCAAACCTCGGGTGGTATTTGTCAAGAAAATTCCACGAGTAAATATTATTTGTGTGTCATTATTTGTTATAAGTACTTCATTTTTTAAAAAAATTCAGTGTGAAAAGGAAGGATTTGCATTGTAGTCAAATATTTTACATTTTTATTTTTTAGCACATGGAAAACATACAAATGAAGCTTTATTATTATGAAAATGTATTTATTTATACTTTTCGCGTTTCATACATCATTATTATTTTTAATTCAAATTTGACGTTTGAAACTGTCATTGGTAACTCCATAGCAGCAATCTATAAATTGATTCCAAATAGAATTTTTGCTTTTCCCGGTGTTGTCGGAACCGTATTTTCTATTTCACTTAATATTTTATCATTTCTTCTTCATGGAATAAACTGGGAATTAAGGAGAATTGAAAATAAATTTATTTATTTGACATATCAAAAATATTTTTACAATGCATTTCCATGGAGAAAGTAAATAAAAAATATCCATTTGCATTTTGCCTTCCTTCCTATTTTATTGATAACAAACTGCGATTTTGACGTTTTCAAATGTCTATTTTTATACAGAGTACGTGCACATTACGTTGACAACCATGACAAAATCAGCTGAGTGGAAGTAAACATCTGCTAGTAAGTAATAATTTCAATTTGACGTATGAGATATTCTGACGTTTCGTTATAAAAGCCATTTTTGTGTGACTAATACATTAAACAGCAAATCTACTAAATTAAAATCACATAGTACCTAATATGAAGTCAATATAATATAATAAATTACTTCAAATATCAAAAAAGTCAAAAACATGTCACATGTCAATCACATAGTAGCATATGTTTACTTTCACTCAACTGATTTTGACATGGTTGTCAACGTAACGTGCACGTACTCTATAGGCGATTTCGGGCGACAACCGTTCACTTGCAGTATGTTGCGTTCAGGTACGTTCACACATTCGGGCCCTAGGAGCAACATACCCGGTAGGCTTGGATCAGTGCTCACAGCTGAACGGGTTTGCGAGTCGGATCAGCTCTCTGTTCACTATTTCTATCTCTTTTTATCATGTCTTTTTTTGAAATGTCAAAAGTCAAAACAGTCGGAGTCGTGGTCTTATGTCAAACAGGGTGATATTATTTTCGTTGACTCTTTTTTGGACAAATATGGAAAAAACTATCTTTCTCCATTAATGCAATTTAATTGTCAAACACTATTTTTGACAGTTTTAAATGTCGCAGAATATACATAACCACCAAGCACGGTGTCAACAAGTGAACCAACGATTTTTGGCGCCACCATTAACCATATCATACCGTAACTAACCGTAAGTAATCCGAAGAAGTGAACGGGTATGTCGCCCGAAATCGCCTTATAGAAGTGGAATTATCCATTATATTTTTTTGCATTGCCTTAAGACTTCGTCATTTTTGTAATCTTGCTACCATCTGAAGAAATATGCAAGAAACTATATTCCCCGTGCTCCGTTTACCCCTCATCAAGATACACGCGCACGTACCCAAAGTGTACTGAACATCTAATAATAATTTAATTCATAAATGTAATTCAATTATGTTTAAGTTTTCTTGCTTGTTGTCAAAACTTTGAAACCTGCACAATGTCATCATTATAAGTACAACTTCCCCAAAACGAAGGAAAATTTATGAGGACAGAAACATTCTTGTTAGTGTCAAGAATGAGATAGTGTTCCTCACATTATTAAAATCCAAATCCAAAGTGAGAATTTATAGGTCAGTCGTCAGAAACAGCAAACTAAATTCCATTGGAAAGAAAAACAAAAAACTAAAACATAAAAAAGCGCGACTGAAATTTATGTGTGGTCGAGTCCGCAGTTATGGCAGTTCAGAGTTTAAGAATGATTTACCGGCAAGTAGTTTATTTTCTCGCAAGAATTCCACGTATCTCACGTGTAATTTCTTTATTTCAGATTTGACCTCCACGCATGTAACCCTGCAACATCCTGTTGGAGCACGAACGCTCCTATTTGTTCCTGTCACTTTTCTAATTTTAAAACAAAATCTCGCGCTATCTATCTGACTGTCACGTTAAAGTTTTAATAATGCGAAGATCCGCGCCGCGGCGGCACTGTAGCAAGGTAGCGTCTTCTGTAGATGAGCACGGATTCCTGCTTCGGCTTTTTATTAAAAATAAAATGTCCTTATTAGTCATTCACTTTATTCTATTACGAGCTTACTAGTGGGTTGTTCATGTACACGCCGTAAAGATTAAGCGATCATGATTATCATTTGTTTCTGGATGGCATTGGAGCAACTGTTGCATCGTTTCGATTTTGTTATAGCTACCTGTATATTTCATTTTATAATGTGCACTACTTAAATGTATTATAAAAAAATACTATATCTATTTAATTTTATCGTGAAAGACAATTGTTTACATGTACAAAAGTAGGCTGGTAACTAAGTAATAACTGTTTCTGTATCGCAATTTATTACCATACTAACTTGTCAACAACGGACTACAAAATGAAAATAAAATAAAATGAAAATATAATGCTCTTCATTAATACATACAGATAACGTTAGCCTATCGTTCTAAATATGGTCTACTTTATTCTAAAGTAATAAACATGTGAAACAAAGCACATAATTTGCATATTTGTCATATTGACATATGTCAAAATAATTGTTCTGTTAACCATAGCAATCTGAAAGTAACATTAATGAGAGAATTTCAAGAAATGGTATTTATCAATAATGTCTTAATTTTCTGAAACCAATAAACTATTGAAGAAACCACGGATGTTATTAATCATAACAAGCCTTAGATGTCTTAAAATCCTCGCTCTACGAGCTCGGATTTCAAACCGACATCTTCGGCAGTTATGATATACATAACATTCCTAGGTATGTTAATAGCTATTACCGGTTGCAGGATATTAAGTCTTTGTTAACATACTGTGTGGCGTTCGAAATCCGTTACATACGCTAAAAAAAATCTACTGTCTATATAAAAAGTAGACATTTGCGCTCTATTTTGTCAACGCAAAATGTCACTTTGCCGCTCATGTGCGACATTAGAAAAACGCTCGCTGTCCAAATTTCTAACTATACAATGTTGATAAATGTTACTTGTCTACATTCTTAATGGAATCGTTTAGTGAGGAATTAATGGCACTGTAGTTAGACATTTACCACCTTCACAATTCAATCTGACATATAACTGCACTGTCGGTATGTTACATAACCAAACAAAATAAAATAGGGCATTCATTTACAAAAACGAAAGTATAAAATGCTTAGATTAGATTTAAGCAATAGCTCAAGAAGAATGGAAAATAACGATAAATTAAAGTTAAATATAAATAGTTGTGTTATTAGGAGTGATACTTTGGGTGGCGAGTATGGAAGTTTGCATGCGAGGCACACAAAGACACTTTTATTCCGAACGACACATTACATTTTTTTTCAAACGCACTACTTTTCTTTTTATTCGCTAATTCTATGTAGTTTCTATGGTTATTTATTTATTTTATTTCTACGCCGCCAGCAAAAAGTGAACGCTCCCAATGGACATCCTCTTTTTCACTGTACTAGTTTAATGTACTTGAAACTAATAAATTATACAAAAAACATTTATAATATTCATTACAAAATTAGCATTAATTTTTTGAAAAACGAAAGCCAAAGAATATCTTGAAGTCATATTTGAATACGTTCCTATCTTCACTGCAAAACTATTGAGTAGTACTGTAAGTACAAAGTATAGATTTTTTTTATTTTTTGACAGTAGAAAAAATTGATGTGTTTGTTTCGAGCGCAAATGGACATTGCCGATTTCGAGACAACAACCTCTCAATCGACAATGTCCCATTTTGCGCGCTTAATGCACAAATAGCTATTGAAAGATGTCCGATCAAGGTCATATGTATCATGAACGAATTAACAAATTGACATATATTTATCTCTCTTACAACAAGCGTGTGCGATAAGGATGGATATAACACGCTTGTCTTTCAAAAATTCATATTGTTTCGACTAAGTTAGGACTTCCATTTTAAAACGATGCTCGTTGTTGGCAATATTTTCGCTATAACGTTAGTTTATTTATTAATTCAGATATATTACCTTGAGTCATAGCCGTACGAATAATGGGTGGTATTAATAAAAATAAGTAAATACAAGTATGTACTTATAAGTACTAGCATTTACTTATTAGTATCAACAAGAAGTAAAAGTAAATACTTATTTTAATATTAATAACCAGATGCTGATACTTATAGTAAATACTTACTTACTTATAAGTATGTACTTACATATGAAATTCAGAAGACATTTGTTAACAGTTCATTTTTATATTTATTTATTGGAAGTTTACAACCTAATCTGGAATTCAGTTTTATATCAATTTTTGAAATTTTAAAAATGTTTAGTTTTGAAAGCAGCGACATGGACTAAAATATTAATGAAAAAAGTGTTATCTTCACGGTCTTCACCAACACCAATTTGAAATCCTTATGTAATATAACTTTTCGGCTTTTTTAAATAAGGACCCGCAGTTATAATTTTTTAGATGTTTATTTACCAAAGCCGGAACAGTGGCGTATTATCGCAGGGGGCGCAAAAATCGTACGTACTCAGGGTATCAGGGTGAAAAATTATAAATGGTCACGAGGAGCTGAAAAAAAAAACAACGCAGCAAACGGCGCATGGGCTTGTGATGCAAATAAGGTTTATTCGTCAACATATTTTAAAAATAATTTTATTTAATAAATGAACACAGAGCACCATCTCTGGATTCATTGTTAATGCCTAGAGTTCTGGTAGGCATTCCACACTTTCGGGTGTAAAGCGATATAATTTGACAAAATTTTGTTCACTGGGATTTTCCCTACGAATTTTATAATTTTTACAGACTCATATGGCGTAGCACATGTTTTTTAAATTAATGTAATCTTTTAAATTTTTGTTCGGTCCCAAGCATGATAAATATCATACTTATAGATGCATAAGTAAATACTTAATTATACAAGAATCAATTCCATTTTATTAATACAGTTTTAAGTAATTACTTATTTTGATTATAAGTACATACTTTTGTCAAATAAGTATTTTCTTATAGCATCAGCTTTTACTGACACTTTATTAATACGGATATACGTACTTACTTAAAAAACTGTCAGTATAAGCATTTACTTATTTTTATTAATACCACCCAATGTAACTTTCTGTCATTTTCACTGACATTGACACTGTCAGTATCTTATTTTTTTACATATTTCGTTTTTCATTAAATCGTATTTCAATACAAACGTTAAATAAAAGTATTTTAAAAGGTAGCAATTGAGTTAATTTGAGCCATCATAGAGAATTTATTAAAATCTGATCCCAAAGATCGTAAAACATTACTCACAAAAACACCTTTTTATTATGTAATTAGAACAATTCCTTTATCTATGGGACACTGGGTACGAAAAACAGTACGCATTTATCTAACATCTAATAATATAAATATACTGTACACCTAAATCGGATTTACGTAAACAAACTGTCAACAAATATAAAGGTCCTTGTATAATGTTTACGTAGGTAATATTCATCATTCATTCTGGCGGGTTGGTCAGGTGATAAGAGTTTTCTGGATGGAAATTCGTGTCTCGTTTTCGTACAGTGATATATCTTACATGGGACAGACAAGCGTGCGATATGTTTGATGAAGTGTGGGATACTACACCACACAGCATGAATAAAGACAAAAATATTGTTTTTTACAATTATATATTTATGTGGATTATATTATAACCAGTTTCATCAACAAGGCTTAAATTTTAAGCTTCGTTTAAACAAAAATATGCAGTAGTGTATTCAGTTGGAATTGGTTATAGTGCAACATTGAAAAGAGTCGACTATGTACTTCATTTATGGTATGACTAGCGAATGACAGTGGACGTTTAAATTGTTTTATAGATGTGGTTTCTTTTGATTTCCTACAGACGAATAGAATTCTACAAAATATCCAGGTATGAAATTTTTGCATGAACCCATTTAAATACTGGACTAGGAAAGCACAAAAATACATTACTATGTCTGGCTGAAAATAGATGGCCGACTAGAGTAACTGTATATCAAAACAGGGGTTCGTTTAAAATATTTTAAACATTTTTCGTTTATGTTGATTATAACAAAATATTCTGATCTTTAAACTATTTAGTTTGGCAATTCTATGAAATAGGATTATTTTTAATTTCCTCTAACAGTAATTCCGACTCGAGGGTTGCTTACACCAGTGACGAACGAACTAGAATTTGAGGTATTAATTTTTTTAAATACATCCCTGAATCCTGTTGCTAAGGTAATTTTAAATGCCTCCTGCTATTGAGTACAATTCTAATCTTCTATAACGGAATACATAAGAGTCAGTTTCCTTTCAAATCAAATATAATGGAAATGTTTTTTAAAAGAAACCGCATCTATAAAATAATTTAAACGACAACTTTCATTCGCTAGTCATACCATATTTCATATATTGATGATTGTTGAGGAGGAACACAAACTAATAATAGGCCAATTCTGCACAAATATGTAAATCTGTAAAGAACTGAAAAAACGCATTTATTTTTGTTGACTAATATACAATTATACGGGATCTAGATACAGTGGTGGACAGAACAAAATAGGACAAGTCGAAAAATTAAATAAGCTTTCTTCTATAAGATTTAGTTGCTTGATTTTGGCTTTATACATTTTTGTATATTCCAGATATTTTTACACACATCAATGCTGTTGAAGATGAAAAAAAAGATCATATTTAAGTGTTCCAGGTACATTTTTAAGTAAATTGAATATAATTGAAGTGTGTACTTAATTTTAGAGAATATAATGAGAGACAAAGAAACAGGTATAATGCTAAAAGTAACACGCAGGGAATTTATTTAGACAAAAATGCAATAAGCCCAGGAATGAAAACACTTCGAACCTCACTTTTTGGCTGTCAAATATTTTTAAATAAAAATGAATGTATTAGACAAATATTGAGTATAAATAAATGCTTATTAGTTAATTTCTCAATTTATTTAGTCCATCTACTCTTCTAAAGTATTTCCTTGGGCAATTTTATTTATTAAATTTGTGTATTGAATATATAAATTTTTTTCGTTCCACTTTTCCTTATATATACACATACACTCTATATCTCCCAATTGATCCCCACATCATCAATTTCTGATGCAAGAATTACAAAACTTTTATCTAGCATCTTTATCGTACAAACATTGCATATATGAGACTTTTATTCGCTATCTCATTGTCGTCCGTGTTTAGGAGGGGTATAAGTTATCTCCGTCTAACCAACGGCAAAAAATTAAATAGAACCTGTATTGTAACCGCGGTAACGAGTATCATTTTCAAATATTTGAATTATTTGAATATTCATGTCATTCTGTTATTCATCTGGTTAAGGTGATTTGGTGTCGATAATAATTTGTGCTTCGTTTTCGTTGTGTGTTGGTAATTTTGTTAATTCTTGTGATTATACATATAGTGCATTTTGCTATTGCAAAGACGGTGTTTCTAAGATGGCTGATAATTATTGCAAGTTATTGCTTTTGGACTAAAAAAGAGGTATATTTAATCCATTATACTTCAATTGGTTTATTATTTCTAAATAACTTTTATAATTCGAATATTGATAAATAAATAAATTGACACAGTATAGGACATACTGTCAGTTTTTACCAGTTTTCACATTACATTATAATTATTCCATTGCGAAATATGTAACTGTCACTTCGAATTTTGATGAATAATAATATTTGCACAGTAGGTATATGTTATCTTAGCGAACAATAAAATTATTGCAAATAAAATATTGAAAATGTCAAACATGACAAAGTCCTGTCATACTCCACCTTATATCAAACTAGAAAATGAAATCCCTATACTAAAACCATGGTAACAATAGGACGTCATCAATTCCCTCCCACCCCTGGCGATTTGAATCATATGTTTACTATTGATGACGTGGGGATCAAGTCGTGGAAACGGACTTTACATACTTGAATACATGATTCTAAACTTATTGTTGTGGTACATACTATTCTTATTTTAAACAATATAATGTATTGTATAGTATGTAATGTCACTTTTTACACTGACAATTAAATGACATTTGAAAATATTCGAATATTTATCTCTGAAGCATACTTCATATTCATCGCAGACCATGTCCAGATGGATACGAGGACTAAACTCGGTCTACGTAGAATAGGTTTAAACTAAGTCTAAAATTGACTATGAATAGGTCCAGGGTTGTCCAAGTTAGACCTAGTTTAAACCGAATCTACGTAGACCTAGTATAAACCAGTAGTGGAAGTATGCCATGTAGAATTCTATTGTAGAATAGACGCGAAAGCGATTCTACATATAGAAATCGACGTAGCATGTGAAATAGAATTCTACAGTAGCGTTTATCTTCGTGTATCTTCGTTGATGTATTAACCAATATAATGCATTTGTTGTATAACCTGACATAAAAATATTTACTTGACAGATGACAGTTAGTATTGTCGCTTTGATAGTATGGTAAGTTTTGTATAAAATTAGTAGTTTCTTCTTTTAGAAATTAAATTAGATACCTACATGTTTCATTTCAGTGAAAATAATAACGCATTATGTTGCCTGTTCAACTATATGCTGCACATCATTTGTTGGAAGAGGGAAGTCAAAATGTAATTATATATTTACTTGTTTAGTAATTCATACAATACACATTATTTTAATATGTTAATATGCATGTAATTATATACATATATATATATATATATATATATATATATATATATATATATATATATATATATATATATATATTAATTTATGCTCTTACCTTGACTTTAAATTACAACGAAGTGCATTCAAATCAAAAATCGCTACATGTCAAAAATTAAGAAGAAAGAGATAGGATATGCTTGCTTTCATTTATATGACAGAGAGAAACAATGAATGGGACAGCTTCTTTCTCGTTTAACGAAGCGATATTACAAGTGGTGCTCGGGGAGGAGGGAATCATTGCGTATTGACGGCGTGCTGCCAAATTTGCGATAATGTGACGTCACTAATAGAATTCTATACGGCATACTTCCACCACTGTAGTGACAGCACGCACTTTAGAATTCTATCAAATGAGGCATTTGTTTTCGCTTCTCGCCACGAAGCGAAAATTCGGTAGTATGCGTGTCTAAAAATATTCGCCTGCAAGCGTACGACTCGAGGCGAAAGTATTAAACTAACGTCATTATTTTGCCACAATTCAATTCAAAGCCAATTTACATATTTATTATATACAACTGTCATAATATTTTCTATTGTAATAGAATAAAACCCGAAAATTCCCAAAATAAAAAGCGAATATAGAATTCTAAAGTGCATGCTACCAAGATTCGTAAAAGTAAATTCGCATTCGCCTGTTTTCTATGATAGAATTCTAAAGTGCGTGTTGTCACTACGGGTCTCTCTCAGTTACTATGAATACGGCTGATAGTAGCGTAAATATTAATTTGTTATAATAAAATAAGTAAATAAATACATGGCTTAAAACTTCTAATCTCGCAGTAAATAAATAAAAACGTTACAGTACTACAAGAAAATTATTAAAACTGTAGTACGGTGCTGGATGAAGAGGTGCAGAAATTGGTTTGTCAGGAGACAGACATAAAAAATAAGCAAGAGTATATTTAATATAGCAATAGCATTGAAAATCTCCACATCAGTACAGTCGTTCACATGTGACAAAGCACGTTGCGTTCCTTGAGATGTGTTTATAAAAGCACCACCACACCGCCGCACCGCCACCGTCGCCGCCGGTGAATAAATTGAATAAGAAAGGGGAAATTTCACAAGAAAATAGAAATATGTCAGTGTCATTATGTTTGAAAAATGAATCGGAATTCTTGCGGCGCGGAGAAGTTTTCTTTGCATTTCATCAGCGTGCGCTTTAGTGGAATTTGTTGAAAAACTACTCGCATAAATGGAAACACGACGCTGTTACTGCTACGTCTTAGTATCGTCTCACCTGAGATGTATAGCTATCACTCAAGAAATTACACTTTGCGAACTTATACCACAACGCCCTTTATTCTTTCACGGTTATTTATCTTGTACAACTCACTTTCTTCCTAATACTTTTATTTTGCATCATAATAATCCATTCATCATTACTTTACTTATAAAACTTACTTTAAATTAATAATTGTATCTAATGGGCCCGTCCAAGTCTTCGACTTTTTAGAAATTACATGTCACATATGAATTTTGAATATAAATAAATGACAACGAAATAAAAATTGCTATATATTTTGTATTGTTATACCTATAATAATGTAATTATAGTTTTTAGTGTAAAACGATCGCCATGTTGTGACGTCAGCGTCATTACAGTCGTCCAGATACCTTGTGAAAATGTCACTGTACAGTGGACCATGCATATTTTGCTCATAAATTCGCGATTGGCTTTACACATACTCTAACACGCACATATTTAATATATCCGAGTAATTTTTTATTAAGATCAAAAGAAAATTTACTTATTAAATAAATGAAATTATTATTTATGTTTTAATTATTGTAATCTCAATACTTTGTCATTGTTGTAATCAATTAGTAAATAGAAATGTAAATGTTGGATTACTTTTTATTATGAACTATGCTTTGATTATTGTAATCAATACTGTCATTGTTGTATTTAATTATAAATAGAAAATAATTTAAATACTATTTTAATTATAATAATGACACTTGGTGTGAATAATAACCTTCAATATTGTATTAAAGAAAGGCTTAAAGTCACATTAATTAATGATTAATCAGATTATGAAAACGAGTAAAAATTATTAATTTTACTTACCTATATTACCATTATTAATGGTAACGTATTTCGGTTCTCTCTACTTATGACGGAGTGACACTAACGTCACAACATTCGCGCCAAAACTTTAATAATTATTTTAGGCGTTATTAAGCATAATTTCAAGAAAACAAAAAATACGGAATTTCTATTTTTAAATTCTTCATAACAAATAAAAAATTCAAAAAAAGTTGGACGGCCCGTCCAACTTTTTTGTAACTCAGAAGGATCAAGTTTGCAATACGATTTGAGTGTTAACAGCATGGGCGCCCGCAGACTTTTTTACAAAGTGGGTCGAAATTCTTGTTGTAAGAAAAAAATGCGCCGCAGGCAAATTTTTAATAATTTTCAAGGTCAAACGTGTTCTAATGCAAAGTAAGATAAGATAGAGTTCTTTACAATGAAGCAAATTTAACAAATTTTTAAAAAATTAAAATTAATATTTTATGACGAAAATGCGTATGTACGCTCTAAAAGCGTAGAATTGCCCCTTCTACTAGGCTTTATGATGCGAGATGCGAGCATAAGCAATATCTACAGAAACAGACAATCTGAAAATACAATGTTGCATTAAATTAAAATATTATATTACTGAGTAACAATATAATTATTCTATTGAACTGCTCAAAATAAAATGTATAATAATTAAATGTTAATTAAATCGCGCTCCTCACAAAATACGGCAACCCTAATCATATGTAGGTACTTTTAATATAAATAAATATGCAATGTGTATTCATTATTTACTTTTCTATTCCTTTATTTCTATATAACAGTAAAATCGATAATTGTTAAAGTTTTGAGAAGAACGTGATCATAAAATGATTAGAATAAACTACGGCATATTAAAGAAAATACAACACCAAAGAAAATGTAATATAATAATAGTACATAACATAATTTACTCATTCTGACACTTCAGCTATTTCGTACGTAGTAATAGATAGTATGTAATAAATTTTTGATTAAAATATAAGAAAATATTACCAATAATTATTAAAAAATATAATGATACATTGAAATGCAAAATAAAATTATAATTTTCTTTTTAAAAATGGATACAGTCCATAAATGAAAGGGGGGTCAGTCGACCCTTTCGACCCCCCCCCCCTGTGGGCGCCTATGGTTAACAGTTATTATACAAATCAGCTCTAGCTATTACACGTGAATACAATACTATACTTTATCTACGTTTTTAACATCCGTCACCTTTAAATTGCATTCACAAACGAAAATTAGGTTTATGGTTTTTGTTTAGGTTTAAGTAAGTCATTCATAAATGTAAGTTTAAATTACCTGAAAATTAGTTTTGATATTTACAGACATCTCTGTAAATGCTTCAAAAACAAGATTAAAATATCGGTAGAGCAGTACTCAACAAGACACTTGTGCGCCGTGAAACTCATTCATTTGGCATTATTGGTTATATTTCAGCAATTAACTTATGACAGTCTCTATGTTCTTCTCGCATTTGTTTAAAAAGCCGAATCCACCAAGTGGATACTAAATAAAGATGGGTGTATATATCTATATCATTTCAGACTCGTTCTCATTGGTGAAGTTTGTGACGTCAACCGTCGAACTAAACCATAAACCTAAAGTTTGGACCTTGTAATGTTTAGCTTTATGATTTGGATTTAGGGATCCTAAATTCTGAAATGTGAATGAAGTCATTACATAATATGCGGCCAAAGTCTTTAAATCTAAAGTATAAACCATAAATCTAAACCTAATTTTCATTTGTGAATGCACCTTTAGGTAAGGAAGGTATTGTCCTTGGTCAAAAAATTCGGTAGAGAGTTTTTAATGAATAAGCATGTTTTAGAGTCCCTGGAATAAGATTTTACTACTTTCACGATGATGTCTGTATGTATATATGTATGTATGTATGTATGTAGGTATGTATGTATGTATGTATGTATGTATGTATGTATGTATGTATGTATGTATGTATGTATGTATGTATGTATGTATGTATGTATGTATGTATGTATGTATGTATGTATGTATGTGTGGGTGTGTGTGTATATATATATATATATATATATATATATATATATATATATATATATATATATATATATATATATATGTATACCGGGTGTAGAAATGAAAAGTGGCTCATAGCGATTTCAATGTTATTTTTTTAATATTGCTGTGTCTGTTTACCTATTCATTTTAGCGCAAAATGGGTAAGAATATAAGTTGCGCAGAAATTAAAAAGGCATCCTATAAAGGCAACTTTCTTCAATGATTATTCATATTTCACGAGATATTAATTACATAAAATTTAATGTTTTTTTTTTTAAATAGGTTAAGGATAATTTAGGTAAAGAACGAAGAAAGAATTGTGAAAAATTCATAGACACCTGCGGGGAATTAAACCCCGGACCTTCTCATATCTAGTGAGAAACTCTACCAACTGGATTTCAATGGGAGTGACCCTCAGTTGGTAGAGTGTCTCACTAGATATGAGAAGTTCCGGGGTTCAAAGCCCTGCGGGGTCTATGAATTTTTTACAAATTCTTTCTTCGTTTTTACCTAATTTATCTTTGATCCTTAAGGCCCAAATAGTCTATTTCTACGTTTAATACTTATGTAGGATCACAAATAGTTCCTTTTGAAATTTATAAGATTTACTTGCTTGAATTCGGCTTTACATTTATGACATTTGTCACTTTGATTTGTCAAAAATTAAACTGTCAAATCAAAGTAAAAAATCTGATGTGGCCAACACAACACCTGCTACTATTTAATTTTTATTAATTTAAATATACATACTTACATATTTAGTGTATTAAAATCTATTTCATATAACAATGGTTCTATTTACTATTTTCTTTTTAAAACGTTACTATTATTAATTTGAAATGATTAGTTCTTTGACAGTGACATTTGTCTGTCAGTTACATACATTTGAGATATGAACTGTCAATCAAGTAGTTGTGTTTGTTTAAAGCGGAGGCTCTGTGATTTAAATTATAGATAATTTTATAAATGTATCCATAAAAAATATAGAAAAACTATTAATGCAAACCAATAGTCTTTAATTTTTATAATAACATAAATCTCGAAAAAATAACATTTAAAGGTATTTTTCGGAGAAAAACTATACACACAGACATCATCGTGAAAATGTTAAAATTGGATTGTAGGGACCTTAAAACGTGGTCATTTACCAAAATCTGGATATGAGGTTTTTAACACGATCTCTATACCTCTCTTACCAAGGGTAGCAGGAGGTAACAATAGATATTCCACAAATTTGACTTCATAATAAATTGCAAACAAAACTGCAATATTGTTTTGTATTACCTGCTTAAATTGAGTTCCTGTAAAAAAACTCGACAACACCCTTATTTGTCGAGCCGTCAAATAATAAATTTTGTATACAGCAATGTGTCAAAATAAATTCATTCGTTTATTCCCAAAGAATAGCTTTGTAAAAAATGAAATTCATAGTGTAAAAACTGCAATTCCTTCGAAGTTTATGTCGTATATGGCACATAACAAAATGTTAACAATTTATCTAGCTTGAGTTTTATATATCACATTTTCCGCCTCTGGTTATAGCAATGCTGAGTGTAGAACGTTAGAATGTGAAATAAGCCTTTCAAAGTATATAAGAAACGGCACCGTCCCATGGGATACTTGTTATCTGAGAAGTGCAGTGGGACATTTTGTTATGACTTTCGGTTAAATGGCAATTTCAATTAACAAGACTCAACCATTTAACAAGAAAAAAATTACACTAAATAAAAGCTGAACTAGTTTACGTCGTAAACAAATATAGGTTAAGAAAAGCTTTGAAAAATTTACTATAATTCTACTTACAACAATGCAATGTTACCATTGCCACTGTAAGACGTAAATTAAATAAACTTTATTCCAGTGAGAAACGAGTATTTATTATAAAGAAATATTATGGTTTAACATTTATAAATAATTTATGAAAACCAGAAAAGAAATAAAACAAATGCCATGGCTATTGCTACAGGAATCTCATAGCACATTCCAGTACTATAATATTGAGTTCAGTGGTTAACCACATTAGTAACATTGTTGACATGAGAAAATTGTGTTTTGTTTCTATCATACATATTGAAAATAAATGTCAATTGCAACTGACAGTATTTGATTATAATTTTAAATTTGATTTACAAGTGAGTAACAAATAATTATTTACGTATAGGGGGTCGAAAGGAAAAGGTATATACACCTGCGGACGAAATTTGAAGCCCGACGCGTAGAGGAGGTCTTTTATTCGTTCAAGGGTGTAATTTTTTTCGGTTGAGGTATGTACAACGTTTTACGCACGATTGCAATTAAATAAAATGTGTTTAATTTATTTTTAAATAAATACATTTAAAGTTTGTTGACATGTAAAAATTTTACTTGGCAAGGTGGCCAAGACACAAAACAATAAGGCGATGCGTTGCATTGCTTACTATTTGGTTACGTGATTTTTTACCTTCCGTCGCCTTTAGGTAAGGAAAGTGTTGTCCTTGGTCAAAAAATTTGGTGATGAGTTTTAATCAATAAGCACATTTTAGGGTCCCTAGAATGCGATTTTACTATTTTACGTGTGCGTGTGCGTCTGCGTGTGCGTGGGTGTGGGTGCGGGTGTGTGTGTGCGTGTGCGTGTGTATATGTGTGCATGTGAGTGAGCGCGTGCGGGTGTGTGAGTGAGTGTTTGTGACAAAAGTTTGCTCTGCGATAACTAACATTACAATTCCAAAAATTATAAGTCTTTCGTATTTCTCTTCGTTACATCCATATAAAGAGCTGATTAGATTTTGGTTATAATTGGTCACATTTGAAGATTTTAAAAGTTTTTCTTGAAAAAGCAATGATAAATAACATTTTTTCACATTTAATGTTATTATAAATATTAAAGAATATTTTATTCTCCATACGATTTGACTGCATTTTAACTATGGAAACAGCTACAATATTAAGAAAATTCTGAAGATGTCAGTGTCAAGTGCAATTGATAGAGTATGTTTGTGTTATAATTTTACTGGAAATATAAGATCTTTTACTAGAAACTTTCTGTATGGAATTTGTATAAAACGCATACAATTGCCGGCAGGCAGTGTACAAGAAATAGAATCTTTTGCAAGGAATTTTCTGTACGAAATGTGTACAAAATACATGGAACTGACGGAAAGTAATGTGCTGGCCACATCAGATTTTTTTAATTGTTTAACTTAGAGGCAATTTGTTAAGGAATACCCGTGAGGTGACGCATGATAAACGCCTGCACGGTACAAATATGTCATCATCATTACCGAATTCTGTGTGCAAAGCAGATTGGCACACCTAGCAATGGATAATATGCCGTGATGTTATATTTATTTATTTATTTTTATTCCTCAAGCAATTTTCATAAAAGCTATCAAAGCTTTAGCGGAACTGACATCATTTTTTTTTAAATAAGGGTTGATTGTATATCCAATATTTCAATTGTATTTTTTTACCAGTCGCCGAGATTTTGCTCTACTTTGCCGTCCACATGTGCTACTTTACCGCCCGCAGAGTGTAATCTTTCAGTTACCGCCATAGTAACTAAAATGTAAAAAAGTAATTTTAATATAGTTGTGCGTGAAATATTGTACAATATATGCCATGCAATTGTTTTACTGTCTGAAGGAGGTGACAAGCTCGCAGCTTTCAGCAATAAAAACCGTTTGACCTGGCTTGTAATGTAAAATATTATATTAGAGCCTAGAAACGTTTTTCCATCAATGTACAAATTTCACATATTGTACTCAGAGTTGTAATTAAATCTACGTATGTATTACAATTTATGCATAATGGAGTCTGGCAACGAAAATAGATATTTTGATGTTAGGCAAGGAAGTATCAATTTCAGCTAAAATACATTCTAGACGCGTGCAGGTAGGTAGTTGTCCAACAGCTATACCATTAATCCTTCATACTGAACGTGCATAAAGGTTACTTTATGTTAAATTAATTAGTCATATTGTTTACACTGAAATTTACACTTTATAGTGCACTGATGCATTAGATATTAATTGCAGTTATGTAAATATACGTTGCAAGACTGCCAATTACATAGTTACTTAATTTAGACAACTTGGTTCACGGACGAATCTTAGTAAGTAAAAGGCAGATGTTAGCTTTAGATATATTACATGTCGGCAACTTAACAATACTTTAAATTAGGAATAGTTATTTGTGAATCTAGAGTTGAAAGAGACAGTGCCGACTTAAGACATTTTGATACATACATATAGCAGTACACGAAAAATATTAGGGCTATTCAGACCATAAAACGCATAAAGAACCCGTCGTTTTCCCGGTTAACGCTTCGATATGTCTAGCGTGAATTAACGCCGACTAGCAGCGTTAACGTTAAGTAACGCTGAGTTTCAGAATACCACAGCTATCAAAATCACAGTTAATTCACGTTAACGCCAGAAGTTAATTAACGTTGTATAAATTTCATATGAATTCTTCATTTAGGAAAAAAGTTATTGACAAAAAAATACGCTTTATGCCCAGTTTTATAAAAGATGGATAAGTAAATTACTAGCAAAGTAAAATTTACTCTTAAAGTAAAATAGTTTTTTTCCAGAGATTTTCGTTTTATAAAGCACGAATAAAAATACTAGCTAAGTAAATCTACAGAATAAATTACTCCACCGATTTTCGAGGAAGTAAATTTTATTCTGTAGAATAAATTTGACACATCAACATTAATTTAATTAAATTCATTATAAATATCATCTTGCATTATTTTTACATTTATTTATTTATTTATATCTAATATATTTGCTTCGTCTATTTCTGTGTAATTTTTTCCCCGTTCTCTCTTTTCTCCATGATAGTTGACACCTGGCACTTTATGACACACTATTTTCTATTTTGACTTTTGAATTTATTTCGTGTCAGGAACATACATAATACAATATTATTAAAACATTCTGCGGCACATTGCTTAGAATAGATCCTCTTCAGTTGGAGATTAACATTATCGTCAGTACTGGTTTTAAGGGATACCGTCTAGTAATGTTTTATCCTGGTTTTATCAATCTCTCTTATGCTCCAGTAGTGGAAAGATTAGCCGGTATAAGAAACCCTAGCCTGAGTGTACTACGGTATTCACACACTCTTCATGGAGGCTCTTTTCCCTGTCCCCAGTTAAGATTGTAGTTGCAAATTCATAAATAAAATAAAATTTTATTACCTCTCTGGCCTATAGGTTCTTAATATAGTGAAAAACAATATTAAATGTATATAATTATACAAAATATTAAAATATTTATATGCGGAAATCACAAAATAATGACAGATGTCATGTCTCTGTCGGTAAATCACTAGGATAAAATATTTACTCTGCAAGTAGTTATTTTACTCTATAACTTGTTTTATAAAACAGACATTTTTATTTACTCGTCGATTAAATTTACTTTCAAAGAAACAACTCAGCAGTTTATTCGATGTTTATAAAACCCGGCATTAGTTGTTTTGAGCACTGTAAACAGCTATTCGTTATTGATACAACACCGTTACCAAGCAACTCCAAACACCAACCCCTCTGACAACTATATCTGTCGTCATGTCGTTATAGTACAGTACTGCCATCATGTCATCATCAACATCAATTGATTCAAAATGTGAATGTCCAGAGCCA
>OY720454.1:6545000-6837500 GCA_963082715.1 Harpalus rubripes
AGAATCCAATTTGTGCGTGTGTGTGTGTGTGTGTGTGTGTGTGTGTGTGTGCGTGCGTGCGTGCGCGCGTGTGGATGCTCGTGCGCGTGCCTTGCGTGTATGTGTGTGTGTAAGTGTGTGTGTGTGTGAACCTTCCACTTGAAACTCAAAATAGATTTTCTTCGAAAAATACCGTTGTATGTTATTTTTTCAAGATTTGTGTTATTATAAAAATTAAAGATTATTAAATTTTCTACAGATATGCATAAATTGTTTTTCTATATATTTTATGGATACATTTATAAAATTATCTATAATTTTAATCCCGGAGCCTACGCTTTAAACAAGCAAAACTCTTTGGTTACACAGTTCATATCTCAAATGTATGTAACTAACAGATAAATGTCACTGTCAAAGAACTAATCATTTCAAATTAATAACAGTAACGTCTTAAAAAGAAAATAGTAAATAGAACCATAGTTACATGGAATGGATCTTATACAGTTTCCGCAATAACTAAATATGTTTTAAATTAAATATATTTAAATTAATAAAAATTAAATAGCGGGAGGTTTGGTGTTGGTCACATCAGATTTTAAAATGTAAAAATCTCAACATAAAGAGATATCGACCAGCGTTTTGGATATTTTAAAAATTATATTTTTTACATTAATTTTAAATTAAGTTTACCAAAAACGTAAATTCCTTTTTCATATGGTTTATTTAAAATAAATTCCACATTCTTGATAAAAGTAGAACTTCAGTACCTTGATATATAAATAACTATTTTATAAGTTGTTGTTTTATTCTTTTGATGTATAGATTCGATTCCTAAAATACCGACTATCTGATAATTAATGTCTGTAATATCATTTTTACCTGTTGCACTATAAAAATATCTTATCAATCCATTAACGACAGAAAGTTCATTGGCACTAATTTATTATTTATGATTTTCAATCTACTGTCCACATCAGAATTTATTTTGCGCAAACAGAATTAATTTTTCAAAATTAATTACTTTAGACTGCAAAAAAATAAGATGCAATGCAAGCTGGAGCACTTGAAATGAGTAAAAAATTTATAAATGATACTGTGCACACAAAATACTTGTGATAATGATTAATGAAATCTTCATCTTTCATTTCAAAATTATTTAAAGTTGTAATTTATCAACGATGTAGTCGGGAGCAACATTTTCTTTGGAGTTTTTCTTTTTATAATCTCAAATGAATCAGAATGTTTCTTGTGAAGTTTTTATTATACACAACAACAATAATTAGTTATACTCGTATTTTTTTTAATAATAACATTAATATATATCCGGTGTCTACCTTTTTTCTAGTTCATAGGAAATACAATGGTAAAATATTCATATTGCTGTAAATTCTGTCCTATTAATTTTAGAACAGAAATGTAAATAAAAAAATCTGATGTGGACAGCACATTACCTTCCGTCTATGTATTTTGTATAAAAAATGTCATACAGAAAGTTCCTTGCAAAAGATTCTATTTCTTATACATTACCTTAAAGCAGTTGTATGTATTTTATACAAATTCCATACAGAACAAAAGATCCTATATTATCCAGTAAAGTTATAATACAAACATACTGTCAACTGCACTTGACATTGACACCTTTCAGTCAGGATTTTTTAAATATAGCTGCTGTTTCCAGATTTATAGCATAGCTGGCTAATATATATGATATTTAATTTCTTTATAATTTTTTAACTCTATATCTATTTAATATGAAGTATAAAATACATTCTAGTCGGAAAGAGAATAAAATATTCTTTAATCTTTATAATAACATTAAATGTGAAAAAATGATATTTAACATCGTTTTTCAAGAAAAACTGTTAAAATCTTCAAATGAGGGTACTTCCGGTTGACCATTTATAACCAAAATCTAATCAGCTCTTCACATAGATGTAACGAAGAGGAATACGAAAGAATTATAATTTTTGGAATTGTAGTATTAGAGTTATCGCATTAGAAAATTTTGTTACACACACACACACACGCACATGCACACGCACACACACACACACACACACACACACACACACACACACACACACACACACACACACACACACACACACACACACACACACACACACACACACACACACACACACATTATAAGTCCAAAATTTTACCATTGGATCTCCTACGGTCCATAAAAAAGTAGACACCCGGTATATAAATGGTACGTTACCGAATATGAGTTTATTAGTAAAAGTTGTCTATTTTGCATCCTCTACACACCCTATAAATTTATAACACATATTCCTAAACAACCTCTATTAGAGGTGGGCGCGTGAGTAACATTTTGTTCTCGATCACGCACGCTCACGTAACACGTAACTAAAAATGTAATCACGACCAATCACGCACGACTTTTTATGTTCGAGTCACGATCACTCACGCTCGCGATTTTATTTTAGCACTCACGCCCGATGCCCGATCACGCGCAGCGGGTCACGTTGCTGTCACGTAATTGTTTCTATGCACATTTAAGCCTGTTTAATACAGTCATGAGTTGTTATCAAATTTGTTAACAAATTGGTAATAAGTTAAATAACAAACTGGTTTCATTGGAAACTAATGTTTATGGACAAATAGGATGTTCTATACCATCACAAATATTATAAATTTAGTAACAAATTTGTTAACAAAATTATGATCGTGTCAAACGGGCTTAAAGATATGTAAATCTTTAGTGAAATCGGAGCAATTGTGAATGCAAAAAATACTGTTGATGACATATTTGGACATATTAATAATAACAAGAATGTAAAGTAAAAGATGGAAATTAAGACAATTTTTTAAAATAATCAATAGAAAAAAACTTGTAATCACAACCGATTAAATTTCAATTAAACTATTATTCACGAAAGATGACTATTCAAGGTCATTTGTGAGCCGTCTGATATAATATTACTTGCAGATAACTTCATTGCATTTCGTTTGCGTAGGCGTGCAACATGAAATATTTATGGTCACATTTTAACTGAAAAAATAAGAGTAATTCATTTGAAAATTATGTTTCTTTTTAAATGATGCCTTTCTGAAAGATTTATGTTCTTCACTTATGTTTTTGCAAAATACAAAAACATAGACTTAACTTATAAACCAAAAAATAATAATTTGATTTAAATATGTCAACGCCACTGGGTAAGTATTAGCACAGAGGGCAGTGTAGTAGATAATTAGGTATCTGTAATTCTACGACATATGTCATTATTATTTATAGTGTGTTAGAAAGTAATGCCACTATTTACGTATATCTGTCACGCCACATAAATTAAATAGACATAGGTCAAATAATCCTTCTCTTTCTAATACAAAATGTTGCTAAGCTACTGTTATAAAGTGATGTGTATTATTTCTCCGACGTCATGACCCATCGTTACCCGACAAAATCACGGCCCGCGCCCACCTCTACCCTGTATATCATCATGGCATATTATCCAATGCTGGATGTGCCAATATCATAAAAGTAAAATATAATATTATGTATTTATATTTGTTTTCTTTCAGAACAACTCGTGCTTTTGTTAACTTCATAATAGACTGTCCGGAAATTGTCCCTCCTCCATATTTGAAAGATGAAGGATGCATGGTGATGAAGCTACATGAAGATAAACGCCAAGATGATATTAATTTCGATTATTTGGAGGCGGAACTTGATGATCAAGATCGAGAACAATTGCTACGCCAACATAGTATTAGGCAATCCAACATGACGTCAGGGCAGATGTGATTTTAACCTCACTTTTAAATTTTTTTAAAAATGATTTAATTATATATCTTATCAATTTGATAGAAATCGAGAAATTTTGATACAAATTATTCATAAAATCAAACCATAATTTATTCCATGGCTCTATCATTGAGTAACATATGTATGCAATTTATTTCTGACAGCTGCCCTCCACTAAATTCATTTGTTATGGATTGGTCTATATAAAATTTAATGTATTATATATTCTTTTGTATTTTATTTACAATAAAAAAATAAATTATAATAAATATGTTTATTACTTGTATCGAATAAAAAACTAATTATAAATTTTAATGAAGTAGGTACGCCATACGTGTACGCGTACTTACAAAAAAATCTTTAGCATTATTATTTCAATAAAATTATCAGAAAACCTGTTGATAAATAAAATATTGTAAGATTAATAATACTAGATATTTGTTGAACAAGACAAAAAAATAAAATATTCACTGCCGCGGTGGCGTATCATAGACGAGGCTAGATTTCGACAGTAATTTTTTTGATAACTTTTTGACGATTGTTTAGCATTAATATAAATTTTATGTTTATTTTTAATATTTCAAATCTTTTCACCATCATTTTACATAGAGTTGTTATGTATAAATAAATATGAATGATTTTATCAGCAGTTACTAAACAATGAATAATATACTTCCTTTCCTGGCGGCAGAGAAGGTTACTGTTCTTTGTCCTTTTCAGCTGTCAGTTTAATACAGAAAGTTGATGCATGTTGAAGACAGAACGATTTTAAATGGAAAGTAAATTTTTACCTCCCGCTACCATTGGTAACGAAGGTATAGGGATCATGCTAAAAATCACATATCGAGATTTAGGTAAATGACACGTTTTAAGGTCCCTAGAATCCAATTTTAACATTGTGTGTGTGTGTGTGTGTGTGTGTGTGTGTGTGTTTCCTGTTTACGCTCTAACTCAAATACTATCATTCAGAAAATTTTTAACCCTTGTACTTCTGTCTTATTTTAATATAAGAAAAAGCCATTAGATTTTGGTGTAAATCTGATAACCGGAAATGGCACTCAAAATAGATTTTCTTCGAAAAATACCTTTAAATGTTATTATTTTCGAGAATTAAGTTATAAAAATTAAAGATTATTATTATTTTCAAATTTAAATGGTACAAATTTGACCTCTGTGATGCACTCTCCACGCCAGCAATGAGTGCCCGTAGGGTGACGCCTGGTAAGCGCCCGCACGGTGCAAATATTTCATCATTACCGATATCTGTGTACAATGCAGATTGGTACACCCAGCAATGGGTAATAAGCCGTGATGATATATTTATTTATTTATTTAAAGATTATTAAATTTTCTACAGGTTTACATTAATACTTTTTCTATATATTTTATGGATAAATTTATAAATTTATCTATGCTCTGTTCCCTTTAAGCCATTCAGTAGATGGCACTGGCAACAGCGCAAATCTGAAGTAGCCGAAATTACATTGGGTAAACTTGTCTCTTGTCTCTAATTTCAGCCAATCAGAGATATCAAAACTATTCCCTATGCTCCGCAATACTGAATGGCTTAAATGGAACAAGGTATATAATTTAAACCCCGCGGCCTACGCTTTAAACAAATGGCAAACACAACTCCTTGGTTACACAGTTCATCAGTTCATATCTCAAATGTATGTAACTGACAGATAAATGTCAATGTCAAAGAACTAATCATTTCAAATTAATAACAGTAACGTTTTGAAAAGAGAATAGTAAATAGATCCATAGTTATATGGAATGGGACTTGATACAGTTTTCAGCATAAGTAAATATATAAGTAATTATATTTGAATTAATAAAAATTAAATGGCGGGAGGTATTGTGTTGGCCACATCAGATTTTTCTAATAGAATGCAACACAAATATTTATTTAAGTATTAAGGGCAGTAAGTGTTTTCTACTGGTTAAGGATGATACCGGTAGAAGAACACTTACTGACCAAATTACTTAATACGTTTCTTGTACGCATAAAATTTTAAAAAAACAAGATTTTAAAATTATTTTGACATTAAAATATTTTAATATTCAAAAGATACACTGATGCCGGCAAAGAAAGTAAAACGTTGTTGCCTAGTAATTGTGAATAAGATCATACTGTAACATGGGACGCCCACCGTCGCCGCCACTGTAAGCGAATGTCTATTTATAGCGGTGACGTAATCGCGCTAGTAGCCGGCCGATGTAAACAGACTGGTCGCGACGTGTTTAATTACTTCCGGTCGCCTGAACCTTTTGTGTTCATTGTTATGTGTTCGAATATTCTAGACTGTTCTAGAAAATAATTGCAGCTGTATATAAGGGACGTAGCTATGCTCGAGAGTGAGTTCAGTTGAGTCTCTGATCACACAACATTAGTTTTGTGATCGGGGGTTGACTTACATAGTTCCATTAGTGAACATGGACATACACTTACATTAGTGCGGTTAGTTAGTTAGTTAGTTCAGTTGAGTCCCTGATCACACAACATTAGTTGTGTGATCGGGGGTTGACTTACATAGTGCAGTTCCATTAGTGAAGACGGACAGACACTTACATTGGTGCAGTGAGTTAGTTACATACAGTCACACAGTCAGTGACATACAGAGTCATAGAGACACATGGAGTGTTAGAGAGTAAATATTTACACTTCACCCAGATAAATAAAAACGTTACAATACTATTGACATTGGCTATTCTCGTATTAATCTACAGATATTTAGGTAAGCATTAGCAATAGCATATTCTTTGTGAGTCATTTTATTATAAAAGTTTCCCTGATATTCTAAATTCAAAGTCAATAGGTGTAAAGAAATATGATGATGTTATTATAGAAGCATATGCGGGCTTGTAACATCCATCCCTCCATAATTTAATTCCATAAAATCAAATCTTTACTTCGTTTCTCGCTTTCACAAAATTTTATATTTCGACAGATGGAAAAAATCAGGCTGGGAAATTACATTTCGACTTCGAGCGTAATCCATTTCAGCTGCGATAAGCTCTCTTTGATAAAGTTTATGATTGCGATACCTTAAAGCTGTCGCTCGGATGGGAATCGAAGCAACCTTAGTGAGAACAGTCGCAGATCGCACCGTGCACTGCTGCTCTCATATTATATTTCATTTGTTATTGATTACGCGGTATATTGTTCAAGATGAGCGCGGAGGAAGTGGCGGGAGGAGAGGCAGGCAATTCTAGATTTCAGGTGGTGCAAGTGGAAACTGAAAATGAAGCGGCGGGAAGTCAGCAGCAAGCGTGTCCGCAGACACCGGCGAAAAACACTGAGGTAAGTGCAAGATATGTATTATTTTCTGCGACCAAAAGTAAAACTTCCATTCTCACTTTAGAAACTGCGATCGTGTTTCATTTCCACATAGTGAAGTACGTGAGGAGAGACGAGACGAGAAATATAAAATATCAATCTCGTCTCGTTTTCGGATCTGTAATCTCGATCTCGCTCTCGTTCTCGCACATTTTTTTGAGTCTCGTCTCTTTCTCGCACGAGAGTCTCGCTATAAGAATAAGCGCTTGCGCACTACGTATTTACGTAACAATTTAAATGCAAGAAAAAGTTCGCACCGTGTATTTGCAGTCGTATAACTATAATAAAGAAACGAAACACTAAATTCTAGTCACCAAATTATTTCAATACGAACATAATGTTCATTCATTTAAGGTCATCAGAAAATGTGATAAGTTAGTAAATAATTTTATTTACCTCTAAAATATCCAATTTCTCACCAAATTGGGATCTCTAAACTACTTCAATACGAACATCTGCTAATACATTCTGTCAACAATAATTAAATATTAACAAATTCTTTTTTGGAACTAAAAGCACCTACATTTTATCATTAAATATATGCCACTATTTAAGTAAGATTTAATCATAGAAAAACCGCTACACTAGTAACTCGCCGGCAATCAGTCACTCCGCTTCTCTCCGTGTTGACTCCCATCGACGCTTAATATAACATCCTTTACTTTTCTTTCTAGGACCGATACCAATCGAAATCGATTATACGAGTAGATAGACTCAAAAAATATAGTGAATTCATATAATTTTTGACATTCACGAGTTCTATACACGAATTAGTGTTGACTCCACTTCTTATACGGTGCATTTTTCATTGAATTTATGAATCAAAGCTATAAAGTTACAAATACTTTTTATTGCGAGACTCTTGCGAGATTTCTCCCTTCTCGCAGTAGTTGTTATAACTGCAATCTCGCTCTCGTTCTCGTCTCATATAATTCAGCGAGACGAGACAAGATGCGAGAGTACTCTCGCCTCGTCGGGCATCACTATTTCTACATCCCATCCCCCATTAAAATTCAAGAAGTATACTTTACTTCTTCTTTAGCTTTCCCATTTGTTAGGGGTCGCTATTCTTGATTTTCTTCTTCCACTCATTTTTATTAAAAGGAACCGCCTTTTCTCTCAAGACCTCCGCGATACAATTCTTTCATCTTCTCTTTGGTCTTCCTTTATTTCTTCTACCCTCTACTACTAATCTGTTCATTCTTCTTCAAATATATTCTTCATCTCCTCATGAGCCACGTTACCTGCATTAGTATCTTATATCTTTCCAGAAACTTCTATCACTCGAGTCATTTCCAATATCCTCTCTTTCCTTATCCTATCTTCCGTGTCTTTCTTATCATCATTATCTCTGTCACATCTGTTAATATTTCTCCAATGTATTTTCCCATCAGTTATAATTTTCTGAAGACAATCCCTCTTTAAAATAAGTATATCCAATCAGTTGGTCTTCTTTCTTATTTCTCTCCATCTAATTTTGTCCAAACATCACCACATCTCAAAACTTTTCGAATACTTATTTTGTTTACAAACGTGCGGGAAATAAGTGTTTTCAAACTCAAAATAAGTGCAGGAAATAATTAAAACTAATATTTGTTTTGTTGTCAACTAATTGTCAAGATCGCTTTAAAATATCATGCCCAAGTACATTGTAGATGTTATGCCAAAAATTCAGAAAACATTTCGTAATTCTTCAAGGTCCTTGCATCCATTTAGCACAATATTCCATTTGAATTATTTTGCAAACCTTTTCGTAATGTTATATTGATGCTCCTTGTTGTTAACAGGTCTTGAATTTTACTGAAGACTACCTTTCCTTTGACAAATCTGCTTCTAATCCCTTCATTTCATTTACCAATTTACTATACTTACCAAATATATGAAGGAACTCTCTTGCTTTATCCTCTCTCCTTCCAACCATATATTTACCGGCCCCGCTTCCCGAGTTTAGCTATCCTCTTGATTTCTTTATGCTTATTTTCATTCTATACTCTTCACACTTTCTGAGATCACAGTCTAGCCATCAGCTTATTTGGTGTATTTACAACCCGCACACGGAAAAAGTTTCAACGAAGTTTTGTGACATTTATATTAGCCTCTAACCTCTTCATCGCGTTTAGGTCATTTTAAAGATTTCCTGCATCGTTTTTTATACATCAGTAACAGATTTTCACATTATTTAGTTTATTTACTTACGGAAGTGATCGTATCGCTATCGAACTGCTACACTTTTAAAACGCATAAATTTAACAATAACATCATTCACAATTGTTTTTCCGATTGACATAAGGAAGTCATTTTGCCAGACACATTTTCTTCCTTTGAAAGTTTTACAACTCCTTCACGGAACTACATAACTGTATATGAACGCTTTTTTATTGACTACTTGACTTCAAATGTACTCGTACTAGGAAGTGAAAAAAAAAAAATTCAAGGGAATTCATAATGTACATGGACACTATCTAAAATCAAAGAAATTGATCAGAAAAATGTGCAATGTTTTTAAATTGTGTTTTCAAATAGGTTAATAGCATACTTTGTTTGGTATTCAAAAATAATAAGTAACATTTTTAAAATCATAAGGTAATAATTACAGGCTCTTTTGAATATTTGTTTACAAGTTTCAGGATATTAATCCACTGTTTACATGTACGAAAGTAGGCTGGTAACTACGTAATAATTGCATCTGTACGGTAATATTATTACCATACTGACTTGTCTACAACGGTCTACAAAATGGAAATAAAATCATTAATGCAAACAGATAACGCTAGTGTATCGTTCTAAATTCGGTTTACTTTATTCTAAAATAATAAACGTGAGGAATAAACCAAATAATTTGAATATTTGTTATATTGACATGTCAAAATAATTGTTCTGTTAACATATATTATATATTATTATATATTATGAATCATAACAAGCCTTAGATGTCTTACGAGCTCGGATTTCAAACAGGCATCTGCGGCAGTTATGATATACATAACATTCCTAGGTATGTTAATAGCTATTCACTAACTGAAAAAAAAATTGTATTTATTAGCAAGATATTAACGATTACTCAAAATCTCAGTTAAATTTATAAATTCGAATTAAGAAACATTGAAAAAAATTCGCAAAAGCACATTCTCATCTGTTCGTTCTCAGAATCAACAATATGTGTAGGGGTAAGTGTAGTGATGCGAGGCGAGACGAGACGAGAAATATAAAATATCGATCTCGTCTCATTTTCGGATATGTACATCTTGCACATTTTTTGGATCTCGTCTCGTTCTCGCATAAAAGTCTCTCGCCTCGTCGTGCATCACTAGGTAAGTGTATAACGAAATGTCGGTTTTGTTGACTGAAATTTCGAGTAATTGTTAACAGATAATAAATCACCCTGTATACCAAAGATTTCTAAAGTCTGCAATATATGTAAAGTAAAAAAAAATAATAACGAAGTAAATATTCTCTGTTATTACAGACCTATTAATCTTGCAAATAACTACTGGCAAAAATTTCAATTACAAATTTTGTAGAATCCAATTCATCAAATTGTAAAGACTATTTCTGTAAATAAGAAATAAATACAGTTTCTGTGACTGAAAGAACTTTTATGTTTCAGGCCGTCTATTATACCGTGGGTCCTGAAGATACGAGACAAAAAAACAGCCAACTTGATCGAATGAATTCGTTGCCAATTAAACATAGCGCAAAGAAACATATGAAAATACAGAAAATTAGTTCAATACCCGTTGGTAAAAAGGTAAGAAATAAAATATATTTTTTATGGTATATAGAATTAAATGTAATTTGTTTATCTGATAAAACAGTATACGAAAATATTTATTTGTGCAATAAAATTCAAACTGAGAGATAAGTCATATAAGTAATGCATAGGAAGTCTAACATGACTAGCACGTTACCTCCTTAAAGATATAATCTCAATCCGATCTGCATATATAATCTCAATCCGATCTGCATATGTTCCAAAGGTATTTCAATTATTATGGAGATCATATTTGAAAAAGAGGATGATTGTGAATAATAGTTATTTATTATATGAGTGTGGAATGTATCATATTAGTCACTAAAGAAAAAGTTTAGCCACGTAGTCCGCAGAACGAGTGGATAATTTTAGTGACTAATATACATTCCACACGAGTGTAATACAACGTTTTATCCAACACTTTTTTAAAAACTTCTTGAATCATTTTCATGTTTTCATTCATCGTTTGACACTGACTAGTCAATTGATGTAGTACTTTAAATTTCAAAGTAGCCATTGAATGGTTGTTTTGGTTTTGTTATATTATTATTGGAAAAAAAATTGCTGTAATAATTATTGTGTGTCATTGGAAATTATTATAAGACAAATACATTAAAATGGGTAGAAATGAGGACCTTCCTTTAAAACATATTTACGTAGAAGCACAAGCAGCATCTTTGAATTTAATTCTACTAACTCGTTTAACGTTTTCGTTTCATCAGCCGTACATGACAGCTGTCATTGTGTAAAGATTAGTAACCTATTTCAGCATAAATGTTAATATTAATTTAAATAAATAAGTTTCATAATGTTAAATTATTTCAATAACAAAATAATTTTGTAAAATTGCTTTTTATTTATATTTTAGAAAACACAAAAACCAGTAATAATTCCTCCGTGACTTCTAAAATATTCTCTCACGGAGTATATTATGAGTCGGTGTAGTATATCTACATCGGTGGGAGTTTCGTAACAATCTCGCACTATATCTGACCTGGAGGCTTTGTCTCTCGATTATGTACCCCACCTCAACTAGTTTCAGCCTCCAAGCTCGAGTGGCAAACTTTAGCCTCGATTGGAAAGAGTTACTTTCACCCCTTATTATACAAATAACTAATGTTAATGTTAAATAATCGAAGATTTTTAAAGCTTGTAATTATGTTTCAATGTTGTTTATGCTTAAGATTTAAAAATACCTATGTAGATATTATGAGAAATAAAAGCGAAAAACAAAATCCTGGCGCAATTCTAGTAAAAAACAGTGACTAGTTTCAAATTCAGTAAAATATAAACAATTATCATTTATTGTGTTTATTTGAAGCGACACAATTTCTCTTCTGAGAATGTTGCAAAATAAAAACAGCAACAAACAGATATTAATTAATGATTAAAAGCTTTTTCTATTTTCCATTAAACCTTTAAAAATCTATTAAAATTATCTGACTGCAATTGGCTTTGTAGTGTTCCCGCCCATTATCACTTCATTCGATTCTGCCCCCTCGCTCCGCGGAAAGCCAATAAGCCAGATAAGCAGCGTCTATCAATTAAAATCGAATTAATTTTATGACGTGAGTAAATAGTTGTTGATTACATATATTGTTCACTGTATATTATCATATTTTATTGAAACTTGGTATTGGGGAAATACTTTGTTATCTATCTAGCCCGAAATTTTACAATTGCTAGACTTGTAAAAATTATTAGATATTGTAAAATTAATCTTGCATTTATTAGTTTGTGGTAGGTAAATAAAATGTTGATAATTGTTATTTGGCACTCCAAGGCTGTAAAGATACAGAAGATCGATTTTGTCAATATGGAAATAATAAGACTATAAATATTAATCATAAACGTTTTTTTTTGCGATATACCTACAGGCCTGTCGCTAAGCATTTGGTTGAACGACTTTAATAACGACAAATGCCAAAAAGGTATTCTACTATTAATCATATCGTTATCGATTATCGTTATGATGAGTTTAACGATAATATCTAACTTCAGTTGATTTTGACAGAATAAATTTATATTTGTTTTTCAGTTCAAATTTGAAATTTTCATCGTACATAAAATTATTATTATAGTTCCCTCGTTTTACAGTTTACAAGCTCCATATCTACTTGCGCCGTATGAAATTTGATATAGGTATATATCTATAATATCATCAACAATAATATTGCAGATTTCTATTAATGATATGATTATTAATGATTGACTTAATACCACATTTGAATCCTTTTCTACTGATATCCTTCTTACTAATGATTTCTAATAGCTTCCATGAGCAAAAAAATGCAAAGCTTCCATCATCTGAATTGAAAACAAAATATTTATGTGCATTCATATGTAATGTAATACGCATAAACAATAATTTATAAATAATCTAGAAATTTTTGACAAACCATCACTTCAACGAGTTTCTCATATATGGTGATATTTGCGTAAATAAATCTCTACATGCTTCTTTACTCGTCAGAAAAAAAATCTCAAATTTTCCTCCGGTACAGTAAAAGGACGATCATATAAAATGTCATATTAAAAAATGTAATAATATAATAATAATAATAATAATATCTTGCTCATTTTTACTTTTGTTTTCAAAATATATCTAACTTTACGACTTCTACGAGGCATGTGAACTTGTCGTTCATAAACGACATAAAATAACGATACGTAACGATAAATAAATTAGTAGAATAGGGTTTTGGCAAAAATCGTTATTATAACTACATGTCGCCTGGTAACGACTCGTAACGATACATATTTTTTTAGTAGAATAGGCCAGCTAATGTATTTATTAGGCAGATATTTAACAAATTCGTATATAATATATGCCGATTTACATTTTCAAAAAATATAAAACCTACACAAATAGTGACAAATTTCTATAAAATTATTTCTATAGTAAAAATGAACAAGCAGAAGACTCACGTCATCGACCTGAAAAAAACCTTATAAAATGAAATATAACTTATAGAAATTATTGGGTGTTATTTATTTTTTAAAAAAGAGGGAATGAAAAATACTAATATTAAGAAACGTATATATCAATGAAATTTACCTTCATATCAAAGTCAATCCTTATTCCTTTTAGGAAATATAAAATTATTTGAAATAATTGTAGTTAATTTTCTATCATAACGGTAGCACTACTGACAATGTCCATGTTTACATTGAATTTAAAATCGATCAAATATCGATCCTGTCCCTGTCCTTGATTGACAGGTGATTGTCAACTCATCTCATCCAGGCACAAGTGACTTGAATTAATATAAATGATTGCAAATATCAAAGTAGTTATGTATTATTGTTTTGTTAAAAATATATTGAACTGTCAATAAAATGTATAAATAAAATAAATCGTTCTAGTTTCTTCTTAGTATTTTGTGAGTTGTGTCTTACGCTACAGAATTACTGCAGTGCCCAATTACCGGATAAGCTGACTAGGCTGCAGCCTAGGGCGCACAGATTTTGGGGGCGCACAATTTTCTCGTCTTGTAGTTTTTGGGGTGCTTTGATTTGGTTAGAGCTAAGACGACCTAAACCAGGCCCTGAATATTATTGGTTTGTCTTAATAAATATTACACAATAATTCATCTGCAATCATGCCAAAAGCTTTAACAAAGCAATCGCAGAAGCAAATAACAAATGTCGTGAACTACTTCGAACGGGAACTGGCCAATGGTGGGCCTTTGATTCCGTTAAAAGCCGTTCGAGAAGTAATTTTTTTCAAACATTTCTTTTCTTATCAAACTTTAATTGAATCATGTATTTTTAGAGACCAGCAGATGCCCTAGAAATAACCAGATCTGCTTTGTGCAAGATTTCGGGAAAAGTTAGAAGAGGAGAACTTCTAACATCACCGAAAAAGCCCAAACAACGGATAATTAATAATAAGAAAAATATTGCATAAACTTTCATTTAAAATACTTATTGAAAAATATGAAACAGGCTCATTCAATGATTTTAAGAAATTAAAATTAGTTGTCTTTGAAATTTACCCCTTGACAACACAGATTTTTGTTATAAACAAAAAACAAAGTTGAATTTTTCAAATTTTATTTCGCGAATTTTTGCCTTCCCTGTGATTTTCCAGATAATATTAGTTTCAATAAGTGTGTTTCTGTATCTGTTACTATAAACGCATTTCTGAAATCTGTGACTAAAAGCAGACTGGCACACCCCACAATGGTAATAAGCCGTGATAATATATATTTGTTTATTTATTTTGCAAGAAAATGTAGATGTATTGCACAATAATGCAATTATTTTATTATCTTCTGTAATTCACAGAAAAGTTACTCATGTTACTAAAATAAGTCAACAGATTACAGTTTATTTAATTTCCTGAAATTTCTTTGATTAGTTTAAAGAGTAAATCAGAATTGAAAAACACCAGAAATTAATAAAACTTAAGGTGATGCAATATATTTTTTCTACTCCCATGCGTGAAGTGAGTACTTCACGTATTAATTTTCATGTGTGAAGTTTGATTTTTTGAACACTGTGCGTGAAGAAAATAATTCAGTTTAAACACACATAATGAATATCAGTATATATGTAAATCATGTGATGGTAAATGGTCCGAAGAAATAACAACTTCATGAGAAATGTGTCATTAATTTATATAAATAAAATAAATTTTGTAATTCTAAATTTACAACTTTGTGTTAAATATAAATCTAAGTCTATTAAGCATTCAAAAGCAATAAATAAACAATTTCTAAGCAATCTAATACAAATTTTATGGTATTACAGGTTATAGCAATTACAAAATATAAAATTATTATATTTCCTTTTAATATTTTAATACTATTTTTCCTATATTATTTTTTATTTATTTAAAGAAAATACTACCGTTGGTAAACATGGTTACACAAGTCGATAATGCAGAGGCTTTACGTTAAAAGAATGACAATGTGAAGAAAAAATTATATTTTGTTGCAAGGTCGTAGAAAAAGTATAGTATGTAACACGTGTGTGAAGCCTATTTTACATTCGGGTGGATTGCAACACTCGCCTTCGGCTCGTGTCGCAATCTCCACCCTCATGTAAAAACTTCAGCTTCACACACTTGCCACATAATATACTATTTTCTACTCGCATGCGTGAAGTACTTGCTTCACACCTTGATCAGCACATGACCTCCCACCAATTCCATGTTTCAAATAGCAATGAGCTTTAAATAAAGTATCTCTTCCGGTCTTCGAATATTACCTAAAATCTAATCAACTCTTTACATGAATGCAGAAAGCTTAAATAAGAAAAAAATTTTTTTTGGAAGTCTGATGTAAGAGTTATCGTGGAGGGAAAAATCGTCACATACCGACAAACACCCAGAGCTGGGCAAAGTACCGGAAAGTAGTACTTGAAGTATAAGTATCAAGTATCTTAATGTTTCTAAATGTACTTGAATTACAAGTACTTTTTTAATTTCTAAAGTACTAAGTACTTGCAAAAATATTTGTAAATTTGAGTGCAAGTACTTTTTCATATAATCGATATTTTTCTGATTATATGGTCCATATAAGGTCCTTAAAAGGTGATTATTGACAAAAATTTCATTATGCGATATTTATAGGCTTATCTAAAACAAGTTCTTCGCTGGGACTGCCGTATCATCTAGCGATCGCTTGACGTAAAATTGACGTCATATGATCCACAAGCGATACGAGATACTGTACCGAGATGTTAGAATGACGTCATTTTTACGCCATGCGCCCGCTAGGTGATACGTCAATGTCCCAACACTGTAGTTAGGTAATATAAACATTTTATATATATGCAGAATGCAGATTAAAATTCATTTATTTATGCCAAAAAAATTGCTAATATATGTTAACTTTCATATTATCGTTGAAACTATATTTATTAATGAAATTCACATAATTATGTACTACATCACTGCAAAAGAAACACTGACAGACAAATAATTCTCATAACATTGTTAACTTTTAAATTATTCATCGCACTTCAAGTACATTTAAAGTACTTCAAGTATTTTTCCAAGTATTAAGTACCAAGTACATGTGAATAGACTTACTTTGTCAAATACAAAGTGTTATAAAAAATAGAAAGTACTTCAAGTACAGTACTTGAAGTACTGAAAGTACTTGCAATAGATTCCTGTCCGAATCGACTTGTTTTTAATAAAAACTGATAATACTGAAAATATACACACTTTGACAGGCATGTAAACAATATGTTTCTAAAACGTCAAAAAAATTTCGCTTATCAAAACTCACTTACTCAAATACATCTTATTTGCTTAAAGGGTGCAAAAATATTTTTTGACGTTGTTTTGCCGAAATGAAACTTGGTAACTAGGTAGAATCCTGAATTTGGATTGGCTTATAAATTTATGAGTGAAATAGTCACTGAATACTCACTATCGAATTTTTGGACCGAAAAATTACCTCCCTTAATTTGGTATGGCGGGAGATGAAAAGAAACTAGGCTTATTGTTTACCGCAAAATACTTTAGCTAAACTACTGTACCGAGTAAATCTTTAACAAAGACAGTTAGATCTTTTAAAACTTAAACGCTTCAATGATAACTAAAGAAAGCATCAAAATTCTAACGTCCTTGGCCCAGTAGAATTTGCATGTAACAGTGTGACAGAAAGAAATGATAACGAAAACATTACTAACGAAACATTAAACAATACAAACCAAAGAGAAGTTTCTAAACTCACTATTATTAACAAACCAAACGATTTCATTGACTATTTTTTCATCTTTCGGCACATTCACCTGGTATTTAACTCTAAAAAAAATGCAATTCTTTTCTCTATTCACACCGAGAAGCGTGAAGCGGTAAGCAAAGCAGCAGTTTCTTCTGCTCAACGCCTTGGAACGAACAGTGAGGTAATTATGATCCTAGGAGGGAGACACCGAGCGAAAGAAATCCTAAAAGAAGTTTACTAAATCAGTAACTATACGGTTGTTTAGGCGGTATGTCTAATTATCATTGCGGTTTAGAAATGTGAGCTGCTTAGCAAAAACAAAGTGAATCTGTGATATTATTTTTAGTAGTTTTTGTTTGGGGTGGTGCAAACAAATTGGATATATGAAGGTAATTTTTTATTTAAGGACATTCTATCATCACACTTATTCAAAAGTTTCGCCAAGTAAAATAATTTATAAAAACAGATATTCTCAATTTTTAATGTTTAGGGTTATTAAGGCCCGATCCTACTACCTCTAATTAAAATTATAACTATTATTATTACCCCTTAACCTTAAAATTGTTAGTTGTTAGGACCTCTGGCATGGTTGACATGTTGAGTAATCTTGACTACTCTGTTTAACGTTCACTTGTTGTACTACTGATGATGAGAACTTAGTTCACGAAATAATTTTAAGATCAGAGTTGTTAGGACCTCTGGCATGGTTGACATGATGAGTAATCTTAACTACTCTGTTTAACGTTCACTTGTTGTACTACTGATGATGAGAACTTAGTTCTCGAAATACGTATTTAGTTTTTATTAAAATTAATTTTAAGGTCATGGGGTAATCGTAATGGTTTTAGTTAAAATTTAGCCTTAGACTCCATCTATTATTAAATTCTAATTAAAATGATAGTTGATCATTAATTAAGAATTAAAACTGAAGTTAGAAGCGATGCAGACAACAGTTATAACTTCAAGTTAGCTCTAACCAAAGATGGTAAAGGAACCACTGTGTACTATAACCTATGGTTATCACTAATTGTCGCTTTAATTAGAGACGGTAGGAGCGGGCCCAAGAGAATCATAGATAAATATATAACTGCTTTAATAAATATGAAGATTTGCTAGAAAAATAGTAGGTGTCTAGTTATTTTTTTAGTCTCCTTCATAAATTGTCACGTGTCATTAGCTAGTTTTTAAACAAATCTGTCGTTTATTGTATAAATTATAAAAAATCTGATGTGGCCAGCACATTACCTCCGTCAGTTCCACATATTTTGTACAAATTCCTTACAGACAGTTTCTTGCACAAGATTCCATATTTCAAGCCCATTACCTTCTGTCAGTTTATGTATTTTGTACATATTCCATACAGAAAGTTTCATGTATCTAAGAGCTTCTATATTTCCAGTAAAATATATGTCAATTGTACATGACACTGACATCTGTCAATCAGCATTTTCTTAATATAGTAGCGGTTTCCATTATTATAGCATAGCTAGCTACTTTATAAAATTAAATTTCTTTATAATTTTTACCTCCCGCTACCCTTGGTAAGGGAGGTATAGGGATCATGCTAAAAATTGCATATCGAGATTTTGGTAAATGGCCACATTTTAAGGTCCCTAGAATCCAATTTTAACATTTTCACTATTATGTCTGTGTGTATGTATGTGTGTATGTGTGTATGTATTTATGTATGTATGTATGTATGTATGTATGTGTGTATGTGCGTATGTACGTATGTGTGTGAATCCTCCACTCCAACTCAAATATTACCCTTCAGAAAATTTTTAAAACTTGTATTTCGACCTTTTTCTAATAAGGAAAGAGCCCATTAGATTTTGGTGTTAATCGGATAACCGGAAATGGCACTTTACTAGAAGCGCAAAATAGTTTTTCTTCGAAAAATACCTTTAGTTATTTTTTCGAGATTAATGTTATTGTAAAAATTAAAGATTATTAAATTTTCTGTAGATTTGCATTAATACTTTTTATATATACGATAAATTTATAAAATTACCTATAATTTAAATTCCAGAGCCTACGTTTTAAACAAACAAAACGCAGTTATTCAAATGTATGTAACTGACAGATAAATGTCACTATGAAAGAACTAATCATTTCAAAATTCTATTATTAACGTTTTAAAAAGAAAAAAAGTAAATAGAACAATAGAAGAGGAATTCATACAGTTTCCAACATAATTATGTGGGTATGTATTGAGATTAATAAAAATTAACGATTTACATAAAAGTTTGAACTAATCCTCAATTTGGATTAGTGAATTCTATTCTATCGCGGTATTTAAAATTTAATCTTCATTTTATTATAGCTCCGGTGGGTCAATGTTTAGAGCAACGCCTCATAAGTCATGAGTGCGCTCGGGGCTCTGGGTTCGAATCCCACTAAGGCATGGTTGTGTGTGAATGTGAACCTATTGTGTAATTGGCATTTAATCCTGTTGAGGGGTTTAAAAAAAGGTAGTTACTTGGATAAGATTAGACTATATTTTAAGAAATAAACTGTCAAAATTAGAGTACAATTCGCTAATCTAAAAATAAGGATTAACATAATCTTTTTTGTTACTCGGGCTGTAAATCGCGGGAGGTATGGTGTTGGCCACACCAGATTTTTTAATTCTATGTCCATTGAATATGAAGTATAAAATGTAAACAAATCGTATAGAGAATAAAATATAGTTTAATATTTATAATAACAGTAAATAAGGAAAAATTACTTTACGCATGGGAATAGAAAAAAATAATTTTCTGTTTACACATTTAGAACATTTTTTCTAATTATAATGATTTTTTAACGTTGTAACATTGCAATTTAGGGATATAATTTTTAAAGATACTTCGAAGTGACATCATTAAAACAGAATCTTTTTGTTTTCAACCAACCGAAAACAAAACAAAACAAATTCTTTTAAAAGAAATATTTATATAAATAATTAAAATTAGAAATACTACACAAACTAAGGAAAGCGAAACATTGAAATTATTTAAATTAACCACAAAAATTAAGTTTCTCTACTATCCTACGCTTAATAGATTAATAGAATAAACAATTACAAATGAAATCATCATTAATGAAGAAGATATTCATTATAATTATTATTATTATTGTACCAATAAATTGTACGTATTTAATAACATCTAAATGGAAAATTTCTGATAATTTTATACACATGATATTTTGATTTATTTAACTTCGTCAACTTGCAAAAATATTTTTTGAAGAAAAAGAGACGAATTCTACAACAAGTATTGGAGTATATCATTCTAAACGTGATGCAGATTATACTCTCTTCAATAAGATTTTAGAAATTATTCAAATTACGTTACTTAGGGCCGGTATTTCCATCTCCGGATAAAGTGCTGGAAAACTTATCTGTCGGATAAATGAACATTATCGCATCAAAAAATGACATTCAATATAATTTTCCTCATTTATGCTCTTATTTCGATGCGATATTTTATCATTTACCTGATGGATAGTTATTTTGAACTTTATGCGGAGATGAAAATACCGGCCCTTAGAGAATAGTTATTTTATCAGGAAACTTACAATTTAACAAACATACATAATATTAATTTGTAAATGTCCATGAATTGCTTATTATAACCCAACTCATATCTTTCTTTGGATTTATTTGGTAATAACTTATCCCCTTTATTCTGGTAGCGTACATTCCATATCTATGTATATCTTCATTACCACTTGACATTTTTATCTAAAGATTGTTACTTAGTTAATTTTTATTATTTAGCTAAACTTACTATTCTGAATCCTAAAAAAGTTAACATAAAACTCCAAAACTGTTCAAAACTTCAAAACGCCAAACACGAATTCACAAATAAAAAATCTGATGTGGCCAGCACATTACCTTCCGTCAGTTCTATGTATTTTGTACAAATTTCATACAGAAAGTTCCTTGCTAAATATTATATTTCTTGTACTTTACCTTCCGGCAGTTGCATGTATTTTATGCAAATTCCATAGAGAAAATTATTATTTTGTGACGTTTTCTATATACAGTGTAATGTATCTGCAGAAATAAAAGATTTATTATTATTATTATTTCTTGTAAATTACCTTAAAGCAGTTGTATGTATTTTATACCAATTACATACAGAAAGCAAAGATCCTATATTTCCTGTAATATTATAAGACACACACTATGTCAATTTCACTTGACACTGACATCTTTCAATAAAATTTTTCGTAGTAGCTGTTTTCATAGCTATGGCTACTTTATGAAATTTAATTTCTTTATAATTTTTTAACTCTATATTTATTCAATATTAAGTATAAAATGCAGTCAAATCGTATAAAGAATAAAATATTCTTTAATATTTATAATAACATTAAATGTGAAAAAATGACATTTAACATAGTTTTTTCAAGAAAAACTGTTAAAATCTTCAAATGAGGGTACTTCCGGTTGTCCAATTCTAACCAAAATCTAATCAGCTCTTCACATGGATGTAACGAAGAGAAATACGAAAGAATTATAATTTTTAGAATTGTAGTATTAGAGTTATCGCAGACGAAAATTTTGTTACACACACACACACACACACACACACACACACACACACACACACACACACACACACACACACACACACACACACACACACACACACACACACACACACACAGACACACATACATACATACACACACACACACACATACAGACATCATCGTAAAAATAGTAAAATCGTATTCTAGGGACCCTAAAACGTGCTTATTCATCAAAAACTCACCACCGAATTTTTTGACCAAAGACAATACCTTCCTTACCTAAAGGTGACGGAAGGTAATAAAAACCATAGCAAAATAACTTAGATATTTGATATACCGTGCTATGCTCTGTTCTATTTAATCTATTCAGTAGATGACACTGGCAAAAGCGCATATCTGAAGTAGCTGAAATTACACTGCGTAAACTTGTGTCTCTAATTTCAGCCAATCAGAGAGGTCAAAACAAGGTAAAGTATGCTGATTCGTTGGAAGCCGTGTGGAATTATTCCACACGGTTTGTTAGAATGGTATTGGTTTCAGCATAATTTTTAGTTGTGGATTGTGTAGTTTATAAAATAATGTCCTCTATGAAAAATGCTTTGAAGACAAAAAACGTAATGGACCTACTTTATCATAGTAGTTCTGTTGAAATTCAATGGAAACATAAATTGAAGTTGTTGCTAAGAAAATGTTATTTTGAAATGAAATGTAAAATATATATATATATATATATATATATATATATATATATATATATATATATATATATATATATATAAAGTAGTCTGTGAAAAATAAAAAATAGAATTTTGAGTTGTCAAAATATATGGAGTAAAAAGTTATTGAAATCTGTGTTTTACTGATATTTAATAGAATACTACTACTTAATATCGATATTTCAAAAAGTTCTTAAACATGACTAGATTTTTGTGTTAAAATTTAAAATTATTAATTTAATTTAAGATTTGTTTACAAACAAATAAAATACAATTATTTATTTATTATTTCATTGTATGAGCGCGAAATTGAATGCTTTATGTTATTCAGAATATTTTAATTCGAATTGATCAGGGTCAACTTTCATTAGTTGCATGAATCTAATTCCTAAGGTGCATCCTGCATGACATCTATAAAAGCCTGTAACATGACAACTTAGAAGCCGTCATTTGTATCAAATAGTGAAATTGAATAATAATAATTAAAATTCTTTATAACTTTAACTGGTTAACACCCAATACTTGTAAACACAAATCCTTTTTACTTCCAACTGGTTAAATCGTGAACTTTAAACGTTACAACCTTTTCCTCTACTTTCCTTACACTCTGTGGCTCCGGGGATCAATCAAAGTCTGACTGCCTCCCTCTGTCATCGCCTCATAGCCCAAATCCCTACACTCTTTGCCTGGCCCTACCGAAATACCTTGACAAAATGATGAAATCCTTGCTCATTCCTGGCACTCAGCCAAAAGGTGACGGAAGACGGATTCAGGTTACAAGTGCAACAAATAACCATACACCAGCAATTTTACAAACCTTGTGTGTTGGAAGGGAGATATATAAATTTAATATTAAATAAATTTTGGAAATTTAATATGTATTGTAACAAAGTGGAATTTCAGTGAAATTTGATGTCTGTCTCTGTATAACCTAGCCAAACAGATATACATTGACAGGTATTAGAAAAAAGTTTAGACATATCATATACCCCATTTTTGAGTTATCTAAAGAACAATTTATTATCCTTGTTAACTACTAAAAGTGCATTCACAAATGAAAATTAAGTTTATGGTTTTTGTTTAGGTTTAAGTAAGTCATTTATAAATGTAAGTTTTGATATGTACAGACTTCTGTGTAAATGTTTCAAAAACAAGATTAAAATATCGTTAGAGCAGTACTTAACAAGACGCTTGTGCGTCGTGAAACTGTCATTCGCTTGGCATTATTGGTTATACTTCAGCAATTAAGTTATGACAGTCTCCATGTTCTTCTCGCATTTGTTTAAAAGCCGAATCCACTAAGTGAATATTAAATATAGATGGGTGTATATATCTACACCATTTCAGACTCGTTCTCATTGGTGAAGTTTGTGACGTCAAACTAAATCATAAACCTAAAGTTTGGACCTTGCAATGTTTAGCTTTATGATTTGGATTTAGAGACCCTAAATTCTGAAGTGTGAATGGTGTCATTACATAATACGCGGCCAAAGTATTTAAATCTAAAGTATAAATTATAAATCTAAACCTAATTTTCATTTGTGAATGCACCTTAAGTCATTCATAAATGTAAGTTTAAATTACCTAAAAAATAGTTTTGATATATAAAGATTTCTGTGTAAATGCTTCAAAAGCAAGATTAAAATATCGGTAGAGCAGTACTTAACAAGACGCTTGTGCGTCGTGAAACTGTCATTCGCTTGGCATTATTGGTTATACTTCAGCAATTAAGTTATGACAGTCTCCATGTTCTTCTCGCATTTGTTTAAAAGCCGAATCCACCAAGTGAATAGTAAATAAAGATGGGTGTATATATCTACATCATTTCAGACTCGTTCTCATTGGTGAAGTTTGTGACGTCAAACTAAATCATATACCTAAAGTTTGGACCTTGCAATGTTTAACTTTATGATTTGAATTTAGAGACCCAAAATTCTGAAGTGTGAATGGAGTCATTATATAATATGCGGCCAAAGTATTTAAATCTAAAGTATAAACCATAAATCTAAACATAATTTTCATTTGTGAATGCACCTTTAGAATTTCAAATTCATCAGGGTATAGTTGGAAAAAAGGAATCTATGAAACTGACTTATGCAGGGTTAAACAGCCTTTTATAGACCGATGGGCTTCTTTATGGTCAGGACTCACAAATTATTCGAATTTGAATCCATCACTTTTAGGGTAAGAAATGGGTCGTATTAAAAAAGCATGTATCTGACGGCTTTCTTCTGCAATGTTGCATTCATTATTATTTTCGTCTACAGGGACTCCACACTAGTGAAGTAAAGAAACGACGTTTCATTTTGATGACTCTTTCAACACTGAAAAAGGTTTTTGCATGTACCTCAAAAGAAAATTTCCAATAACTGTTTGTATTCAAAGTTACGTTTAAATTTATTGTAATCCCAATAATATTTTAATCTCTTTTCTATTTACAAATTACATTTAAAACTCATCATTTTAATACAGATTTAAAAGTATATAATTAGGAAATGTATTGAACGCAAATTTACGATACGGTCCAGGATAGAAATTTTACCTGCCTCTAGTAATCCTTACCACAAGTCCCATAAAACTTTATCACGGGTAATTGGCCGATTCTATAATGAGTTTCATAGATTCGTTCCTCCAACTATACTTAGGTATTTGTCTCAATCATATACACAAGTGTTCGCAAATTACTAAGTATAGTTTTAATACGCAGCGTATTTAATTAAATGTCAATTTGACACGAAAAATTGTCAGAAATGTTATCTAAAAAATCAAAGCTTTTCTTCTTGAATCTTATTTTAGAAATGGAAATAAATTAGAAAACGGTCAGTTCAATATACTGTATCCTTTATTATTGTCTTTTCTCCTTAAAATTATATTTGAAGATCAATTTTGTCTACTTGACTTTTGAATAGAATAATGTTCAGACATACGTTTCCCTGTTCATAGCCTACCTTGAGTTAGGATTGGGAATATAAAACACTAAATTTTGTTGACCTAATAGTTCGGAATTTATTGTCACCAATTTTTGTTCTTTAATGATTCCACTATGAAACTATCACTCTTATTTTTACAGCTGTTATAAACTGTTCTCACATTTACCATATGTTACCCAAATTACCCATTCATTAATTGCGTAGTTTCACTATTTAAAGCATTTATAATACTGCGAATACATGAAATAGCATATTAATAACGAATTACATTTGGAATATTTAAAATTATAATAATTTTTTGCTAATGAGAACGTGTTTAAATAACATTTTATTTTAACAATACATAATAAAATGTACAGAGAGTGTCTGGAATGTTCAAATGCTAGCAAGTTTCTGTAAAGCAACACTACGATTGTAAATATTTTACTATGATTTGTTAAGGGTACGAAATATATGAATCAGGTCGATCATTCAATACAGTTTGCAATGATCTTGATTTTAGATTCAAAGGAGGTACAGGGATCGTGCTAAAAATCGCATATCAAGATTTTGGTAAATGAACACGTTTTAAGGTCTCTAGAATCCAATTTTAACATTTTCAGGGTGATGTGTGTGTGTGTGTGTGTGTGTGTGTGTGTGTGTGTGTGTGTGTGTGTGTGTGTGTGTGTGTGCATATGTGTGTGTGTGTATGTATGTGTGGATCCTCCACTCTAACTCAAATACTATCATTCAGAAAATTTTGAAACCTTGTATTTCGACCTTTTTCTATTATGGAAAGAGCCCATTAGATTTTGGAGTAAATCGGATAACCGAAAATGGCATTTTACTTGAAGCTCAAAATAGTTTTTCTTCGAACAGTACCTTTAAATGTTATTTATTCGAGATTAATGTTATTATAATAATTAAAGATTATGATTTTATGGATAAATTTATAAAAATATCTATAATTTAAATCCCGGAGCCTATGCTTTAAACAAACTAAACTCCTTGGTTACGCAGTTATTCAAATGTATATACCTGACAGATAAATGCCACTGTCAAAGAACTAATCATTTCAAAATAATAATAGTAACGTTTTAAAAAGAAAATAGTAAATAGAACAATACGAAAGGAAATCAATACAGTTCCCAGCATATGTAAATATGTAGGTATGTATTTAGATTAATAAAAATTAACGATTCTCAAAAAAAAATTACGCTAATTCTCATTTTTGGATTAGTGAATGCTATTTTATCCCGGTATTTAAAATTTAATCTTCATTTTATTTTCAAAAAAGGTAGTTACTTGGATTAGATTAGACTATATTTTAAGAAATATACTGCCAAAAAAAAGTAAAATTGTATGTATGAGTTTTTCATAATATGCTTTATGCAGGCTTGTTTCGACCGAGTTTCGTGTACTACCAAACTGTAAAGTATGTACAAATACTTCATTAATATAATATAATAATTATAAATTTTCACTATACCCTAACTAACCTAACTTTTAAATAACTGTTGTTATTCAAATGTCAAAATTATATTTCACCGTTACTAATCTTGAAATTGAGTTTATTTTAAATAATAATTTCAAAATAAAAGTGAATTAAAGCAAAATATAAATAATAGTATAAAAAGTATTACAATGTCCATTTGCCATACTCGTATTTTGCGTAAAATAAGAGTCATTGTCTTTCAATATACTATATACGAATCACTTTCATTACTTTATTGTCAGTCAGACAGGCCCAATCCCAGCGCCTTAAATTATGAGTAGCTATATCGCACCTGTAATAGTACACCTTCATCATTTTATATTTTCCACTTATACCACAAAATTGGTATTAATAATTTCATATGAACTAATAAACTGTCCAGTAATAAAACAAAATAAAGAGAATCTAAAATTTTTACTAACCCATTCATCCGCGTAATAAACTCTAATTAAAAAAATCATTAACAAAAACTAGCCATAAATCAAGTGGCATAAGTTGGCAGAATTTCATCAGGAAAATCATAGCAGTTTTTGCGCCATAAAACCAGTGTCATATACATGCAGCCCGCTCGTATTTATAACAATAAACACGAAGTGAAGAACCCCGGCTCACACTCGGTAACACAAAAGATTTATCCTCATTTTACACGCTTCTACAATATGCATAACTTATGAGAATTTATGCAATCAGCGTCCTCTTTCGTCTAATTGTAAAGAAGATTACGTTATTTACGTTTGTGATGAATTTGAAATGCAACACTGTTGCAGGAATAAAATAAATGGTATAATAATATATTAAACGTGATCTTACCTTTTTCGGATGCGATGTGTGTTTGTTTTTGGGCTCTTGTTGCTGAATCGGTGATGAAGGGAGATCTGAAATTCAAAATAGTCATGTTAAATTACTCAATTAAATGTTTATTTGGTGATAAAAGTGCAAGAATTCGAAAATGCGTGACTAATGTCCGATTTCTCCAGAGCAACATAAGACTTAAGGTGCATTCACAAATGAAAATTAGGTTTATTGTTTTTGTTTAGGTTTAAGTAAGTCATTCTCAAATGTAAGTTTAAATTACCTGAAAATTAGTTTTGATATGTACAGACATCTGTATACTCGTAAATGCTTCAAAAACAAGATTAAAATATCGGTAGAGCAGTACCTACTCAACAAAACACCTGTGTGCCGTGAAACTGTCATTCGCTTGGCATTATTGGTTGTATTTCAGCAATTAAGTTATGACAGTCTCCATGTTCTTCTCGCATTTGTTTAAAAAGCCGAATCCACGATGTGGATACTAAATAAAGATGAATGTATGTATCTATATCATTTCTGACTCGTTCTCATTGGTGAAGTTTGTGACGTCAACCTAAATCATAAACCTAAAGTGTGGACCTTACAATGTTTAGCTTTTTGATTTGGATTTAGAGACCCTAAATTCTGAAGTATGATAACCTAATTTTCATTTGTAAATGCACCTTTAAGTCATGACTTATTCCTAAGTTCCATCATAAACTGTTGGAACCACGCAAAAATGTCAAAATGTGAGACGTAAGTAGCACTTTATAGTATGTTCCGTAATGCAACCGGTTCGATCAGGTTTACGATTTAGTGTTCCGTAAGTCCTGAAATTATTGACCGGTTTCTATTCGGAACGCGGTTCCTGAAAAAGGTTGATAAAAAGTCGGACCACGGCAACCACGAAATAATCCGGGTTTCTCTGGTATTTTTATCCCCACTACCGCTACTTTCAAACATCATTATAACAGAATCAAACGATATACGTCAATGGCAAATTTGTAAACCGCATTAGTGGTATTACTAATAATTATTATAGATGTAAGTATAAAGACATTATTTATATTTGTTTTATTGTTGGTTGTGTTTTTATGGTTGGCATTAAATGTAATAAAATGTTCAATTTCGTTGTCATATTCAACGTTGTCATTCATTTGATTAATTTCTATTTTTGTTAGGTTGTGTCAATTTTAAATGTCATATAATTCATTGTCAATCTATCTCGAAATAGATGAAAAAATTCAGGAACCATGGTGTACCCGAAATCAAGATACTTGTTTTTTTGCTTGACTTACGGAACCAGGGGCGCGCCGTCACAGGGTGCGATGTGTGCGTCGCACACGAGCGACATTAAATTAGGGGAAAGTTGCCCCATTAGTAGACTATTTTAAAGATGGTTTTGTTTTTCCCGAAAAATGCATACAAATGGTTACTGTACAAAACTCTAAATGGCGTGATTTAGTACCTCGTTTAGTACTAAAAACGTCGAAGAGATGTGCCTTAACGTTCGGGACCGTTGTAAAAATTCAAAACACGACAAGAACGCGGGACCGTTGTTGAATAGCTTACTAAGGTTGCTTGTATATTGCTCTAAAGAGAACAACAATAAACTCACCTAACGCATAATACTTGGTCCGCGTTTTTGAAGCCTGAGTTTGGTTAGGTTGGGTAATGTTGGTGTATATTTAGAGATATTGCGAAAACCCTGTCAATTTGAGATCTTAATTTTTTGAACACGATCCCGCGTGTGGTACTCTAGCCACTTCCTTTTATATTCACAAATAACTTCCGAATATGAAATTATATGGAATTTTGGTTTGCACGTCTTTAAGGACCCTTTTTTATTTTCCTTCAAACGACGAAGCTAAGATTATCACTATTAGATTTCAAGTAATGGGGTCCTATTTATAATTTCTATAGTGGCAAAATTATACCATTGAAAGAAAGTTTATTTTAGCTTTCCAACGATGTATCTATGTTTCAAGCAGAAATTGCAAGAATTATTAATTTTATAGGGTAAAAACAATTATTGTGTTTTATTTAAAACATATGGTAATTATGAAAAAGTACACTGGTTGTCCTAGTTAACGTGCACACATAATTGTTGCCACATTAGTGGTGTCGTTATTTGAGAAAAAATCCGTAGGTCACTAGTTTTTTTTTTCTTTCCAAATGTGAAATAGTAATAGATTTTAGTTTACACCTTTTTATGCCACTTTTTGATATTATTTCGAATGGTGATGCTTATTTTTTATAAGTGTTGACGTTGGGGGGGGGGGGGGCATCAAGATGAGCATTGGCACACGGGCGACTAAATGGTACGGCGCGCCCCTGTACGGAACATAATATTAAGTCGAAAAAAATGGTGACTTATGCGTCATATATGTCAGTTTTCATATCAGCTCACGATAAATTTGTTTCGTTTTGTGGAGTTACGGTGCAAGTCTTTAGCGATATGGACAAGAAACGTACAAATTACAACAAAGAAGAAAAATTGCTATTGGAAGTTGTGAATATAACATATTCGTACCGTGCAGGCGTTTACCAGGTGTCACCTCACGGGCACTCATTGCACCACCGCAGCGGTCACTTTAGTGCCAATTAATATTCGAAATAATTTTGATTGATGTTGCCAACATCCCCTGACATAAAGCATTTCAAGAAAAAGAAATTTTGAGTATAATGAGAAATAGTATATTATATCCGAGGTGGGATATTTTTTACATTACAACTGAGGGCTTTTGTATATGACCGAAAAGCGAAGGCGAGGCCGTGATTAAACTCCTACCGAGGTATTTTACATGCTTGTATAAATGCGATTTTCCCGAATTATGAAATACTGGTATTATGTTAACCTCGAAAAACAAATCCGCAGTCAGACTTACATGTTAAAATTAGTTAAACATGTATTATTGTTAGTAAATAGTTGATTTCATTAATTAAATGTATTGATAATAATTAAATTGTCTGTTATATTAAATACTGAGAATTGTATTTAGCAGAACTCATATTAGAATTTGTACATGTTGTTTACTGTCCAAAACTGAATTAGTAAAATTATTAATACATTAGGTAGTAATTATAGCAGTCTACAACAGTGTTTCTAAAACTGTGGTCCGGGGCTTCTAGGGTCCTCAGTCTGTTTAAAATTACGTATAATATAAAACAGGTGTGGACGGTCATGTGCGAACATAGAGATTTAACATGGGATTTTAAATTTTATTTATTAATACTTATGAAAATATTCCAAGTTAAGCACCTTATGCCCAGTTTCTCCACAGTAACTAAGTTGTTAACTATCTAAAGAGAAATTGGATAGTCTTATGGGTGGCCTTGTAACAAAGTGTTTGTTGATAAGGGGTAAACGGAGCACGGGGAAAATAGATCCTTGCATATTTCTTCAGAGGGCAGCAAAATCACAAAAATGACGAAGACAACATAGAAGGCAATGAAAAACAATATAATGGAAAATTTAAACGTCAAACTGAAAAATTTAAAAGCTGACATGACATAGATAATTTTTGATCCCACATTATTTGAATTTTTATATGTTTAAAATGCCCAGTTTTATAAAAGATGGATAAGTAAATTACTAGCAAAGTAAAATTTACTCTTACAGTAAAATAGTTTATTCCAGAGATTTTCGTTTTATAAAGCAAGAATAAAAATACTAGCTAAGTAAATCTAGAGAATAAATTACTCCACGGATTTTCGAGGAAGTAAATTTTATTCTGTAGTATAAATTTGACACATCAACATTAATTAAATTAAATTCATTATAAATTTCATCTCGCATTATTTTTACATTTATTTATTTATACTTATCCAATATATTTGCTTTGTCTATTTCTGTGTAATTTTTTCCCCGTTCTCTCTTTTTTCCATGTTAGTTGACACCTGGCACTTTGTAACACACTTTATTTTCTAATTTGACTATTGGATTTATTTCGTGTCAGGAACATACAGAATACAATATTATTAAAACATTCTGCGGCACATTGCTTGGAATAGATCCTCTTCAATAATTGGAGATTAATATTATCGTCAGTAGAGGTTTTAAGGGATACCATCTAGTAATGATTTATTCTGGTTTTATAAATCTCTCTTATGCTCCAGTAGTGGAAAGATTAGCCGATATAAGAAACCGTAGCCTGAGTGTGCTACGGTATTCACACACTCTTCATGGAGGCTCTTTTCCTTGTCCCCAGTTAAAATTGTAGTTGCAAATTCATAAAAAAATAAAATTTTATTACCACTCTGGCCTATAGGTTCTTAATATAGTGAAAATCAATATTAAATGTATATAATTATAGAAAATATTAAAATATTTATATGCAAAAATCACAAAATAATGACAGATGTCATGTTTCTGTCGGTAAATGACTAGGATAAAATATTTTCTCTGCAAGTAGTTATTTTACTCTGTAACTTGTTTTTTAAAACAGACATTTTTATTTACTCGTCAATTAAATTTACTTTCAAAGTAAGAACTCAGCAGTTTATTCGATGTTTATAAAACCGGGCATAAAACATACAGAGACCTCGTAAGGTATCTTATGAATATTAATTACTTTTTATATAATAATATTTATAAATTTTTCTTATATATATTTCTGTAGAATTTCATTGAGAACAAATTCTTAATGCTTGAACAGGGTGATTCATCGGTCTGTCCTCTCTTTATAACTCTTTTATTTTAAGTCAGATAGAAAAATTCTTCAAATATAATTTATATGATATATTATTGTCTATCTACGTACCATATGCATTTGTATACAGGGTGCTCCGTTTAAGCGAAACAATATGTAACATTATATTTCTTAATGGAACACCCTATATTTATTTATTTATTTTGATAGTAAATTAGATTCTCTTTAAAAAGTAAGTAATAAGAGGTCTAAAATTATAAATTAAGAAGTTATTTACGTTCATAAAAAATAGTAGTTCAGAGTGAAAAAAACCATAATATAATACAAAATTTTGATCCTTTTTTATTAATACTTATTTTAAACATTACACTAATTCCAAAGAAGCTATTAAAATTTAGTGACAGACTAAATAATGCAAAATTATAATAAATGCTCGAAAACTTGTACTTCAACTTCAATAGATTTTTCTATTATAAATATTATATTAACCATCTCATCTTTACTAAAATTTGTATTATGTGATTTTCACATCAACATCAACAATGATAAACTAAGAGTATTTGGACAACTTGTTTGTTTAAATTTGAAACAATTGATCAAATTATCCCCATAGCGTACTTTGTTAATAATAACATGGTAGAAACATATCATTCAACGAATAAAGGTAAATAACTTCTTAATTTATAATTTTAGACCCCTTATTACTTAATACTTTTTTAAAAGGAATCTTATATAATATCAAAATAAGTAAATAAATATAGGGTGTTCCATTAAGTAATATAAAGTTACATATTGTTGCGCTTAAATGGAGCACCCTGTATACAATTGGATATGGTACGTAGATAGATAATACTATATCATATAAATTATATTTGAAGTGTTTTTCTATCTGACTTAAAATAAAAGAGTTATAAAGAGAGGACAGACCGATGAATCACCCTGTATATCGAATATCAATAATGCAGGTAATATAGAACTTCCCGAAACTTACAAATTAGGAGATAAATATCCTGTTGAACATTCATCAAATGAACTTGATCATTTAATTCTTTAGAAGAATCCAAATAAACGTTTTCACATATTCTCCATTTCATTCATCATAATACTCAAATACAGGCAATATAATTTGATTTATCCAGGAAGTGTAAATAATAAATTTACACTAAGAAAGTAACAAAACAAATCCTTTAACAAATACAATTTACCAGTTTAATCCTTGAGATATACAAATTCATAACACTCGTTAAATCTGTATATCGTTATCAACTTACATAGTTCCAATTTTAGCCCCGAGATATTCGCCTCGTCAGCTTTACAATCACTGTTCCATTGACATCTGAAGCGTAAACATTTAAGACAGCAAATTAATTAGTACCATCGCGCGCCTGCAGAGGGTCGCCGTCGACGAGAAGACCTTCCCCCTGACCCCTAACCCGGCCCACGGCCTCGTGTTGTTCAGATATTCACACTTCACCTCATGGATACGCAAGATATCATACAGAATTTAATTCTAATTATTCCGCACGGGTATTCGCACTTTCAGATGTATTCAGACAAAATTGAAATCAGAGGATTTGGATTTATAGTTTGTGATGATTCCAAGAACAGTGACAACCTTTGCAAATTCTTGGCGTAAATGAGTGCAAAATAAGATTAAACATTTTTCCACAGCCGATAAAGAAAACCTGTTTTTATAATACTAATATCATAAATAAAATAACACTTTTTTACCTCCCGTTACCCTTGGTAAGGGAGGTATAGGGTATAGAAATCGTGCTAAAAATCGCATATCGAGATTTTGGTAAATGAGCACGTTTTAAGGTCTCTAGAATTCAATCTTAACATTTTCACTATACTGTCTGTGTGTATGTGTGTATGTGTGCATGTGTGTATGTGTGTATAGGCGATTTCGGGCGACATACCCGTTCACTTCTTCGGATTACTTACGGTTAGTTACGGTATGATATGGTTAATGGTGGCGCCAAAAATCGTTGGTTCACTTGTTGACACTGTGCTTGGGGGTTATGTATATTCTGCGACATTTAAAACTGTCAAAAATAGTGTCTGACAATTAAAATGCAATAACGGAGAAAGATAGTTTTTTCCATATTTGTCCAAAAAAGAGTATACGAAAATAATGTTACCCTGTTTGACATAAGACCGTTTTGACTTTTGACATTTCAAAAAAAGAAATGATAAAAAGAGATAGAAATAGTGAACAGAGAGCTGACCCGACTCGCAAACCCGTTCAGCTGTGAGCACTGATCCAAGCATACCGGGTATGTTGTTCTTAGCGCCCGAATGTGTGAACGTACCTGAACGCAACATACCGCAAGTGAACGGTTGTCGCCCGAAATTGCCTTATGTATGTATGTGTGTATGTGTGTATGTGTGTATGTGTGTATGTGTGTATGTGTGTATGTGTGTATGTGTGTATGTGTGTATGTGTGTATGTGTGTATGTGTGTATGTGTGTATGTGTGTATGTGTGTATGTGTGTATGTGTGCATGTGTGTATGTGTGTATGTGTGTGTGTATGTGTGTATGTGCGTATGTTTGTATGTATGTGTGTATATGTGTGTGTCTGTGGGTGTGTGCGCGTGTGTGTCTGTGTGTGTGACGATTTTTTCGGATCCGGTAACTCAAATACTACATATCAAAAAATCATAATTCTTTCGCATTCCTTTTCTTTACATCCATGTGAAGAGATGATTAAATTTTGGTTATAATTGGTCAACCGAAAGTGCCCTCATTTTAAGATTTTGACAGTTTTTCTTGAAAAAACACTGTTAAATATCATTTTTCCATATTTAATGTTATTATAAATATTAAATAATATTTTATTATACAATTTGATTACTTTTTATACTTCATATTCAATTGATATAGAGTTAAAAAATTATAAAGAAATTAAATTTCATAATTATGGTAAAGTATTGATTATTAAATGTTGCTAATGGTATTTTTCTTTTTGTTTTCAGCAACTCGCTTCCCGAAATGGGAACATGGTCCTACAATTAGTCCTCTCTCCAGACTCAATCAACAGAGAAGAGAACAATTATCTTACCTCGTCTTCTTCTTCTAACAATGAATCTATGAGTAAGTCACATACGTAAATATAAACTACTACAAATGTGATGAACAAATAAAATGTTATTAACTACATTTTATTTTATAATGAAAGCTAAATACTCGTATTGCTTTGGGACAGTGCATTAGCAAATTTTATCATAGAAATTAGAGCAGAATAGAGGATACCACCATTTTTGAAATATAATTCCATCAGAAAGTATAAGTAAAACTAAGACTATTGGTGGAAATCCGGTGAAAAACTCCTATTAATAAGCGAGTTATGGTCCCCCGAAGTCTGAAAATATAGATGTGACGTCACGAATATAAGTTTTTATATAAAACTGTTTTCTTCGTGGATCTAAAATGTTCTTGAAATGTATGCTATTTTTAAATTATATTTATAAAAAACAAATTAATATTATAACACTGTACAAGTCTACATGCTTCATAATTGCAAGTGTATCAAAATTATTAAGTTCAATGCAAGAAATTTATATTCAAATAAAAACTGTTTGAGAATTGCAATACTGAACTGATAGCCACGTGTCTGCTATTTGAATTTGTCTACTTCCATTGGTAGTAGACTCCACAACCTAACTCGGTATTCGTTATATATTTATAGGTGGTTTTTGAGTCGCCAATCAAAATAATATATACGGATTTCTTATGAAAAACGAGCTGCTAAAACAAAACCCCCTTTATTTCCGAAGTATTTAAATTATATCATTTTATTTCTTTATTAATATTCATTATTAAGCATCTACTTTCACTATTTTTTACTAATTTCTCTTAATTCGATTGAGCTGTAATCCCCTATTATTTCTGACTAAAAGGAATTCTTGCTCAAATCACAATTTTGAATATGAGTCTCTCGTCATAATAGTTCGTCATAATAACAAAAACAATTCCATATTTAAGTTGATTAAATTTTGTTTCAATATTTATTAAAATGTAATACTACTATATTCAATATAGATCAACGTATCTCTAGGCAATTAGATGACCAGCAGTGAATAAACAAGTTTATGATTCCAAAATCAAATTTATGAATCAAGTACCTATTAATTACATTTTTATCACAGGATATCTTAATCCAGTTACATTATAACAATCTATAATTACTTAGAAATAAGTAATCTGCTTTATTTTTAAACCAATCAAAACAGTATTATATTTTTGACAAATTATTTTTCATATTAAAAACAATTCACAACTAGTATCAAATATTAATAAACTTTCCAGGATATTATAAAATTCCAAAATATCTAATCATTAATCAATCTAAATCTAAAACAAGTATACTCTGCGATAATGTCAGATTTCGCAATTTGAATCTACAATTCAAATTCGGCAATAATTACACCAAAAAAAAAATTCAACAAGACAATGCTCTAAAACAATCGCACATACTTTCGCTCTACTTTCTCTACACATCTAGCAGGCGTTGGATTCACAGCAACCGCACACTGCGATGATATTAAAGACTTTTATTTTCTGTCTTGCAGTGTGTTTAACTGTAGCACGCACCGAGCGTTATTAATGTTTTCTAATTTTCACATTCTTGTTTCGTAATTCAACCGCCTAATTATGAAATTAATATTTATGCTATGATAACGGGAATAGTTTCGCGGCTTAAATTAATTTAAGAATTTTCTTCAGTAAACTTGTGGTGTATTTCTTTCGGTTTTAATAAAAGTTTGTGAAACTACAAACTAGGGATTTAGATTAAAGAAGAGATTTCAAATCTTATTTAGAATTGTTTACAAAGAATTTTGCATACTGCATTTTGAATGGATAATTAAACGCATTGACCGTTATTATGATTAAGCATGATTAGCCAGCAGTTGACCAGCATAAACGATTAACAGAGAAAAACAATGCTAATCAACTGCTTGCTCATTTTATGTATAAGAAGAATCATAACAGTCTTGATGTGGTTGTCTTCTTCTTCTTCTTCTTCTTCTTCAGCTTTTCCTTATTTTCCTTTCCACTCGTTCCTGTCCAACGCATCTTCACACAGCTCTTTCTCAATCACATCTTCTGCATCACGATCCTGCCACCTTCTCTTTGGCCTTCCTCATACTCCCGAAATTGAGAGTAGTGATGCACGACGAGGCGAGAGTACGCTCGCATCTCGTCTCGTTTGCGTTGCATTATGCGAGACGAGAACGAGAGCGACATTGTAGTTTAAAATTCGAGGCGAGATCGATGCAACAACTGCGAGAAGCGAGAAATCTCGCGAGATGCTTATGAGAGTCTCGCAATAAAAAGAATTGTAACTTTACCTATAGCATTGATTCATAAATTCACTGAAAAATGCACCGCACAAGGAGTGGAGTCAATGTTAATTCGTGCATAGAACACGTGAATTTATTATATTTTCTAATGTTAACAAGCCGTTTTGGAACTTTACGAGTGTTTATTAATATTTCATACTACCATAATTTTTACCTTCCGCCACCTTTAGGTCAGGAAGGTATTGTGTTTGGTCAAAAAATTCGGTGGTGACTTTTTAATGAATAAGCACGTTTTAGAGCCCTTGGAATAAGATTTATTTATTTTTACGATGTGTCTCTATGTATGTATGTCTGTACGTGTGTGTCTGTATATATATATATATATATATATATATATATATATATATATGTGTGTGTGTGTGTGTGTGTGTGTGTGTGTGTGTGTGTGTGTGTGTGTGTGACGATTTTTTGGTTCCGAAAACTCAAATACTACAATTCAAAAAATTATATTTCTTTCGTATTCCTTTTCGTTACGAGAATTCACTAATTTTTTAAAAATATGTTGGTATCAATTAGCCGATAAGAATAAAAGTGTTAATCCGGCCCTGCAAAAATATAGTGTAGAAACACGGAAAATATTGAACTGAATAAATATTGATTTATATCTGTTCTATTTTTCTTATCATTAATTTCTATGTACTCGAAAATGAGAAACAGGGGATTAAAAAATTATGTTCTTTATTTATCATAAAGGAATAATATTTGCAATCAAATTGCATAAGCTCGAATTATCAATTGTCATATTTATAAACTAATGTCGTCATATATTATTATTTAACACAAATTACATAGAAGTCCTATAAAAAAATGGCATATCCATATGCGTAATTACGCATGATAGCAGTATTGTCAAAGAATTACCTTTATTTTAGAGGGGGGTCATAAAGTAATTTAAAACTAATCTATTCTCTATCCGTTTTAACTACATAGTGGTGAGAATATAGGTGCAGTTTGATCTTGTTTTTTTTATTGGATAATACTCCGATATTATCTAGTCAAACAATAAGATCAAACTGAACCTATCTTCCCATCACTCTATAGTTAAAACGAATAGAGGGTAAGCTTATTTTTATCTCTACTAGCTTCATGTTCATCAAAATAATAAAATAAATAAATAAATATATCATCACGGTTTATTACCCAAAGGTGGGTGTGCCAATCTGCTTTGTACACAGATATCGGTAATGATGAAATATTTGCACTGTGCGGGCGCTTACCAGGCGTCACCTGACGGGCGCTCATTGCTGGCGTGGAGAGTGCACCACAGGGGTCAATTTTGTGCCATAACGTATAACTATCTATTTTAGGTATTAACCTCCTGAAATATCGTGACAGAGTTGGCCGGTCCAGCGATTCCACGGCCCCCCAAGACAACACGTCGCGTATCGCCAGTCCTGTATACGTAAATAGGGCATTCACGCATCAAGAATTTCCTCGAGATCCTACGTTACAGATTTATACTAGAGAAGATGATGAAGAGGAGCCTGGACCAGAGAGTACAAATGATGAGGATAAGAAGAAAATGTTCAAGTAGGTGTTTACATTTTCAATTAGAAATCTTCAAATATTCTAAGTAAAAGGCTCATAAATAATGAAGTATTTAATGCGAAAAATTCTGTTGAACGTTTTCATTGAAAAGTGAACGTATCATTATGTTCAAAATTAACATATATTGAAATATTTTTATGGTCTAATTCATCAATAATTTTAATATTTATGTAGTCGTTACAAATTCTTTCAGAAAAAATATTCCCCCTTATTAAAAATAGATTGGAAAAAATTGAAAATGTATATATATATATATATATATATATATATATATATATATATATATATATATATAACCAGAGTGCATGATTTAGGTCTTTGTGCAACCTAAGATGCTGGGCCCACCAAATAGAAGCATCCCATAAACTATAATCCATAATCTGTGCGCTCTAGGCTGCAGCCTTTTCGTAATTAGGCACCGGATAACCTTATATTGGAGAAACATACCGGGTCTTAGTCGGTAAAAGAAATTCAATTAAATTCACCGTCATCCACAAATGACAAAGAGCTGTTAGCTCTCAATAAAAAGGACGCGGTGGTTCCCTGCTTTACCGACACAAATTAACCAAGATGTTCCGAATCACAACCACTTTTCAGTGACCGTAACCTGACCACTTGAACCATAACCACGGTCGTGGTTAAGTTACGGAATATACTAATAGTTTCAGTTTTTCGTAATTATCAAGTGCCCTATGAGAATTTTTGGAAAAACAAAAGCACATCTGAGATGGCCCCGTATAGGTGCACAAAAAGTTTCATTTAACCGACATTGTATCTCTTATGGTTCTCGAGATCCCAATGGTGGCGACTCTAAAAGGGGCACGTTGCATAACAAAAAGTTGTACTTTTAGTTGTCAAATCAATATCTATTGGATAGAATTGTTAACAAGTTAAAAGTTAACTACAAAGTTATAGAATTGGTCGGGATTTTAGTTATGTCTCAGTTTTCTACAAACCCGTCTTATTCTTGTCCCACAACGCGGGGAAAAATGAGACAAGATTTTACTGTTGTAATTTGTTTATTTTTAAGAAATCATAAAAATTCATTTGAAAACAGCATTATCTGCTCAAATTATGCCTTCTAAACCATTTAAATCCTACAAACTTGGGATAATTGAATCTAAATTTAACAAATTTTAAAATTTGTCTTATATTTACCCCAAGTGGCTTTAGCTGAAAACAGTATCTGTCGACTCTGCGAAGAGGACGGAGACACTTCGGAACACATTTGTATGTAAAAGGCACCTTACGACAGATTGAGAACATGATTTCTGGAATAATAACTGGCTCATAAAAACTCTGGGTCTGCTTCCAGATAACTAATATAGGGCCATGTTACCAAAGCCGGCGGTATGGTATTTGGCGCCCTTCCGCAGCCTATAAAATGCCCCCCCCCGCCGCTCCTTTATTTATATATATATGTTCTACAACTTTTATTTGAAGATTTTTTTTCTAAAACAATTTGGGGAGCAACGAGCTAGGAAAAACTGTTTTCCCATGTTAAATGCCTATGTAACGGATTCCGAGCGCCACCCGGTATATATATATATATATACAGGGTGTAAATGAAATAAGTGCATTAAATTTGACCAGTAGTATAACTCATCGAGAGCAACAATATTTCTTAATAACTTTTTCTCGAAATCGCATATTTTTTTAGCATTTTTACCACCCCGTAAATTGACGAGTCGTTCCAAATATTTTTGTGATAATTGAATGCAGCAGCAATAGCTATGAAAAATTTTGTTTTAGCAATTGACAGTCCTGTCAATTGTTGCAATTAAATTTTGACATTAGTAATAAACTTGTTTATAAGGTAAAATTCTGTCAAAATTCGAGTACACAGACATTGTAATTACTTACCTATGGTTTATTTATTTATTTTTTACTCGTATCTGTACTACATTTTACTTGACATCACGGTTCACATAAAGACAAGTGTATTGGAGTTGCCAACGCATTTACACGGAGCGTTTCCAAATCATCACCAAATCATTCTGTTCTTAATATTCGCACATTTGTTAATCTTGTACATCTGTATCCATACCATGTGCAAAAAGTTCAATGTTTTCAGCACATAACAGACTTCAATTTTAGGAATGGCTCATAATGTTCATTCATGAGACTGAATTTACTTGGGAAGGTGTATTTATTATGCACAATACACATCTTGACAGACGAAAATGCTGTAAAAATTTTCATTAAAAAATGTTTGGGGAACAATAAATGGACGTCTAATTATTGGTACTCATGTACCTCTTTTAAATGGACAAAAGTTTGTACTTACATTTTTTGAATAACGTATTTAAACTATTATGATTTATCGACGATAAATAATCATCTCATAACCTAATAACTATGCTTTTTCTCTTCCTCTAGTTACCCCGTCACTCCTTGTCTTCCTCTATTCACACTATTCACAGGTAAAGATAAAAAGCCTGTTTCAATACACAACTTTATAATTTTGTTATCCAAAATTTAAATTTATTTATTTTAAAAATTGTATTATTACGTATTAATTAATAATAATGTTATTTCCCTTGATTCGTTTATTAATTACTGTGACTGTAAGTGTAACCGATAACCGACAATTTTTGAGCTGCTTGTATCCCACTTGAATGGCAGCTGCTCATTTGTTCTCCATGAGCGGGTAACGAAATATGCAGCAAATCTTTAAAGAATTTTAACTCAAAATCTAAAAGACTTAGAAAAAAAAGTTATTAAGAAATATTGTTGCTCTCATCGAGTTACATTACTGGTTAAAATTAATGCATTTATTTCATTTACACCCTGTATATATATATATATATATATATATATATATATATATATATATATATATATATATATATATAAATATTTTTAAAATCTCACGATTCGTATTTCGAATAATCTTATTATAAAGAAAATATTGAATGAATTCTTCAAATAATAACCATCTATTTTAAAGAAATGATACATACAAAGACGGCCTGTTTTCGGCCCTCGCTATTGGGTATCTTCGTTATTATAAGAAATAAAGTCGGTAAAATTAGGTCAAAGTTGCCCCGTTAGTGTATCAATTGTATTTATCCCAAAAAATGCAAGTTACCAGATAAATACAAAAATTCAGATACATGCATAGAGTAATTCCGAGAGAGAAGGCTTACCGGGTCAGATGACTCTTGCTAAAATCCAAATAATATTAGAACAAAACGATGTGTTTTATTCTTTGGATTTTTGCAAAGGAGTCATCTCACCCGGTAAGCCATCTCTCCCGAATTTTTTTATTTTTGCATGTAACTCCTAAATATTACATAATATGGTATTTTGGTTTGCTCTTCATTAGGCAACTTTTTCATATATTTTCGAACGATGAAGATCATGTTTTTGATTTATTACATATAGAAACAAAATCGATCTTTACGAATTTATGAGGGCTAACTATCGCCAAGATTTGTTTATAATATGTATATATATATATATATATATATATATTTATTCCCAGTTTAAAAATAACATTTAGAATTCTAACTTAGTTTTACTTTTTAATACAAATACTCCACCTTGTTGCATGAAAGAAAAAAGATAAATACACGAAAACAAGACAATAATAAAAAATTGAATGTTACCGTGTTGGGGTGTTTCAAAGTGTAAAACTGAGTTTATGCATTTAAAATTTCGAATTGGAAAGACATACTTAACATTTCATTTGCTTGTTATAAAGGTATTTTAAGAGTATCTATTAGATATATATTTGAGAAATTATACGTAATTTTCTTGATAAATCTATAACTATTTTTTTAATTTTTTAAAAATTTCGGCGCCCTCTACCCGTTGACGCCCTTCTGCCACGCTTACCTCGCCTAGCGCCGGTCCTGCATGTTACAATAGATCTTACGGGTCACAGTGAAAAAAATGACTAACGCTTAAAGACTTCATCCTAACAATAATAGTTAAGTACCTGATAACATTTTCGAAAACATTATTAAATCTGTCCTTCTCAAGTGCGATTAAGATTATTATCAAGTACCTATATTAAAATTCTTGGTTTAAAATTGAACAAAAGGGATTAAAACTTTTCCTCTGTGTATCAGTTGCAATTTGGAGTTAGAGTATTATCGGATAATGAAATGTGTAGAGATTGAGATAGATTACACGTGTAAACATACTGTTTCAGAAAACAGCTGACAATCATCCTGAGCTGCATATACGCCGTGTTCATCGTTACGCTTGGATTGGTGATCTACATTAGTGATATAATAATAGAGAGCAGCGCTCTGGCTGAGGTGAGGTGAACAAAACATTACTCACTCTGGAACACGTACAGCATGATGTAGACAGAGACATTTTCACACATTCACGCAAACACATCAGATTGTTTATTTTTTCTCACAAATTATACATAATTTTCTGCATTTTCTTTAGAAAATCTCAAGTATGAAAGAAACTTAATTCTTATTGCATTTTTTTAAATTACATATTATACTGTTTTTTCACCAAAATTTGTTAATTTAAATTTTAATGAATGAGTATTCCAAAACACCGGTGCAAAAAGGAGGAAGCTCCAAATTTATACGAATTTCAACATTGTAGACAGATATACAGTCGAACTTCAGTAAGTCGAACTTCGATAACTCGTATTTTGGATAACTCGAATCAAACTGGTTGGCAATAGCGCCAAGAGTGAGAATTATGGGTATTTTTTACTTGATAACTCGAACTTCGATTATTCGAATATCTTTATAATTCGAACAGAATATTTGGCGCCAGCTTCAATAAGTCGAATTCTGGGGAAAATCCCCTAATTACGTGATTTTGTAACAGGTGTTTTTATAACATGATGGAGGCAGTTCGATTTCTGCACTACTGAAGTTCAAACATATGCTTTGTTAATTAAAGACATCCAACAATAATTAAAATTTATTAAACTTGCTATTTTTCCCCTAATATGACATCTAAGTTGCAACCATTTGATCAAGGTGTCATACAAAATTTAAAAAAAATAAGAACATGCTCTGCTCAGTGTACCGCCCTTTACGTATCTATCGCCTGGGGCTATAGACCCCAAAAGCCCCCCCTCCCCGTTAAGCCGGTACTGCTAAAAAGGAAGCAGCTCCTCAACTTTTTACATGCCGCACTTAAACTTAATTATTAAAAATTATGAACTCTGGTATTTTACAAAATGTTTACTAAGCTGCATCATAGTATATTTAAAAAAAATCTAAAAAATATCTATTTAAAAAGTTAAACCAGTGTCTTCATATGTTATGTGCATTCAAGTAAAGATAAATCAATTTTCGGATCAGGCAAAGAATGTCTAACTTAAAGCGACATTGAAAGTGTAAAAGAAATAATATTTAAAAGAGCTATTCTCGACTAAAAGCCAAAAAAATAAACTTGAAAACCTACACTGTCTACATTTTCCTATACCCTATAATGTTTACTCTCTATTCTTTAGACCTACAGTATCTACCTCCTAATAGTGGGCTTCGTTTACATGGTTTACCTCGTGGTGGACATCCGCATGTATGTAAACAAAGTACGCGAGCGGTGTCGACAAGGCGACCCAGGCCTGGTGGAGTGCCGAGAAAGTATTGAGGGAGACCTTCATCTTTCAGTACCTCTACCATCTTGGTCGGAGATCCTGAGCGATGCCATGCCTCATAAGTATTGTTTCAACAAGGGCAGACATTCGGGGAGTTTCTACTTGAAAGTCGGTGCCGCGGGTAGGGAAGAATGTTTTTTTTTGTTAAATACTTTTTTTTAGTGCTAGTGCCTGCTTTGATATATGGAAGCGAATGTTGGGCATGGACGGGAAAGCATAAAAAGAGAGTGTCTGCTGTGTAAATGAGGTATTGACGTGGTGTATGTGGATATGTAAGACGAGATCGCGTGAGGAATAATTTGGTGTATGAAGAATGTATGGTTAGGAAGAATGTTGTTAAGAGAGTAGGAATGAGCCAGTTGAGATGGTTTCGTCATTTGGAGAGAATAAAGAGTGAACGGCTTGTAAAGCGTATATATTCATTGTGTATTTTTAATTATTTATGTATGTATGTAGGTAAAAATAAAGAGCAACTCAGAAGAATGATATAGAGAGAATACATGTAGTTGAAAGAAGTATGAATCTAAAGTTAAATAATGATAAATCCAAAGTGTTAGTATTTGAAAGAGATAAATCGGTGACTGTGCAATGTGTTGGTGGATGGAGTGAAACTGGAGCAAGTGAATGAGTTTGTATATTTGAGTAGTATGATGTCAAGGGATGGTCGAATTGATAGAGAAATTGAAAGGAGAGTGAGTGCGGGGTGTAAGGTAATGGGTGCTCTTGGTACGTAAACGTATCTAGAGAAGGTCGGTTAAGTGTGTATAATGGAGTGCTAATGCCTGCTTTGATGTATGGAAGCGACTGTTGGGCATGGACGGGAAAGCATAAAAAGAGAGTGTCTGCCGTGGAAATGAGGTATTTACGTGGTGTATGTGGATATGTAAGACGAGATCGCGTGAGGAATAATTTGGTGTATGAAGAATGTATGGTTAGGAAGAATGCTGTTAAGAGAGTAGGAACGAGACAGTTGAGATGGTTTAGTCATGTGATGAGAATGAAAAGTGAACGGCTTGTAAAGCGTATATATCTTGGTTAAATTGAGAGTGTTCGATTGCGTGGCCGTCCATTATGTAAGTGGATGGATGTGATTGATAAGGGGCTAAAAGAGAGAAAGTTTCCGAGTGAGAAGAGGAGAAGAGCGTATATGAATGTGATTATAAATGTGGCCGAGGCGAAAGAAGTGTGCTTAGACAGGAATGTGTGGTGAAGGATGATTGTTTCGTAACTATTACTGTGGTCCGGTTGCGGTATTTCGCTACCGAAAATCGGTCACTTTAATATGTTAAGAGAGTAATATTTGTTGTATGATGTCAGCTTAGTAAGAATGTTGTTGAAAGAGAGAGTGATTATTTTTGTGGTTGATATTATTATTATTGTTTCGGGTTTGTGCTAACCCACTAAGTGGGAGATGCGTGATTTTATGTATGTATGTATGTAAATACTTTTTACACGATCTGGTTTTTTAAAATGTTTATCAATAAGGTTTCCAAGAGACTCAAGAGAGTAGGTTTTTTTACTAATCAAGATTTGGTTGTAAGTTGTAAACTGTACAAAAAAAAACCACGGGCGGTAAATGAATAAATAATTTGTACATCACCTTAGCAACACATTAAAATAAATACAAATCATAGTTGCCTTTAAAAACAACTGCTCATAGTGTCAATTATGCCAATATTTTTAATTTTATTAGATCAATTGTATTAACATTCTACAGAATATTCGATCGTGCAAAACATTTCAGAACATACGGATAATATTTGAATACCTCGACTAGATCTCAATATCCAAACAAAACAAAATTTTCCAGAAATTATTTTTTTCCAAATACTCTCCTTTTAACTCAACATATTTATGAATTCGATAAAACCAATCGTTAAAGCAATAAATCCATTCTTCTTGAGACACTTGAGAGACCATGTTTTCGAAGACTTCAACCGCTTCATTTGCACTTGTGTATCGGAAACTTCACATTATTTCCTTTAATTTAGAAAATAAGAAAAAGTCATTAGGTTTAAGATCATGACTGTATAGTGGGTGCTCCAGTAATTCCACCTTTGATTCTTTTAAATACGCTTTAGTTTGCGCAGCAGTATGTGAGGATGCATTGTCCTGATGCAATACTAGTTTACTTCGAGGCCTTTCACGCACTTTTTCAAACACCCGTGGCAAACATATTGTTATGTACTAATTAGAAGTTACTGTTTTCCTATCTTCTAATGCAATATTGACAGTAGGACCAGATTTTAAGAAAAAGGAGGCAATCATTTTTGTACCAACACTTGGAGTCTGCTGGAAAGACCCAGTGAGCTGATTGTCATTTTGTTTCAGGTTTAAATGCATACATTTATAATTCATCACCTGTTATAATAGCATACACTGCTTTACATTTAACTTCGTTGTACTTTTTTATTGTTTTAATGCACCATTCTACACGGTGTTGCTTTTGACCATCATTTAAATTATGAGGTATCCAACGGTAACAAACTTTCCTGCCTTTTAGATGATCGAGCAAAATTTTATTTATAGCGGTCATTCCAGTGCTCAAAGTAGCCCGTATAATTCTGTACGTGACACGGTTGTCTTTTTAATCATTGTACGAATAGCAGATATGTTTTCATCCGTAACTGCAGAAATTGGCCGATCTACGCGTAAATAGTCATTGAGGGAAACTCGATGAAATTTAAATTCATTGTATCAGCTGTGAACAGACCTGATATTATGTACTTTATTTCCAAAAGCATTTCGAAGCTTTTCGATGCATTGTTTTAGAGAGAACAAACTTTTAAATCGTTAAATATGAAGACTAGAAAATTTTCTCTTGTTAACTGCTTTTTTTAAAACTGCATAAAAAATTACTGATAACAGATAAATACCAAGCTACCTAAGGATGTACTTTTGTTTTGCCATGCATTTATTTTTCGTAGCTAACTTGGTTATATTTAAATAACTATTATTATTAAGTTAGATTCGAGTCTAAGCTTACTATTTGTAAATATGGAAAATTTGTCGACTGTGGTGTGGATAAGGTGTTAACCATTACTCATTCTAATGTCGATTTTGAGAGCAAATGGATGTGTATTTGCTCTTTATGATTTTCTTGTACCATGTGTACAAACTGAATGTTAAGTACTGTAACGTTTTTATTTATTTGGGTGAAGTGTAAATATTAGACAATTATTATTAATTAAAATAAAAGTTTATTAAATATAATTAAATATTAAAAGATAATTAAAAATTACTATTACTAATATTAAACAATTATTAAAAACTAATTAAGACTAAAACTATAATTAACTAGGTATCACTAACACTATTTATTTATTCAATTAACACTACTATTTATTTCCACGATATTACAAATTATTTATTTCACTACGCGTTCCAATCTTAGATTGCCGGTCTGTTGCAGACTCTTGTAGACTGTTTACACGATATTTATATCACTATATACTTATATTACGTTCAACTGTCCTTCTACCGACCTCCACAGCGTCTATATACTCAACTGACTCAACAGCGTCTGTATATTCCAGTGCTCGGACAGAAGTCTCCTCTTTCACAACACTATCTATCTATTTATTTAATTCTCTAACTTCCACAGCCTCAGTATCACCGACTGTCCGTATGCCACAATTCTTCAACACCACTGCCGAGTATTCCCTTCCACTTGCCGTTACTGTCCCCGTATACCTAGCTTCACAATACTCATCAACACTATCGAGTATTCACATCCACAGCTATCCCAATATACCAGTAACTTCCCTAACTTCTTCCTAACACTTTACTCTCTAACACTCCATGTGAATGTCTCCATATGTCTCTGCATGTAACTAACTAACTCGAGCATAGCTACGTCCCTTTTATACAGCTGCCATTATCTTCTAGAAAAGCTCTAGAATGTTCGACCGCATAATAACAATGAACACAAAAGGTTCAGGCGACAGCTAGTCATTAAACACGTCGCGACCTGTTTGCCTACGTAGCCCGGGTACTAGCGCGATTGCGTCATCGCTATAAATAGACACTCGCTCATTGCTACGGCGCGGCTGCGACAGCGGCGACGACAGCGTCGGCGACGGCAGGCATTCCACGTTACAGTACGAATGTATTTTGTGTACATGATATGTAACAATTTGTGAGATCTTACGACCTTGATGAAGGTGCAAATAACCGCTGTTTGAGTTTTCGAGTAATTGTTAACACCGTATTATTTGTATTTGGTAATAATCTTCTCTAATATATTTTTATGTTTTATTTATTTAGGATTTTGTTTGGGCCATCTAATTCACAGCGGCCTTCTACTGGGTTACCAAATAGTGTTCCTCACATCCGACGGAGATGCATTTTACGAATGTGCTTCTGTCGCAACATTAGTTCTTGATATAACATATCCTATTTATTCTTTTTTCTTACTTTACGTTATATTTAAATACTCAAACGTAAGTTTTCTATAATATTATCCAGGTAAGAATGGCATTTCGTTTACAGGTAGTTCAGATATATTTTAATTCGCTCTATAATATGTACTTCCTACGAAACTATCTATTGTGATAAATTACATAAACCAATATAAAACACAAAAATGCTAAAATATTTGCCAATGTTTACGAACTGTGTTGAAAATTTCAAATTATTTCCTGAACAGTTTTACGATTTACGAATAGATTCTACTCGTATAACGTGCGTGGTTAAAAGAAACTGTTTCAATTACGTTTATGTCTCACTAAAGTATTATGAACTGTTTATTGCTAGGATACGGTGTATATAAACATATCTATAACAACCGGGGCATAATGGGAGGGCATAATAATTCATTATGCCCTCATTATAATCCGATCACCGTTTATGGACATTAAATTAGGAATAATATGAATGGTATATAATTAAAATTATTTCCGTTTTAATTATAATTCATTACAATAATAATAAGAATTGATTACAACAATGGACCTTTCCAATTTAAAGAGATAGAAGATATGCGCAATGGGGATCTGCGCATAGTAACAACAACTGAGATCTATGACGTTTGATTCTAAAAAAATTAGACGTAAAATGTAAGATAACTTTAAAAAATCTTATCGAAATAAGTTACAAAAGCTTTTATTGAAGGTAAAATGTCTAACGATGCAAATTTTCACTGAGAATACAGGTATTTTAATGACTGCAATATTTTTGACGTTTCGTTTGACAGCCCAACTGGCAGTTGTTCGCGCCATTTTCTTACTATTTGTAGCGATAGAAAGAGATAGCCCTTAAATTGGAAAGGTCCATTAATATAATAAGAAAACAGTTTTGAAAGCACAATACAGAAATCATTTTTAATTTAATTATAATACTTAAAATTGATTATGAAAAGGGCCTTAAAAAGCAATTTACTTTCACCACACATGTAAATAGTAAGTACGTCGAATTGCAGACTGCAATGTTTCGCTTTGATTTTTGACGGATGACGGATCATTAATTTTTTTGGAGACGATATTTATCCACGTTTGCATTCATTTTTGATAATATTTACCGTCACATGTGACACATCCAAAGCAGTACAAACTTTCTAAAATGTAATAATATTCATAAATAAGTGCATAAGAAATATAGAAGTGAGATCTGTCATGTGAAAACGAACCTCAAATTATAATACTTACATCTTCTACAGACCAGAATGGAATAATTAGGGGAACATTTATGCGTTTGTTTTCCTCAAAGTATACAGAAGCATTCACGATAATTTCTTTTCACCGTTTCGATAAAATATCTTCCGAAACATCAAATTAAACAACAACCTTAGCAACACCAAAGCTTAAGCATTATTGTAATCAAAATTATTATAAATGAAAACTTCTTTCACATATTCTAGTGAGACATAAAATCTTGTATGCACCGCGAGCGTTACTAGATGATAATGCCCATCGGACATTATCATTATCGTAACGCCCTTGATACGTAAAATACTATTAGGTATGTCGTTTTATTGCGCAATGCCACTCTTACATCGAGAAAAATATACTATCAAATCATCCTTTTTCTAAATCCTAATAACAAAATAATCATTTAAGGTAATCATAAACACGAGAATGGAACTTGGTCGATTCGCTTTAATGCATTGCATAGCTTCAAGTCTCTGTTTTTGGATATGGACTATTTTACGAGAAACCACAGACTCTTTATCTCATCACAAACCCAGTGGCAGTGATGAAAACATTGTAGACAATGATAATGATGATAACGTCAGTTCAGAAGAAAACTTTTCAGAATTTTTCAGAGGAGAAGATGTTCCTATTGCTTTATCGTTAACTTCTTACGGTAAAACCGGAGCGAAAAAATTGGTAGATTTTTTTAATGTAACTACATCGGCTAGAGTTGGGACGATATGTTCAGATGACTCTAGATTGGATGTTATCTATAAATATTATTCGCCGTATCTATACCCGTTTACAGTGGAATACAGCATTCTAGTAGGTAAATAAATTTACTAGTATTTGATCAATGAAATTCATATAGTATTCTAAAAGAAACTGACCCTTATACAGGCTGTAAATGAAATAAGTACATTAAATTTAACCAGTAATATAACTCGTCGAGAGCAACAATATTTCGTAATAACTTTTTCTCGAAATCGCATATTTTTTAGCATTTTTACAATCCCGTAAATTGACGAGTCATTCCAAGTATTTTTCTAATAATTGAATGCAGTAGCAATAGCTCTGAAAATTATGTTTTAGCAATTGACAGTTCTGTCAGTTGTTGCAATTAAATTTTAACATTAGTAATAAACTTGTTTATAAGATAAAATTCTGTCAAAAAGCTTACGTTTACAAATAGCGAGTACACAGACATTGTAATTACTTACCTTTGGTTTATTTATTTATTCGTATCTTCACTACATTTTAATTTGTGGTTGATATAAAGACAGTATTATAGAGTTGCCAACGCATTTAGACCTATTTCCAAATCATACTGTTCCTAATATTCGCACATTTGTTAATCTTGTACATCTTTATCACAATACGCAGTGTCACATACCTAAGACAGTTTTTAAAAAAGCAATAGTTGTATCCATACCATGTGCAAAAAGTTCAATGTTTTCAGCACATAACAGACTTCAATTTTGGGAATGGCTCATAATGTTCATTAATCAGACTGAATTTACTTGGGAAGGTGTATTTATTATGCACAATACACATCTCGACAAACGAAAATGCTGTAAAAATTTTCATTAAAAAATGTTTGGGTGGGAACAATAAATGGACGACTAATTATTGGTAGTCATGTATCTCGTTTAAATGGGCAAAAGTTTGTACTTACATTTTTTGAATAACGTATTTAAACTATTATGATTTGTCGACAATAAATCATCTCATAACCTAATAACTATGCTTTTGCTCTTCCTCGTTCCTCCTTGTCTTCCTCTATTCACAGATGATTAAAATCCTGGTTTAATATACAACTTTATAATTTTGTTATCCAAAATTTAAATTTCTTTATTTTAAAAATTGTACCATTACGAATTAATTAATAGTAAATGTTATTTCCGTTGATTCGTTTATTAGTTACTGTGACTGCAATTGTAACCGATAACCGACAATTTTTGAGCTATTTGTATCCCACTTGAATACGGAAGCAGCCATTTGTTCTCCATGGGCGGGTAACGAAATATGCAGCAAATCTTTAAAGAATTTTAACTTAAAATCTAAAAGTCTTAGAAAAAAAAGTTATTAAGAAATATTGTTGCTCGTCGAGTTACATTACTGGTTAAATTTAATGCACTTATTTCATTTACACTCTGTATATCCCTTTACAGAAGATTGGGTGCCAATTCAGATAATCAATCCTAAATCTTTCTAGCCTCACTGTCTATTCATTCTTGATTAAACTGTTTGGTAACTTCTTCTAACAAGCAGTTGGAAACGTACACCCTTCATTTTACCCACATACATTGTCTATATTGTCTCTTAAGTGAATTTTCCTTTCGCGTTTGTGTATAATGAAATAATAATAATCTTGTCATTCCATATTATTAACTCACTTACTATAATATTGTTTGATCTTATTTCTAATTGTATGTTTGTAGTTGGCGTATTGTTCATAATTTGGCAAAACATAGGCAAATGCCAAAAGTTTGAAGACGACAAAAATGGCAATAGAAAACATTGCCCCACACCTGGTTACAACAAAGAAAACGGCTTTGCCAGCAATTTGGTAATTCACGTAGATTGCCATTCTTCTAACACTGGACTTTTCTGCGGCATATTAGTTATAGTCAGCGCGGTTGTCAGTATTATTCTCTTCTTCATCGCTATATCCAATCCGTAAGTAATAAATAAAACTTTCTAATGGGATATTCTACCGATTTTTAAATATTTTTCGAATCAGTAAGCGAAATATGAATTTTTAAATGTCTGAAATTATTTGTGACGTCATAGTCCGAGTTGGTTATGCGTCTCAAACAGTTAATTCTCGGGGTATCAGCATTAATTGTATTAGGCATATATTTTCATTGATTTTTATTAAATCTTCTTTCCCTTGTCAAATTATGTATATATATATATATATATATATATATATATATATATATATATATATATATATATATATATATATATATATATATATATGATCACGGCGTATTACCCATTGCTGGGTGTGCCCGTCTGCTTTGTACACAGATTTCGGTAATTATGATGAAATATTTGTACCGTGCGAGAGTTTACTAGGCGTTACCCCACGGGCACTCATCGTTGGCGTGGAGAGTGCACCACGGGGGTCACTTTTGTGCCATTTAAAATTCGAAATATTTGGCGTCGGTCGGGTTAGTGATGCCGCGAGACGAGAAACAATCCATTCTTGTCTCGTCTCGAATTTCCGAAACGAGATTTCTCTGTTTCTCATTTCGTCATATTTTTTCTTGCCTTCTCTCGATCTCGATTCGAGAGTCTCAAATTTGTAATGAAGCTTGCTACGGATTAGGACAAAAAATAACAAAAAAAAAAATAGATGTTAATGTCAAATTACGTCAAATACGTGCAATTTTATAATAGGATCTATACTTCATATTGGTCTTGCGTACAAGGAAGTCATGTGGTGTCCACATCAGATTTTTTTACTAAAACCCAATAAATCGAAAATGAATAAGTAAATATGAATGTAAATGAAGAGACAATTCAAATATTTATTTATAGCGATGAATATTTTAATTGGATAATTTAAAAAAATGTACAATCGAGATCTCGATTTTCTGCTCTCGTCTCTAGTAAATCTCGAGACGAGTATAATGTTCCTCGTCTGGAAAATTCGAGAAATTCGAGACGAGATCTCGAAAATGCAAGATCTCGCGGCATCACTAGTCGGGATGGAACCCGGTTCCTCAGATTCGCGAAATTAATTAATAATGAATACAGAAATAAATATTATTTCAATCAATTTCATTAAACATTTTGACAATGTTATTAGTATGACAGTAGTCGTGCTTTAGTTCTATATCTTGTTCCATTCAAGCCATTCAGTATTGTAGAGAATATGGCACAGTTTTGAACTTCACCCAAAATTTTACAATAACCGATTAGTAGGCTCGGGGCGTCCCCAGGGACTATGACGTCACGTTTACAATAATTAAGCATTTTTATTACAACAAAGTCATATTTCATTATTTTCTTTTCACTAAAACTCTTAATTTAAAGTACGTTACCTTATTACTATTGAAGTTTACTATTTATTATTACATAAGTAAAAAATAAATTTATTAACTTATTTTCGTAGGAAATACGTCCATATAGGTACGATGGTGAACATAATAACGGAGTTAGTTTTCGTACTTTTGATGACAGTTACGTCAGTATTTGCATATAAAAAAATCACGCAGTTGGATGTGAATTACCATCAAGTGTCACTGTTGGATGACCTCTTGTTATTTATTTGTATACCGGCGTTTTTCCTGCATGCTATTTTTAGTATAGTTCCAGCAGTACAAGAGCAGAATGGAGTTAGTATCGCCCACATCATATTACAGGTAAGAATATATTTAAAAATATTTATTCATCTGTCCTTAATGTACGTTATTAATGTAGGAGAGATTTTGCAAAAAGCGTTTTTCCGAAAGACGTAACTATACGATAATGCCTAGGTTGCTTGGTAATATTGTATTTGTAATTTGTCGAAGTTTTATTTTAAATGAGAACATATATTTTTTATTTGCTCATTCGTTAGAGAATTTAATTCTGCATTAAGTTATATAATATTTTTATTCCCTTACGTAACGATTTTTTTTAGAAAATTTGCATGTAAATTTTTTATTAATTTGATTAAAATATGGCTACAATAAGAGGATCATGATTGGAAAAAACGAATACGAGTAATTTTTTTTATATAGAATTAGAATGCCATGAAAGAAATACTTGAATATTTTGTTTGCGTTGATATTTATGATCAATTACAAGAACAAAATATTCACTTCTTTCACCAGGGCACTCTAATTCTATGTAATAAAAATAACAGGTATTCATTTTTTCCATTCGTGGAACTCTTATTATAGCAATATTTTAATCAAATTAATATAAAACTTTGCATGCATTTTTCTCAAAAAACTCGTAAGAGTATAAAAATATTATATCATTGAATTTAGAATTAATTCTCTAACGAATGAGCAAATAAAAAATATATGTACTCATTTAAAATGAACAACCTGTATAGCTTAACACCTTACTCAAAAATAGTAAATTTTTAAAATCTATTATTTTGCGCGTTTGTTTTTAATAAATAAAATAAATATAAATATATCATCACGGCATATTACCCATTGCCAATCTGCTTTGTACACAGATTTCGGTATTGATGTTGACATATTTGTACCGTGCGTAATGACGTAATTAGACTAAAATTTTGTGTAAATACAAGTTATATTTTTATCTTCCTTCGCGTTTAGGTAAGGAAGGTATTGTCTTTGGTCAAAAAAAATCGGTGGCGAGTTTTTGATGAATAAACACGTTTCAGGGACCCTAGAAAAGGATTTTAATATTTTTACGATGATGCCTGTATGTGTGCATGTATGTATGTATGTACGTGTGTATGTATGTATGTATGTATGTATGTATGTATGTGTGTGTGTGGGTGTGTGTGTGTGTGTGTGTGTGTGTGTGTGTGTGTGTGTGTGTGTGTGTGTTTTTATGTGTATAACAAAATTTCGCCTGCAATAATACTAATACTACAATTCCAAAAAAAAAAAATTCTTAAAAAAATTACGTTAAATATATTTTTTTCACATTTAATGTTATTATAAAAATTAAAGAATATTTTATTCTCTATTCGCTTTGACTGCATTTTATACTTCATATTAAATGGATACAGAGTTAATTATAAAGAAATTAAATATCATAAATTAGCCAGCTCTGCTATAACTCTGGAAACAGCTGTTATATTAAGAAAATTCTGATTGAACGGTGTCAGTGTCAAGTGCAATTGATATGTATGTTTCTGTTATAATTTTACTGGAAATGTAGGATCTTTTGCTAGAAACTTCCTATATGGAATTTGTATAAACTATATACAACTGTCTTAAGGTAATGTACAAGAAATAGAATCTTTTGCAAGAAACTTTCTGTATGACATTTGTACAAAATACATAGAACTGACGGAAGGTAATGTGTTGTCACACCAGATTTTTTTTGATCTAAGGCAATAACTCCCTTACTTATACAATGAAGTAATAAATTCATGAAATCCAGTTTTTTAAATAAGAAGAGATAGTGTGTTGGACAGATTATATTTTACACTCACTCACTCCATCTGTTTATTTTTTATTTACTATTACACGCTTATATAAGCGGTGATATTGATAGGGATGAGACAGTTTTTTTTTTGAAATACTTTTTATGGTTGCATTTTATATTCGATGCTAATGAAGATAAAATAATGAGCACACAACAGCCATGACTTAATGGAAAAATTTTCAAGTATTAAACAAAATCCCATTGCTGTACAATAATTTCAACAAAAAACTGCAAAATCCATTTGAAAAACTTTTATTTGTAATCTGAACATTCCAAAGAGCATAATTTACACTGCATGACTCTAAAAAACTAATAGAGTATTCTGGAACTTTGTTTAACCAAATTATGATTGCGTCGTGTTTATTTATTCTGTTTAACAATGATTTGAGAGAGTGTGAGAGTCACTCACAGCACAGAAGCGATGGTTTACAGCAAAGTGATACGTGTTTGTTTGGCGAGGATGTCTTTGTGCGACTAATTTCATTGTAATCGAATTAAATCACTGTACTTCCTGTTACCATATGAAACTCAATTATGTCATCAGTTATACGGCAAATAATTTCGTTGGGTTAATTCAATCGTTCGGTGGAAAGTAATACAACGGCTTTTACCCCCACACTAGCAAAGTAGCAAACGCTACTCTAATACTTCTAACTGTTCTCACACAAAACGAAATGACAGAAGCAGAGGTGATGTGTTTGGAAACATAAAAATGAATCAAATTGTTAATTACTTATTTTTATCGAAATAGGGAAATATTGAATTGGTCAAAAATTGTATGAACTTGGAAACACAAAATAATGTAAAGCAGGGTTTCATAAGTTTTATTTGAATCGTCACTAAAGTGCAAAAAAATTGCCATTAAAAGTTCAGATGTCAGCACTAAAGTAATACATTATACGACGATTTCTTGCACATGGAGTGTTGCAAACTTAATGATAATAATTATTGCACGCGTAAGATACTTTGGATACGTGTCCGTTTCCACGACTTGATCCCCACGTCATCAATAGTAAACATATGGTTCAAATCGTCAGGGGAGGAAGGGAATTAATGACGTCATATTGTTACCAAGGTTTTATTATAGCGATTTAATTTTGTAGTTTGATATAAGGTGGAGCATGACAGGACTTTGTCATCTTTGACATTTCCAATGTTGTACTTGCAATAATTTCGTTGTTCGCTAATATATACCTATTGTTTGAATATTAATATTCATCAAAATCCGAAGTGACATATTTCGCAATTGAATAATTATAATGTATGTCAAAACTGGTAAAAACTGACAGTATGTCCTGTATTGTTAATTTCGTTATTCATCAAAATTCGAATTATAAATAGTTATTTAGAAATAATAAACCAATTGAAGAAATACGATATAAGTATAATGGATGAAGTATACCTCTTTTTATTGTCCAAAAGAAATAAGTTGCTATAATTATCGGACATCTTAGAAACACCGTCTTTGCAATAGCAAAATACACAATATATATATATATATATATATATATATATATATATATATATATATATATATATACCGTATGTCTATCTTAAAGGTGTACATGGGAGATTAACATGGGAAATCAGTTTTTTGCAATTTCCTGCTCGCCTAATTATTTTAAGCAAAAACACGTCAAATAAAAGTTTTAGGGCATAAAATTCTGCATCTAAATCGATAAACAATATTACCTTTACATGCTTTGTAACGATAGTAATTAAATATGAAAATGTCCAAAATTACTTTGAAAATATCGACAGCCATGGAATTGAACAAAAAATAAATAAATGCTTGACGTTTTATCTGTCACAACGTAAGTTAACTTACTTGACGTTTCTGACAATTTGATAAAACGTCAAGCATTTATTTACTTTTTGTTCAATTCCATTGCTGTTGATATTTTCAACGTAATTTTCGACATTTTCATATTTAATTTCTGTCGTTACAAAGCATGTAAAGGTAATTCTGTTTATGCAGAATTTTATGCCCTAAAACTTTTATTTGACGCGTTTTTATTTAAAATAATTAGGCGAGTAGGAAATTGCAAAAAACTGATTTCCCATGTTAATCTCCTATGTAAACCTTTAAGATAGACACACGGTATATATATATATATATATATATATATATATATATATATATATATATATATATATATATATATAATCAGAAGAATTAACAAAATTACCAACACACAACGAAAACGAAGCACAATTTATTATCGACGCCAAATTACCTTATCACATGAATGACAGAATGACATGAATCACGACATGAATTATTCAAATAATTCAAATATTTGAAAATGACACTCGTTACCGCGGTTACAATACAGTTTCATTTTTTGCCATTGGTTAGACGGAGATAGCTTATAACCCTCCTAAACACAGACGACAATGAGATAGCGAATAAAAGTCTCATATATGCAATGTTTGTACGACAAAGATGCTAAATTAAAGCTTTGTAATTCTTGCATCAGAAATTGATCAACTGAGAGATATAGAGTGTACAATAGTAAATTAGTACGTAAAATGACAAAAAAGATGTGCAAGAAGTACGAATTAAATAATTCCGATGAAAAAGTTTGAGATAACACATAAAATTGACTGCTCATTACAAGATCAATATTCGGAGGTTCGCAACACTAAACATAACTGACAGATTTAGCAACAGAAACTACAAAAATAAATATTTCTTTCATTTTCACAATTTTGGATTTGAAATAAAATTTAATATGCATATCGACACTAAATTTTCTTTTTATAACTCATATGGCTTATTTTTTTCCAGTATCTTGAATATATATAACTATTAACTACAAAAATGCAAGCAAACATATTTTAATTCACCCTCGTCTAAATTTTTGTTTTTAGGTCATCCAAATCCTCATCCAAACCCCGTTCATCATCGACGGTCTCCGTCGTTGTAGCAACTCCCGCCGTCTTCGTCTAGAAAAACCAGGTCGAGGATTGGTCACCTTCCTCGTAGTGTGCAACGTAGCCATGTGGATTACCGAAACATTCGAAATAAAGTCACAAGAGCTGCTGGACTCACGATATGAGTTCTATGGCAAAGTTTGGTGGACGGTTATTGGACACATGACCGTTCCGTTGACTATGTTTTACAGATTTCATTCGTCTGTTTGTTTGGTGGATATATGGAAGAGTGCATATGAGCCTAGCGAAAGGCATTAGGAATAGTAAATTGTAATTGTAGTTGTTACAATTCATGTAATTATAAGACTGTTCTTTTGTAAGATTACAGATATTTTTGATAAATAAATTTTTATACAAAATTATGTTTATAATCTTTTTATTTTTGTTTTGTATCTGAAGCGAAGAATAACTTACGCTCAGTTGAATCAATAAGGCGATCCTTAAAAGCATGCAAAATGAAATTTTGACAATAATGCATAATCATTTTGACATTTTATTTCGATACAGTATTATATAAGTTGTTTCTTTAGAACAGGGGTTCCCAAAGTTTTTCTTAGGCGGGCCAATTTAATATTACCGAATTTTTTGGCGGGCCAAAAAAAAAAACGAAATAAAATCAGAACAATAACCACGATTTTTTTTGTTTTAAATATATTTAATTATTTCTTATTTTAGCACAAGTAAACACTACTGCATTATTGTCTCAAATAGAAATAGAACTGCGCGAAAGACGCATTTCGTTCATAATTTGAGCAACCAATAAAAAAGACGATCTGTTTGTGCTTGCACGTTTTCCTATTTTTCGTCCCACCTCTAGTGAGTTAGAGCAGTGCATTTTTGAATATTCGTTAATATGAATATGGCATAGGCCTGTATTGCTCAGGGCAACTGGGTAGGCAGGACAAGGTCTGGTGGTACAGTTGTAGTGTGCGGCACAGCGCACATCATTGAAAAAAACGATAAATTCGTTACTGACTCCTTGAAATTGTGTGTTGCATTAGATGCGCCAGAAATGATTAACAGTTCTGTATCTATTTGAGACTACTATATTATATTTCTGTACAAATGTGTAATAACTAGACTAGACATATTACAATAATTTTTTAAACATAAACTAAACAATATTTTATTAATACAAACGCTTATGGTTAAAGTTCTGTAAGAATTTTTTTAAAATATTAAAATATTTTATTGTATCTTATTTGTAATATTTCTTATTTATTTTACTATTTACTTATTTATTTTTTAATAAAAATATAATATATCGTATCGATATCGCGGGCCGAATTCACAGGCTTTGCGGGCCGCAAGTGGCCCGCGGGCCGCACTTTGGGAACCCCTGCTTTAGAAGATGTCAATTTCACAACTGCCAGTAAACCACGCATAACATTCCATAGAAAAATTTCGCATCAGGATTTGACATTTAATACAAAATTATATCACCATCATCATCATTATTTAGATTCTTTCCTTCAACAGGTCTCAATGGACATATTGTCTCCAAGCTAAACTGTCCTGCCCGTCCTTTTTCAGCCTCTCATAGCGGGAGGTATTGTGTTGGCCACATCAGCTTTTTTAGCTTTCCGACGATGTATAATTTGTATATGTTCATTTGTTGCAAATAGTTAAACTGCAACAATTATTAATTTTATAGGAACTTGAGTCCATCGACTGTTTGAGTACCCCTGGTACACATGAATTTTGGAGTTTTATATTTTTGAAAATTGGAACTGGTGAGGTTTCGCGTGTTGTGTCAATTTAAGCCGCAGAGTCCACTCCTGGTTGTACTCTTCTGTCAATTAATTTAAGTTTCAGCTTTGCAACCATATACTTCCCCCGGAACCCAAAATCCTTGAATTCCGAAAGCTGCCCGCCAAATCACCGAAGAAACTGATTGCGTTCGAACCTCTGATTTTCGTTTTTCATATTTGTTTCAAATAGCAAAATTGTAAAGATTCTTGAAATCGCTCAAGAAAAAGGATCAAGTCTACACTTCCAATGTGACCCAAACTGGCTTGGAAGTGACAAAGTAATACCGATTATCTAAAACAAAGCGCTATCTTCAGGACAGGATTATCTTAGATGTACAGGGTGCATAGGCTAGGGCATTCACGTAACGCGCGTATGCATAATAATTTCTAGACATAATGATCACCAAATAAATGTTGTGACTATAGATAGAGTGACAACGTTGGATACCAATGGGCTACTAAGTAAATGGCACCCAAGTAGCCGCTACTTGGGTGCCATTTTTTTATTTAATATTTTTGAAGAGACGATAAAAACTTGCTACCCATATTTTTTCTTTTGACAAAATTTACATTGATTAGCCAGAAAAAAAATAATGAAATTTTAATATTTAAATTACCGCCCTGTATGACGTAGAATTACGCCGCACCAATGAATGGCTGTAAAGCAATAACATCGGTACGTCTAATAACAACGGCATGTTCGGGTAATTTAAACATGACAGATCATCTGTTTGACGTTTGAATAATAGTTTGGAAATTAATATTTTCGTTTGTCATTTTAATCTTGTACGAGTATAAGCTAACTTAAAATCCTTCAAAATCCTGCTTAACAAATCGAAATACGTGTAGTGGCTCTATCAAGTAGCCGCTACGTTGCCCACCGACACGTTTTATTTATTTATTATATTATTCAGTTGTTATTTTTATATTATACAAATATACACTTGTCATCTTGCTCTCTTAATTTATATATTATTTATTATTTCATACTTATTTAGTAACGACGATACCATCATTCGTTACATACGTAATAAAAGTAACAGAAACCACGCAAATTGTAAATAATACAGAAGAGAGATAGTGACAGAAAAATGAATTAATGTTAAAATCAAATTAAAACTCGCACTCGCACGCCATCTACAGGTTACATTCTTAAATATGCATCCCTTTCTCCAGTTCAAAATAATGACGTCAAAGAAAATCTTCTTTCATAATTTATTAAAAAACATAATTTTTTTAAAATAAAATTTAAATTTTTACATACGTTTTCAACTTTAGGTATTTAGTGATAGATATCAGATTTTCAGTACCACGCAAGTAGTCTATTACCAATGTTATAGTATGACGGGTGAACCCAGACGCGACTATCTTAATATGATAAGAATTTCTAAACTGAATTTTGACATTTATAACTTAAATAGATAAACAGAGTTAAAATATGATTATTGAAACTAAAATTTAGAAAAGTTTATAAAAAGTTATTTATTTGTTATTGCTCTTACCCTCGTCTTATCACAATCCTATAGTAGGGGAGACCGGTGTCAATTGTTACAATTTTTTTTATTTTTCACGAGTTAACGTTACATTTCGAAATTTTGAAATTACCTATATGAGAACCTACCCACCTTAGTGAATAATATTTTGAATTTTAAACTTTTGAAAATGTGACAAATAAAACTATAAGGATTTTTAGTCAAGCATTACAAATGTTATAATTGACACCTAACTGGTGGGCCAGTGTTAATTGTAACAAATTTTAACATTTATGTAATAAGATAAAATAACAGATAAAAGAAGAAATTATTTAAAAAATAAACATTTATTTATTACCTCAGAAAATACAAAATGACAACTAAAAGCAAACAAAATATATATTCCGTTGGTGATATGGACCATTTTGACCAATGCCTTTAGTCGCTAACAGAATTACGGTTTAGGTAAACATAAAATAGGTCTTTCTTCGTACAATTTAACTTGCCCGGTGTCCAGATTTTACATTTTCGCCACTGCAACCAATCTCCTGTGCTCAAAAATATGGGCCAATAAATATCAGAGAGTTTCCTCATCGGAGTTATCTGAAGAGTAATCTGCGACTGTTACTTTCGGAAGTGTTTTTTGTTTTTTTTTTTTGCTCTTCTTCTTTTATGTTTTCGATAGCAGTGGTTTTTTCTTGTAATTTTTATTATAATCAATACTGTACTTAATTATTAAACACGTTACAATCGACACCGTGGCATGTGTTACAACTGACACCGCTTAACTTTTAAAGATATTATTTGCATTTTTGTATTTATTAGGTTTCGAAATGTTCTTTAATGAAAAATAAAAAAAAATAAAAACTCACAAACTGATCCTTAACTTGAAATATTTCCGATCAGAGAACTTATAGTGTTTTAGAAACAATGTGTGTCACTACCTTTATTTAGTTTATTGTCGGTTTACAGACATTCGTCAGAAACAGACGCCGTATTTGCGCGTATGCACTTACACTAAATACCAAAGAGCAATGACTCTTTCTGCTTCACTCTGCAAGCGCGTTTTAATCTACTTCGAAAAGATGGCCCTGTTACCTACCCTTGTTACATTTGATACTTGTTACAATTGACACCGGTCTCCCCTATACAAAAAGGCAATGCCACTATTAGGATAAGCTACTTCGATGGGTTACATGAATTATTTCATATAATACAAAGTGTAAACTAGTTGATATTTCAAAATAGTTTCTTTTACGTCTCCTTTATATCCTTTGATCCATTTTTTAAGTCATCAGTAAATTTCATTAACTTTTTTCCATTTGACAACAATAGTAAATCCATAGACAATATTCAAAATATGCAATATGAGAGTGAATAAACTAAATATAAGTGTGTGTGCAATAGAAGGTGATAAAATAAAGAGTTAATACTCCTGGGCAGTGAGCCAGAGTTTCATTAAAGTCCATTGAAAACGCGAATGAAAAATATCGCATGTGACCGCGCCGAGTAGGCAGTGGGGAGCAGGAAATGTTAGTTAACTTTGATCACTCGGTAAAAATAACAAAAAAATACTTTTTATACAAACTTGGCCAACCTTCGACATGTAGCATGTACGGTTCGCTGGCTAGGCGATTGTGTTTCGTCGCTCATGTATGATGCTGTATGGACAGCATGAACGCAGAATCGACGTGCGTTGTCCATTCCGATAGGCGAAAATGTTATATCTGCACTTCAACAATTGTTCTTCATATGTACAAACTCGTAGTTCGAAAGAGTCAATACAATTATCACATATGGAGGATATTAAAAATATTTCCAATTTTAAATGGCACAAAATTGACCCCTGTGGTGCACTCTCCACGCCAGCAATGAATGCCCGTGAGGTGACGCCTGGTAAGCGCCCGCACGGTGCAAATATATCATCTTTACCGATATCTGTATACAAAGCAGATTGGCACACCCAGCAATGAGTACTAAGCCGTGATGATATATTTATTTATTTAAAAATATGTAATCTAGTTAGATTTTCTCCATTATTTTTCTGAATTTTACTATTGCAGTTTATAAATCTATGTTTCAGTTAGGCCCTCTCTTACCACCTCTAGTTAAAGTAACAGTTAGTGTTAACCAATGGTTATGACGCAAAATTGTTCTTAAGTTCTTACCACTTTTTGGTTAGAGCTAAATGGAAGTTAAAACTGTTGTTCGCGTCGCTTCTAACCGTAGGTTTAATTCGTAACTAATGGATAATAATTCAGCCGTTTTACATTTTTACCTCTCGCTAAGAGAGGTATTGAATTCTTGCTAAAAATCGCATATCAAGATTTTAGTGAATAAGCACGTTTTAAGGTCCCTAGAATCGGATTATAACATTTTCACGTTGATGTCCGTATGTGTGTGTATGTGGATGTGTGGATGTTGGATCCACGATTTCTCAAATACTATAAGACTTAAGACATTTTTAACTACGGACTCCTCAATCTAACAATAATGGGAAGAGTTGATTAAGTTTCGATAACAATTGGACAACCGGAAGTAGTAGTTACAAGAAAAAAATCATCTAAATATTATTTATCGAAAATTTATTTAAATACTTATATTAAAGAACGTTAAATTCTTTATTCGATAAATATAAATTCATTATTATATCTTCTATAGATTTAGAGATAAAGAAATGCATATAAAATAATTTGATGTAAAAAATATCAGATCAAACTACTTCAAGGCAAGAAATTCAAATGTTTGTAATGGACACATAAATGTCACTGTCAAAAATATTTGTATGCCACTGTCAAAAATATTTGTACATTATTATGAAGATTATGAAAATAAGAAAAAGTCAACAACGCCAAAGAATATACGTAAAAAAGAATATAAAAGGCATTTGCGAAAAAATGACGAATATAAAGAATAAGAAAAGGAAAGTAGAAAAAGAAAATTTCAGGATATTGAATGTAAAGAAAATGTATGTATTGTACATAATTTATATCCCATAGATTTTGCAAATATATGTGAGAATTATTTTGTAGTGAGACATGAATATATGTATTTGTATTTAAAAATATTTTTCGTTTTATGCGTACAACCAGGTAAGATATCTGGCGAGAGGTTATGTGCAGGCCACATCAGATTTTTAACAAACAAATTATAAAATCTACGCAAATGGTGAGAAATTTCTACAAATTTCTTTCGACTAGTTTAAAATATAGATATTAAACTGAACCTGAATATGTTACAGTTGGAGGAAGCAATATGTGAAACCAACTTATGCAGGGCTTACAACTTTTTATGGAGGGTTCGGAATCTTAGTGGTCAGGACTCATAAATTATTCGAACTTAAAGGCATCACTTTTAGGGTAATGGGCCGTATTAAAAAAAATCATACTGAACTTTTGCATAAATTTTGTAAACTGAAACTATATAATAAATAAGACAATAAAACAAAATCCCAGGGTCTCCACATATTCACATTTTATACAAAAACAACCGAAATAAACCAGAAACAATGTTTCGTCTCATGGCTCTTTCAATAATGAAAAAGGTTTTTGCATTTACCTCAAAAGAAAATTTCCAAAAAATGTTTGTATTTAAACGTTATGATTGAAGTTATTGTAATCCCTATAATATTTTATTTTTTCTTTACCTCCCGTTACCCTTGGTAAGGGAGGTATAGAGATCGTGCTATGTGTATGTGTGTATGTGTGTGTGTGTGTGTGTGTGCGTGTGCGTGTGCGTGTGCGTGTGCGTGTGCGTGTGCGTGTGCGTGTGCGTGTGCGTGTGCGTGTGCGTGTGCGTGTGCGTGTGCGAGTGCGCGTGTGTGTGTGTGTGTGTGTGTGTGTGTGGTTCCTGTTTACGCTCTAACTCAAATGCTAATAGTCAAAAATTTGAAACCTTGTATTTCTACCTTATTCTTATATGGAAAGAAGCCATTAGATTTTGGTATAAATCAGATAACTAGAAATGGCACTTTACTTGAAGCTCAAAATAGTTTTTCTCCGACAAATAGCATTAAATGTAATTTTTTTGAGATTTATTTTATTATAAAAATTAATGGTTATTAAATTTTCTAAAGGTCTACATTAATACTTTTTCTATATATTTTATGGATAAATTTATAAAATTATCTATAATTTAAAACTCGGAGCTTACGCTTTAAACAAACAGCGAACACAACTCTTTGGTTATGCAGTTCATATCTCAAATGTATGTAACTGACAGATAAATGTCACTGTCAAAGAACTAGTTTCAATTTGATAACAGTAACGTTTTAAAAAGAAAATAGTAAATAGAACATAGTTATTTAGAATGGGACTTAATACAGTGTCCAGCATAACTAAATATGTGAGTATGTATGTTTGAATTAATAAAAATTAAACGGAGGGAGGTATTGTGTTGGCCACATCAGATTTTTAATTTATAAATTGATGTTAGAAAAAGTATATGTAAAACGCATTATTATTTGAATACAGATTTAAAAGTATATAATTAGAAAACATCAACTTTCCCTTGTTGTTGAGAACTTAGTGCTCGAAACACGTATTTAGTTTTTATTAAAATTAACTTTAAGTTTAAGGGGTAATTTTATTAGTTTAAGTTAAATTTAACCTTAGACTCCATCTATTATTAATTTTTAATTTTCATATTTGTTAATTATATAATAAATAATATTTCCAATCTTCATCATACAAATTTATTATACGTACCCACAAGTAGGTAGGTGAATGAAAAATATTTTGTGACAATTTACTAGAGTATAGTCAGTTTTTAAATAGATTTCCCAACAACTGAAAAAACTAAATTTAAATGTTATTTTGGTTATTTCCATTAACGTAAAAACAAATGTTATTTACTGATTCAATTGTTTGTCAATCATGCAAAAAATGTAATAAGTATTGCTGTCTGTAATTGCTCTTATACTGGTATCGGATGTATCTTGTCTCGATCTCCAAAATCATCTTCAACTGGTAGGAAGCACTTACTCCCTTTAATACTTAAATAACTATTGTCCCTGATTTGTGGAGGCCCTTGGTTGGTCGCTTCTATCGAAACACCTCCTTTGCTGAGTCCCAAAGGCTGACCATATTTACAATATATTTATTTTCCACTGGCACTTAGCACCCTCAATACTTATCCGGGACATATATGACCCACTGAGACTCAAACCCTGAAAATTTGTTCATCCCGCACGTCGTTTCTCTGTGCAACAGCGCATCCTGTAATGACCCCGTTATATTCCATCTGAGCATCGTTTGCTTTCCTCTTCAAATACTGGTCTACCGCCAACATGCTCTGCTTTCACACCCATGACATCACTAGACCAGAGTGACGCCATGAAAATCGCAATTATCAACGCGCCATGCCATCCTTATTGCAACAAAATGGCTGCGCACGCCACAACATATCACTTCCGCCCAGGTCGGAAATAACGTGGGAAGAGACCAATCGACCAAACCATAGATGGCCTTCGTGGATTAGTATTATGAATTTTGATAGTTATTAAGATAGAATAGAATATAGATATTGTTTATGAGTAATCTACAATAAATATGTTTATGACTTCCTGCAGTTGTTGATAAAATTGAGGACAGATTTTTATTACTGATGTATTGAAATAATAATTTTAATATAGGTTATTACTGTATGGGATATACATCTCATCCAGGTATTTACAATAGGTTAAATAACTCCATATACATATACAGGGTGTTGACTGCGACTTTAACATGTACATATTTTCGTAATTTCTTGCATAAATAAATTAGCATAAGTATTAGAAGAGCAATGAGAAATCCGTGAACTCAACAAGAAACAGAATATTTTTTTGAAATTAATTCTGGAAAGAATAATAATTGAATTGTAGATGAAAAAACTAAGTAAATGTTAAATGAAAAATCTAAGTAAATGTGAAATTAAAATTGTCAAAATTAATACTAGTCTGTACTAGTCAATAACGTTCTACGCATTCTATACTGCCATGCCAACAGTGTCAGTAATAAATCTAATTAAGGGCCGGTATTTCCAACTCTAGTTATTTTTACTTATTCTTGGAATAAATTTTAATCGTAGATTAAATATGATTTTACGTATTTCCATCCAAAGTTATCATTTACTCTTAGATTAAAGTGTTAACTGTGGAATAAACTAATTCGTTGCATCGGGCTGCGAATAAATATTAATTCCCAGATTATATCATGGATATTGACTTTGAAGATATTTTTACGATGATGATGAAGAATTGGTTTATTATATTGAACGTACTTATACAGTTAGAACAAGACCAGATAATTTTCATATTTGAATACTGTGCAAATCTTGGAAGTATGTGGTACCATGGAAAAAATATTAACTTTGTACCCAAATTATCACTATCATGTCTGGAAGGTAGACCTTCCACATTTACTTTTATTACTTCCAATAACATTTCTTCAAAATCATGAAATTTTATTTCATCTACCGGTCCACCAGCAGTTATGTATGGCTGTCTTTTTGTTCTGCTACTTTTTTTCTAACGTTCTTCTTGAAAGCATCATATTTGATCTTCAAAGTTTTAAAATTTCTGTGCTGTAATCAACTTTGCAAATTAAATTCTTCTTCGATTATTTTCCACGTCTCATTTTTATCTTTAATTCCAACTGCACCTGTTCTTTTATTTTCAATAACATCCTTGTGTTTAAGAACTATGTCCACTAATAATATTATTTCAGGTTTCGTAAAATTAGAACTACGGCCTCTTTTTGATTCCATTTTATTCTATTTATGAAAAGTAAAAGCGAACAGCAACACTGATAACTGATTAGATACCTAAAAATGTCATAAAAACTACCATGAAATAGGGTACAAAACTCAATGTTTTATTCTTGTCTCCGTCTTATGATTTATTTTGTTATCAACGTAAAATACTGAACGTTATTCGCGGAATAACTAACTACGGATTAAATGCACTTGGAAATACATATGAATACTTTATTCCTAAAAATACTCTGAGAATAAATATATTCTGTAGTTAACTATTCCACATTTTATTCGGAAATGGAAATATTGGCTCTAAATCTACAATAAATTCGAATGTACTTGATCGCTTTAAATTTTACTGGTATAAAGGTGCATTCACAAATGTAAATTAGGTTTAGATTTAAAGAGTTTGGCCTGTAATGACTCCATTCACACCTTAGAATTTAGGGTCTCTAAATCCAAATCATAAAGCTAAACATTGAAAGGTCCAAACTTTAGGTTTATGATTTAGTTTGACGTCACAAACTTCACCAATGAGAACGAGTCTGAAATGATATATAATATATATATATATATATATATATATATATATATATATATATATATATACCGGGTGGAACATCATACCTGTGTACATAGGCGATTCATATGAGAAAAACAGTTTTTTCGTGCCCATTGCTCCCCAAATTATTTTAGACAAAAATGCTTTAAATAAATGTTGTAGAGCATAAAATTCTGCATCTAAATCAATAAACAGAATTACTTTTACATGCTTTGTAACGACACAAATTAAATAAGAAAATATTGAAAATTACGTTGAAAATATCAAATAGCCATGGAATTGAAACAAAAATAGAAACAAATAAATAGGTAAATTAAATTCATACAAAAATCTCCATACCTATTATTACGACAATTGTACATTTCAATGAAATATTTATTTTTTATAGGATTTTTATTGAAAATCTTTTTAAATTGGAAATAATTCATGTAAACATTAAGACCTATCTACTACAATTCAAATTTCAAACAGTAATTCTCTGAATAAAATAATCACTACAATTTATTATTATAACAAATATTCGAATAATCCTCCGTTTTCAGCCAAGCAATAACCAAGTCTATTGTAGAATGAATTTCTTACATTAGCGAGCTGCCTATTTGTGATTAAGGCGCTCTCCTCCATGGTAGCTTCTCTCAATAAATTAATATTTGGGTGGCGCTGCTTATAAATTTTACATTTAAGATGACCCCATAAAAAAGCCGCAAGGTGCTAAATCAGGAGATCTGGCTGGCCAATTTAAAGTTCCACCACGACCAATCCAGCGATTTGGAAATGCTTGGTTTAAATAATCTCTAACACTTACTCCGAAATGAGCTGGGCAGCCATCTTGTTGAAACCAAACCTCCTGATTTTCGCGCGCTACGCTGTCTAATGCAGGGCCGATCTCATTAATCAAGAGTTCTAAGTATGTTTCAGAATTTAAGTTGCCAACGATCTCAAATGGTCCAATAATATTGCTATTAAAAATGCCTGCCCAAATATTAATTTTTTGAGGATATTGCGTTCTGGTGGTAACATTTAATCTTGGATTTTCTAGAGCCCAGTGCCTATCATTTTGAACGTTTGGTTCATTGTTTAATGTAAAAGTACACTCATCGGTAAAGCAAATAGATGGAAGAAAATCACGATCCCGATTTGCTCGTTCTTGCATATGAGCGATCTCACATTCCTGCGCTATTATTCTTGAACTTAATTTAGGATTAAAATTTATTAATTCCAGAACTCTTTGTTCGTTTTCTAAATTAATGCGATTATTTTTATTTCCTATAAATAAAGATATGATTTGTTTGTAAATCTCTTAAAAAATATTCAAATTTTAATTTACCTGTACTATTTTCCGCCGCAACACTTGCCGTGGATTCAAATTTTTGAACATACGCGCGTATTGTTGTAGCGCTTGGAATTGGCCTATTTGGAAATTTCACGGCGAATAAATCTCTAACTATACGTAAACAATTTCCACTATAAAAAGTTTTTATTATAAAAACCCTTTCTTCGTTAGAATAAACTGAATTCATTTTGATATTTTACCGTCAAATTAGTTATTTATCTGTCAAACGTCAGACATTTATTTGTTTCTATTTTTGTTTCAATTCCATGGCTATTTGATATTTTCAACGTAATTTTCAATATTTTCTTATTTAATTTCTGTCGTTACAAAGCATGTAAAAGTAATTCTGTTTATTGATTTAGATGCAGAATTTTATGCTCTACAACATTTATTTGTCTAAAATAATTTGGGGAGCAATGCGCACGAAAAAACTGTTTTTCTCATATGAATCGCCTATGTACACAGGTATGATGTTCCACCCGGTATATATATATATATATATATATATATATATATATATATATATATATATATATATATATATATATATATATATATATATATATATATATACCCATCTTTATTTAGTATCCACTTGGTGGATTCGGCTTTTTAAACAAATGCGAGAAGAACATGGAGACTGTCATAACTTAATTGCTGAAATATAACCAATAATGCCAAGCGAATGATAGTTTCACGGCGCACAGGTGTCTTGTTGAGTACTGCTCTACCGATATTTTAATCTTGTTTTTGAAGCATGTACATAGATGTATATACATATCAAAATTATTTTTCAGATAATTTAAATTTACATTTATGAATGATTTACATAAACCTAAACAAAAACCATGAACCTAACTTTCATTTTTGAATGCACCTTAAACAGTCAAGATTTAGGATTTATTTATTTCCGATTTGATTAGAAATCCGATTAAAGACTTCGATATAAACTTAATCCGTTATAGGATGGATATAAAATCCACGAATCACAAATCTCGGAAGTTTTGCAACTGTCTATTCATTTATTACAAGATTAAAAAGAAGAATGGTACAAATGTCACATTTGACATTCTATGTTGCCATTTAGATGTATACAAAATTAAATATAATTTAATAAATATGGCCATCAAGAAAGCCTGGGAAAACAAGTACATAAAATTACATTTAAACTAAAATGTTCAAATTTCAAATTTATACAGTTCGTATTTTCGTTAGTCGTAGATAAAGTATGCTGTATAATTCGAGTGGAATGTCCATTTAGCCTTCGGATGATTGAGCACTCCCCCTACGGCGCCGTGCTCAAACTTTATCCTCATGCGATTTGAGCATCACATCCACTCGTGTTGTACGAACTCCTGTTTATTAGGTATTATTTATAATATCTATTCCATTGAACATTTACCTATTAATTTAAATAATTAATTTTTCACATTAACAGAAAGATACATCGCTAAAAATTTTAAATTTTTAGTTTTGGGGTGATTTTCGACTTTTTCACATCTAATTTTTGCCATTGTGGAGATTGAAGAACATACAAGTATATAATTGTATATCCTATACGTAAATAAACTAACAATGTTGAGAATATGTTATTTAAATTTCTTTCTTAAGTCCGTTATGCAATTACGAGTACACCCTATATCTTCATCCCACCCCTGCTCATAATGAAACCAATCATCGAACAATTAAGTCCTTGCAGGTCAAATCCAGGATATAACCTCCTAGATACAGGAACATCTTGCACGTGGCTAAGGAACGATTTATCTGCCCTGCCTGTAATTAACAGTGTACAGTGCCTGTTGCAACCCTCCTGTACTCCTTTAAAGATAGAGGGAGATCTCATAAGATAATCGCATGAGAATTTAATTTATACAAATTACTAGGATTGTAACTTAATACCCAGATACGTGAAGGATAATTATGTTTAGGAATAAGGATACTTTTTAGTAATTATATATATATATATATATATATATATATATATATATATATATAGATATATAGATATATATATATATATATATATATATATATATATATATATATATACCGGGCGGCGCTCGAAATCCGTTACATATGTAACATGGGAAAACAGTTTTTCCTAGCGCGTTGCTCCCCACATTATTTTAGAAAAATATCTTTAAATAAAAGTTCGAACCCATGTTGATTAAGCCTTTATGTATATATATATATATATATATATATATATATATATATACCGGGCGGCGCTCGAAATCCGTTACATATGTAACATGGGAAAACAGTTTTTCGTAGCGCGTTGCTCCCCACATTATTTTAGAAAAATATCTTTAAATAAAAGTTCGAACCCATGTTGATTAAGCCTTTATATATATATATATATATATATATATATATATATATATATATATATATATACCGGGCGGCGCTCGAAATCCGTTACATATGTAACATGGGAAAACAGTTTTTCCTAGCGCGTTGCTCCCCACATTATTTTAGAAAAATATCTTTAAATAAAAGTTCGAACCCATGTTGATTAAGCCTTTATATATATATATATATATATATATATATATATATATATATATATATACCGGGCGGCGCTCGAAATCCGTTACATATGTAACATGGGAAAACAGTTTTTCCTAGCGCGTTGCTCCCCACATTATTTTAGAAAAATATCTTTAAATAAAAGTTCGAACCCATGTTGATTAAGCCTTTATATATATATATATATATATATATATATATATATATATATATACCGGGCGGCGCTCGAAATCCGTTACATATGTAACATGGGAAAACAGTTTTTCCTAGCGCGTTGCTCCCCACATTATTTTAGAAAAATATCTTTAAATAAAAGTTCGAACCCATGTTGATTAAGCCTTTATATATATATATATATATATATATATATATATATATATATATATATACCGGGCGGCGCTCGAAATCCGTTACATATGTAACATGGGAAAACAGTTTTTCCTAGCGCGTTGCTCCCCACATTATTTTAGAAAAATATCTTTAAATAAAAGTTCGAACCCATGTTGATTAAGCCTTTATATATATATATATATATATATATATATATATATACATATATATATATATATATATATATATATATATATATATATATATATATACCGGGCGGCGCTCGAAATCCGTTACATATGTAACATGGGAAAACAGTTTTTCCTAGCGCGTTGCTCCCCACATTATTTTAGAAAAATATCTTTAAATAAAAGTTCGAACCCATGTTGATTAAGCCTTTATATATATATATATATATATATATATATATATATATATATATATATACCGGGCGGCGCTCGAAATCCGTTACATATGTAACATGGGAAAACAGTTTTTCCTAGCGCGTTGCTCCCCACATTATTTTAGAAAAATATCTTTAAATAAAAGTTCGAACCCATGTTGATTAAGCCTTTATATATATATATATATATATATATATATATATATATATATATATACCGGGCGGCGCTCGAAATCCGTTACATATGTAACATGGGAAAACAGTTTTTCCTAGCGCGTTGCTCCCCACATTATTTTAGAAAAATATCTTTAAATAAAAGTTCGAACCCATGTTGATTAAGCCTTTATATATATATATATATATATATATATATATATATATATATACCGGGCGGCGCTCGAAATCCGTTACATATGTAACATGGGAAAACAGTTTTTCCTAGCGCGTTGCTCCCCACATTATTTTAGAAAAATATCTTTAAATAAAAGTTCGAACCCATGTTGATTAAGCCTTTATATATATATATATATATATATATATATATATATATATATATATATACCGGGCGGCGCTCGAAATCCGTTACATATGTAACATGGGAAAACAGTTTTTCCTAGCGCGTTGCTCCCCACATTATTTTAGAAAAATATCTTTAAATAAAAGTTCGAACCCATGTTGATTAAGCCTTTATATATATATATATATATATATATATATATATATATATATATATATATATATATATATATATATATATACCGGGCGGCGCTCGAAATCCGTTACATATGTAACATGGGAAAACAGTTTTTCCTAGCGCGTTGCTCCCCACATTATTTTAGAAAAATATCTTTAAATAAAAGTTCGAACCCATGTTGATTAAGCCTTTATATATATATATATATATATATATATATATATATATATATATATACCGGGCGGCGCTCGAAATCCGTTACATATGTAACATGGGAAAACAGTTTTTCCTAGCGCGTTGCTCCCCACATTATTTTAGAAAAATATCTTTAAATAAAAGTTCGAACCCATGTTGATTAAGCCTTTATATATATATATATATATATATATATATATATATATATACCGGGCGGCGCTCGAAATCCGTTACATATGTAACATGGGAAAACAGTTTTTCCTAGCGCGTTGCTCCCCACATTATTTTAGAAAAATATCTTTAAATAAAAGTTCGAACCCATGTTGATTAAGCCTTTATATATATATATATATATATATATATATATATATATATATATATACCGGGCGGCGCTCGAAATCCGTTACATATGTAACATGGGAAAACAGTTTTTCCTAGCGCGTTGCTCCCCACATTATTTTAGAAAAATATCTTTAAATAAAAGTTCGAACCCATGTTGATTAAGCCTTTATATATATATATATATATATATATATATATATATATATATATATATATATACCGGGCGGCGCTCGAAATCCGTTACATATGTAACATGGGAAAACAGTTTTTCCTAGCGCGTTGCTCCCCACATTATTTTAGAAAAATATCTTTAAATAAAAGTTCGAACCCATGTTGATTAAGCCTTTATATATATATATATATATATACCGGGCGGCGCTCGAAATCCGTTACATATGTAACATGGGAAAACAGTTTTTCCTAGCGCGTTGCTCCCCACATTATTTTAGAAAAATATCTTTAAATAAAAGTTCGAACCCATGTTGATTAAGCCTTTATATATATATATATATATATATATATATATATATATATATATATATATATATATATATATATATATATACCGGGCGGCGCTCGAAATCCGTTACATATGTAACATGGGAAAACAGTTTTTCCTAGCGCGTTGCTCCCCACATTATTTTAGCAAAATATCTTTAAATAAAAGTTCGAACCCATGTTGATTAAGCCTTTATATATATATATATATATATATATATATATATATATATATATATATATATACCGGGCGGCGCTCGAAATCCGTTACATATGTAACATGGGAAAACAGTTTTTCCTAGCGCGTTGCTCCCCACATTATTTTAGAAAAATATCTTTAAATAAAAGTTCGAACCCATGTTGATTAAGCCTTTATATATATATATATATATATATATATATATATATATATATATATATATATATATATATATATACCGGGCGGCGCTCGAAATCCGTTACATATGTAACATGGGAAAACAGTTTTTCCTAGCGCGTTGCTCCCCACATTATTTTAGAAAAATATCTTTAAATAAAAGTTCGAACCCATGTTGTTTAAGCCTTTATATATATATATACCGGGCGGCGCTCGAAATCCGTTACATATGTAACATGGGAAAACAGTTTTTCCTAGCGCGTTGCTCCCCACATTATTTTAGAAAAATATCTTTAAATAAAAGTTCGAACCCATGTTGATTAAGCCTTTATATATATATATATATATATATATATATATATATATATATATATATATATATACCGGGCGGCGCTCGAAATCCGTTACATGTGTAACATGGGAAAACAGTTTTTCCTAGCGCGTTGCTCCCCACATTATTTTAGAAAAATATCTTTAAATAAAAGTTCGAACCCATGTTGATTAAGCCTTTATATATATATATATATATATATATATATATATATATATATATATATATATATATATATACCGGGCGGCGCTCGAAATCCGTTACATATGTAACATGGGAAAACAGTTTTTCCTAGCGCGTTGCTCCCCACATTATTTTAGAAAAATATCTTTAAATAAAAGTTCGAACCCATATTGATTAAGCCTTTATATATATATATATATATATATATATATATATATATATATATATATATATATACCGGGCGGCGCTCGAAATCCGTTACATATGTAACATGGGAAAACAGTTTTTCCTAGCGCGTTGCTCCCCACATTATTTTAGAAAAATATCTTTAAATAAAAGTTCGAACCCATATTGATTAAGCCTTTATATATATATATATATATATATATATATATATATATATATATATATATATATATATATATATATATATATACCGGGCGGCGCTCGAAATCCGTTACATATGTAACATGGGAAAACAGTTTTTCCTAGCGCGTTGCTCCCCACATTATTTTAGAAAAATATCTTTAAATAAAAGTTCGAACCCATGTTGATTAAGCCTTTATATATATATATATGCAATGAGCTGTCAACGTAGTTAGACGTGTTTACGTGTTCAGGCGCAATTGTAAAACTTTAAAATTTAAAATACAGAAGTGATTCTTAATTCTTTTTATTTTTTCTAATAATAATAATAAAAATGTTATCCAATGAAGATAAAGTTGATATCACTAAAATGATCAGTGCTTCGCTATCCACACTGGGTGAAAATGTAGATTTCATACGCATAATAGTGGAACATGTTACCAGTGCAGTGCAAGAAGTTTTTAACAAGAAAATTAAAGGTCTTCAAGATGAAATAAACTCGCTTAAAGTTACAAACAGTGAATTAAAAGAATCAAGCAACAGTTGCGCAAAAAAAGCCGATGACTTAGAACAATATACACGCCGCAACAATATACGAATTTTCGGACTTCCTGAATCTGATAGTGAAAACATCGATGATGTGGTGATAAACCTGTTTAATGAAAAGTTAAATGTGAATATCACCCCCAGTGAAATTGACAGGTGTCATAGACTAGGCAAAAAAACGAACAATAAATCTAACAGGCCAGTAATCGTCAAGTTTACCAGTTATCGCAGCCGTCACCTAGTTTTTGCAACGAAGAAATCACTAAAGGGCTCAGGAATCACCATCCGAGAAGACTTGACTAAATCCCGATTGGCCCTACTCAAAGCTGCCGCGGATAAAGTCACATTCAAAAACGCCTGGACATCTGATGGACGTGTAATTGTAAATTTAAAAAAGAGAGGTAGATCTCAAAAAGTATATATTAACAGCATTATAGATATTAATAATTTATAATGTAAATTCATATCATATATATATTTTTTTTTCTTTTTCTCTTTCTTTCATCTTTCTAACTGAATCACTCTCTTTATTCTTAATTAATAAAGCCTGAACGCGCTAAAGTCAATGAACTCTACTAGGTTTGCGTCCAAGTAGTGACGATTTATTTTGTTACCTTGAGTTTCAATTGGTTTTTATTTGTAATATGTTAAATCCAGCTGATTTTGACATTCAGAACATTGACCTTTACAACTCAAAATTTACAATTTGTCATATCAATGTACGTTCACTTAATTCAAGTTTTCTAGAATTCAAAGATTTTATAAATGTATATAATTTTGATATTGTGGCTGTTTCGGAGACTTGGATCAGTGAAAACGCCCCTTCTAATTTATTTCAAATTGTTGGTTACTCTATGGTAAACCTTGATAGATGTCATAAACGTGGTGGCGGAATAGCACTGTATCTTCGTGAAGGAATTAAATTTAATATTATGAACACTGATTTTGTCCCCGGTAACAATGTAGAACATTTATGGGTTTTATGTACTATTAATCGTATTAAATTATGTGTTGGTGTAGTATATAGTCCACATGCCGCTTTTTACAGAGATCTTACTATTTTCGATTCGTTATTTACAGAATTTCTTTCTCAATGTGATTATCTTATTTGTACAGGTGATATTAATGTGAATTTATTAGCACGTGATTATAAGTCTGCTTTTGTAAAAAATATGTTATCTGCTAATAATATGTATCAATTAATTGAAAAGCGTACAAGACCTGTTTCTAATTCTTTAGTAGATGTTATGATCACGTCTGATAAAAATATTTGCTTAACTTCTGGAAACATTGATTGCAGTAAGATCTCTGATCATGATAGCATTTATTGTGTTTTAAACCTACCTAAAATAAATTCTCCAAGGAAAATTTTTACTTATAGAGATTTTTCTAATTTTAACAACAGTAACTTTTTAGAAGATTGCGAAACAGTGAATTGGAATCATATTATTAACATACATAATATTAATGAAAAAATTTCATTTCTTAATAGTGAAATTACTAAACTTTTCAACACTCATGCTCCCATTAAAACTATCTCCACTACTAAACAATATACGCCCTGGATAACCCCAGTAATAAAAATTATGCAACGTAAGCGAGATAAGGCATTAATGCAATATAAGAAGTTTAAAACGGAGGGAAAATGGGAGTATTATAAGCAATTAAGAAATTTGACAACAGCAGCAATTAGAAGAGAAAAAACTGCATTTTTAGATTGTTGTATTAATAATAACATACACAATTCTGGTTAATAACTCTAAAATTTCATTTCTGATTCAAATTGACTTTTCTAAAGCGTTTGATATGGTTGAACATAATTTACTCATTGCCAAATTGCGGTATTATAAGTTTTCTGACAGTGCTCTGCGCTGGTGTATTAACTATTTTTGTAATAGAAGATTCATTGTTAATATGGTACAAGATTCTAAAACAATACTTTCAAACGAATTTTCTTTATCACGTGGTGTGCCCCAGGGCTCAATTCTCGGACCATTATTTTTCCTAATTTATGTAGCTGATTTACCACAAACTTTAACTTTTTGTGAAATTCATTCATACGCCGATGATACACAAATCTTAGGTACATCAAATCATGATGATATAGACAATTCATGTGACTTAATTAATAAGGATCTTGCATCATTAACGCTTTGGGTAAAAAACCATGGACTTAAAATTAATTCGAGCAAATCATCCTTACTAGTTTTTGGAGCACAAACGTGTCCCCCAATAAAGTTAAACGACATAATTTTAAAAAGAAGTGATTCTTGCAAGAGTTTAGGGATGCATCTCGATGAAAATTTAAATTTCAGACTGCATTTGCAAAACAGATTAAAAGCAGGTATGATTAAGCTTCGACATCTATATCAATTTCGTAATATACTGTCAAGTAGTGTTAAATTAAAATTAATAAAATCAATCATTCTACCTCTTTTTGATTACTGTTCTTCTGTATATGTTCCTAATTTAACACAAGCAGACAAGAAAAGAATATCATTGTTCGAAAACTCCTGCCTAAGATATGTGTATGGAATTTCTAAATACGATCATATTTCTAATTTCAGACATATGGCTCAAATTGATAATATAGATGTACGAACTAGAAAATCTATCTTAATGCTCACACATAAAATAAAAGTATCAGGTATTCCTATTTACTTGAATAATAAACTAGTACCTAAAAAATACAGCTATGGTTTACGAGTAAAAGATTTATATGTTGTGCCTACTTTTCATAAAACAAAATTTAAAAGTTGCTTCTCATACTTGGCTCCTATGCTATATAATTCGTTATCTGAAGAATCAAAAGCTCTATCAGTAGCGTCGTTTAAAACACATATAAAAACTCTGGTGTAAATTGTAAATTATATATTGGTGTAATTGTAATTATGTTGACAGTCATGTTCCTTATCTTTTTATGTTAAATACTATGTATATATTTCGTACTGGTTGGGTGGAAGAGCAGCCTTTGGCTGAACCCCGCCATTGACAGTGGTCAATAAAGATTATTATTATTATTATTATTATTATTATTATTATTATATATATATATATATATATATATATATATACCGGGCGGCGCTCGAAATCCGTTACATATGTAACATGGGAAAACAGTTTTTCCTAGCGCGTTGCTCCCCACATTATTTTAGAAAAATATCTTTAAATAAAAGTTCGAACCCATATTGATTAAGCCTTTATATATATATATATATATATATATATATATATATATATATATATATACCGGGCGGCGCTCGAAATCCGTTACATATGTAACATGGGAAAACAGTTTTTCCTAGCGCGTTGCTCCCCACATTATTTTAGAAAAATATCTTTAAATAAAAGTTCGAACCCATATTGATTAAGCCTTTATATATATATATATATATATATATATATATATATATATATATATATATATATATATACCGGGCGGCGCTCGAAATCCGTTACATATGTAACATGGGAAAACAGTTTTTCCTAGCGCGTTGCTCCCCACATTATTTTAGAAAAATATCTTTAAATAAAAGTTCGAACCCATATTGATTAAGCCTTTATATATATATATATATATATATATATATATATATATATATATATATATATATATATATATACCGGGCGGCGCTCGAAATCCGTTACATATGTAACATGGGAAAACAGTTTTTCCTAGCGCGTTGCTCCCCACATTATTTTAGAAAAATATCTTTAAATAAAAGTTCGAACCCATATTGATTAAGCCTTTATATATATATATATATATATATATATATATATATATATATATATATATATACCGGGCGGCGCTCGAAATCCGTTACATATGTAACATGGGAAAACAGTTTTTCCTAGCGCGTTGCTCCCCACATTATTTTAGAAAAATATCTTTAAATAAAAGTTCGAACCCATGTTGATTAAGCCTTTATATATATATATATATATATATATATATATATATATATATATATATATATACCGGGCGGCGCTCGAAATCCGTTACATGTGTAACATGGGAAAACAGTTTTTCCTAGCGCGTTGCTCCCCACATTATTTTAGAAAAATATCTTTAAATAAAAGTTCGAACCCATGTTGATTAAGCCTTTATATATATATATATATATATATATATATATATATATATATATATATATACCGGGCGGCGCTCGAAATCCGTTACATATGTAACATGGGAAAACAGTTTTTCCTAGCGCGTTGCTCCCCACATTATTTTAGAAAAATATCTTTAAATAAAAGTTCGAACCCATATTGATTAAGCCTTTATATATATATATATATATATATATATATATATATATATATATATATATATATATATACCGGGCGGCGCTCGAAATCCGTTACATATGTAACATGGGAAAACAGTTTTTCCTAGCGCGTTGCTCCCCACATTATTTTAGAAAAATATCTTTAAATAAAAGTTCGAACCCATATTGATTAAGCCTTTATATATATATATATATATATATATATATATATATATATATATATATATATATATATATACCGGGCGGCGCTCGAAATCCGTTACATATGTAACATGGGAAAACAGTTTTTCCTAGCGCGTTGCTCCCCACATTATTTTAGAAAAATATCTTTAAATAAAAGTTCGAACCCATATTGATTAAGCCTTTATATATATATATATATATATACCGGGCGGCGCTCGAAATCCGTTACATATGTAACATGGGAAAACAGTTTTTCCTAGCGCGTTGCTCCCCACATTATTTTAGAAAAATATCTTTAAATAAAAGTTCGAACCCATATTGATTAAGCCTTTATATATATATATATATATATATATATATATATATATATATACCGGGCGGCGCTCGAAATCCGTTACATATGTAACATGGGAAAACAGTTTTTCCTAGCGCGTTGCTCCCCACATTATTTTAGAAAAATATCTTTAAATAAAAGTTCGAACCCATGTTGATTAAGCCTTTATATATATATATATATATATATATATATATATATATATATATATACCGGGCGGCGCTCGAAATCCGTTACATGTGTAACATGGGAAAACAGTTTTTCCTAGCGCGTTGCTCCCCACATTATTTTAGAAAAATATCTTTAAATAAAAGTTCGAACCCATGTTGATTAAGCCTTTATATATATATATATATATATATATATATATATATATATATATACCGGGCGGCGCTCGAAATCCGTTACATATGTAACATGGGAAAACAGTTTTTCCTAGCGCGTTGCTCCCCACATTATTTTAGAAAAATATCTTTAAATAAAAGTTCGAACCCATATTGATTAAGCCTTTATATATATATATATATATATATATATATATATATATATATATATATATATATATATATATATATATACCGGGCGGCGCTCGAAATCCGTTACATATGTAACATGGGAAAACAGTTTTTCCTAGCGCGTTGCTCCCCACATTATTTTAGAAAAATATCTTTAAATAAAAGTTCGAACCCATATTGATTAAGCCTTTATATATATATATATATATATATATATATATATATATATATATATATATATATATACCGGGCGGCGCTCGAAATCCGTTACATATGTAACATGGGAAAACAGTTTTTCCTAGCGCGTTGCTCCCCACATTATTTTAGAAAAATATCTTTAAATAAAAGTTCGAACCCATGTTGATTAAGCCTTTTACTCATTTTGGTCAGTACTATATGCACCTAAAGTTTTTACCCAAAGTTGAAAAACACCCTATATATATATATATATATATATATATATATATATATATATATATATATATATTAAAATGAAACTGTAAAAATAAGAAATAAAATAAATATGAGGACAAAATCTAGGAACACGACTTTATTTTCAAGTCAGAAAAAGTGAATGTTTATATTTATACAAAACATTTTATCTTAGATACAAAACATACATGTTAACAATTAAACTAGGCCTGATACATAGTAACCAAAAACAAGGTCCGCTACATACTCCCAGTATTTAAACGAAAGTTTAATAAAAGGACGACAAGCAGTGACGGTTGTGTCATCAAATGTCAAATTCCGAAATTGTTTAAGTCAGTTGGACATATGTTGGTCTTAAACAGTTTATGGGTATGGTTTCTGCTTTATTGTTTATCATGACCCTAAAAAATTTGTTGTAGCGTTCCCTAACTTTAAAAAGACCGTTGAAAGTTTCTTTTAGAATTGGTCCGATTACATCGTTTTTAATAAAGACATATTATATTTTGAATAGATCTGGTGGAATGTATCTATGTACATTATTATTCACGAAAGATGACTATTCAAGGTCATTCTTTCGAAGAAAGAATACACATCACTTTATAGCAGTAACTTAGCAACATTTTGTACTAGAAAGAGAAAGATTATTTGACCTATGTCTATTTAATTTATGTGGTGTGATAGATATACGTAAACAGTGGCATTACTTTCTAACACACTATAAATAATAATGACATATGTCGTAGAATTTGAATTACAGATACCTAATTATCTACTACACTGCCCTCTGTGCCAATATTTACCCAGTGGCGTTGACGTTTAAATCAAATTATTATTCCTTAGTTTACAAGTCTATGTTTTTGTATTTTGCAAAAACATAAGTGAAGAATATAAATCTTTCAGAAATGCATTATTTAGAAAGAAACATAATTTTCAGATGAATTACTCTTATTTTTTCAGTTAAAATGTGTCCATAAATATTTCATGTTGCACGCCTATGCACACGAAATGTAGTGAAGTTATCTGCAAGTAATATTATATCAGACGGCTCACAACTGACCTTGAATAGTCATCTTTCGTGAATAATAGTTTAGTGATGTTTTTATTTTACTTGAAGTGTTTGGTTGATGTTTTGGAATAGTCGATTGAAGTGTTTGTAAGTATGGGTAATGTTAGGTTCGTGTGGACTGCATTTAGTTTCTTCTTTAACGGTGATTTTAATTCCCAGTTGTATTATTGGACATAAATAACCAAAAACAAGGTTCGCTACACATATGTATTCTTTGAACAACATAAACAAAATATAAAAACAGATACGAGACAAATTTGTACATACATAAACAACAATATATGGGTCTCATAGACCAGTCCATGGAAAACGCGAGCCTACTCTATATTTTAAAGCTGGTAGTAGTGTGACATTATTTTATCATATATAATATCATAAGTGGTAAATTTTTGCCGGAAAAATTTTCAGATTGTTACGAGAGCTGGTTGCCTAGCAATTTATTGAGTGACATTGACAAAAAAATCACGAGTTGTCAAACGAGTGATTTTTGATCAATGTCACGAGATAAATTGGCAACAGGCTCGAGTAAAGCATTCGGAAAATTTTTCCAGGATAAAATTTAACCACGAATGATATTCGGATGACTATTTCCAAAATAAAAATCAGGTAATCATTTATATATTTTTTTCTTGATAAAAATCATTTAATTTTCATTGTGTTTTTAGGTGTTTATATTTAAGTTTGCTTTTTCATCGTTTTGAATGGATTCCAGTCCGAATCGACTCTTTTTAATAAAAACTGATAAAACTGAATATATACAGACTTTGACAGGTATGTAAATAATATGTTTCTAAAACGTCAAAAAAATTTCACTTATCAAAACTGACTTGTAATACTATGACATCTTATTGGCTTAAAGGGTGCGAAAAAATTTCTGTGACGTTATTTTGTCGAAATGAAACTATACTCTATCCGTTTTAACTATAGACTAGAAGGCGTTTCGAGCGCGGCCGTTTTTACATGTATAAAATAAAGAATTCAAATTTTGGCGCCATTCCTGGATTTAAAATAAATTCTTTCTAACTGACATTGACATTGTTTTTATGAATACACTTACTTATAGGGAGCGAGCAGACACGTGACTCAAGGGACCTTGACGTACTTAGAATCAGCTGATTTGTGTGCGCATGTCATTTTGACAAGAACAATGTCATGTTGACAAGACCAATGTTTTGACTTATTTTGATTTTTAACTGCTAAAATGTTATTATTTTTAATTTCATGTGTTTTACTACCTAAAAATTATAAAATATTAACATTTTAGCAATTCAAAATCAAAATAAGTCAAAACATTGGTCTTGTCGAATTGACAATGTTCTTGTCAAAATGACATGCGCACACAAATCAGCTGATTATAAGCACGTCAAGGTCCCTCGAGTCACGTGTCTGCTCGCGCCCTATAATCTCCGTACTTTTCGCTACATGTCAGCGAAAGGAGCATGCATAAATGAAAACCGCATTATTCAAATAAATTTTAAAGAAAACAACGTAAAATAAAAATATAATTCACCTTTGAAATATAAATATTTACTCTCTGAAATATATACATTATATGTATATTCTAAACAAATTTCTTTGTTCCTGGGGTGCTCCGAATGACCCTTTTTCCTCATGTCCTTTTATAGCTTTCCAAATACTACATCGTCCTATGCCCAGTTCTAATGCCACAATTTGGACACATTCTGATTTGGAATATGGATTCGTGGCACGATATGTGCAGTATAAATTATACGCCATTTTTTTGCGCGCTTCGGGGGGCCTTTCCTTTTAGATGTTGTAAAACATTGGCAGAGCCAGGTTCAGGATTTTTATCCATAATATTAACGAAGAGAACAATAACAAAACTTACGAAAAATTAAGAAAACGCGCACAACGAAAACTAGCTAATATGAAATATAACGCTAAAACACTATGAAAATTATATAAACGAAAAGAACAATATAATTAACAAACAGAAATTAATAATATGTAAAAAATCGTGTACTATTGACTTTGTTGACTTTTACTTATTTTATGTCAGATGGCATAACATAAATCAAAATAATTAATACAGTTGCCAAGTAAATTTAAATTTCGCGTCAATTATTTTGCTGTGTAAATTTGGTTCACGTTTGAACCAATCAGAGAGTTAGAATCTTAGGCCCTATCTCACCCAACGCTCTATAGTTAAAACGGATAGAGTATAGGTAGAATGCTGAATTTGGATTGGCTTCTAAATGTATGAGTGAAAAAGTCACTATAATATTTTAGAGAAACTAGTTAAAATTGACAAACATTAAAGTTGAAATTTAAAATTGAGCCTCTCAGACCTAGTCGCAGTTATAGGGTTAAGACGAGTAGTGGCGATTTTAATAAAGCAAGTCAATGAGAAAACTAATATGTGAGCATAAGCGCTAGCTTGACTTATGTTGATATGCAATGGATATAATAATGTACACTATTTTGTTCTTAGGCATGGGCATTTTATTAAACGAATATATTAACCAGAGAACATCAGTAATATGTAAACGAAGGGCAGCTTAAATATTAAGAGAGAGAAAGAAACATTTCAGTGTTTTAAACCGTCGACAATGATGCATATTTTGAAAGCGTTCAACCACGAAAAACGACAAACTTTTTAACGTCAGAATGTAATTAGTTTTGGTAAAATGTGTACTTAGATAAAACCGAGAGTGAAAAGGAAGAAAGGAAAATAAACGCAGGATAAATAAGGGTGCGTACGACACACAACAACACAGTTACGTAATCGCTACTTTTCACGAAAAAAGAAAAACTGGAAACAAAATAAATATCTGAAACATATCTGCCACATGCAGTCTGCGAACAGCGGACAGAAACAGGATGTTGTCTCGTTCTCTCCACGTTTTGCTCAATGAAAGAGACGGGATTACTGTTTTTGCAGGGAAACTGCGGGAAAAGTTCAAATATTTAAAATCGCAATTCGATATTTGTGTTTACATCTAGAATATAAAATGCAGAAGGGAAATTTATACATTTTCAATAATATCATAATAGTATTTTATGTACCAAGGGCATTACGATGATGATAATGCTAGGAGCGCCGCCCGGTATATATATATATATATATATATATATATATATATATATATATATATATATATATATATATATACCGTGTGTCTATTTTAAAGGTGTACATAGGAGATTAACATGGGAAATCAGTTTTTTGCAATTTCCTGCTCGCCTAATGGTTTTAAGCAAAAATGCGTCAAATAAAAGTTTTAGGGTATAAAATTCCTCATCTAAAACAATAAACAGAATTACCTTTACATACTTTATAACGACAGAAATTAAATATGAAAATGTCGAAAATTACGTTAAAAATATCGACAGCCATGGAATTGAACAAAAAATAAATAAATGCTTGATGTTTTATCAGTCACAACGTAAGTTAACTTATTTGACGTTCTGACAATTTGATTTGAACAAATATCGTTAATTATGGCAATAATAGAAATATAAAATTTATAAAGTTAAGAAAATACATTTTTTTTAAATAATATGAATATATTAAAAATTCAACATTGCGTAAAAAAAATATGTATGATGCTGTTATGTACTCTCAACTCATTTCCAATACATCTACCTTAGTACTACAGAAGGGGTCTACACTTATCATTACTAACAGTCCTAACACTCTTTCTTAGAGTAACGCATATTCTGCTCGTCCTATATTCTGATTACGCGGCTCACGTGTATTTTTTGAAGACACATTAGCAGACTTTACAAATTATGTCACGAATTTAGCTCTTGATTCGTATAAATATTCATTTTTTTATCATTTCAGACAATAAAATTAGAGACAAAAACAATTTGTCAGAAACGTCAAATGAGTTAACTTACGTTGTGGGTTGTGACGGTTGTGACAGATAAAACGTCAAGCATTTATTTATTTTTTGTTCAATTCCATGGCTGTCGATATTTTCAACGTAATTTTCGATATTTTCATATTTAATTTCTGTCGTTACAATGCATGGAAAGCTAATTCTGTTTATTGATTTAGATGCAGAATTTTATGCTCTAAAACTTTTATTTGACGCATTTTTGCTTAAAATAATTAGGCGAGCAGGAAATTGCAAAAAACTGATTTCCCATGTTAATCTCCTATGTACACCTTTACGACAGACACACGGTATATAGACTAGACTAGACTATTTTAATGAGCGTAAAATTAATTTTTTTCAACCACTGGTTTTCGAACTGTGGGGACCAACTTTGTTATTTTAAATGATATAGAGAATTTTATTCTGAATTCAGTGATATAATATTTGCATACGCTCATATAACTATTTTTGAGAAATACTCGTATGCATATACAGATTTATATTAATATGATTAAAATATGCCTATAATAAGAGTGCCACGAATGGAAAAAATTAATACAAGTTATTTTATACGTGAATATTTCATGCGCGTTGACATCTCGGTTGACATTTATAATCAATTGACAGAAGAAAATATTCACTCCTTTCCGTCATAGCACTCTAACTCTATATATCAAATTAAGATGTATTCATTTTTTCCATCCGTGGCACTCTCATTATGGTAATATTTTAATCACATTATTACAATACTTTATATGCGTATATCTCAAAAAAGTCGTAATGTAAGAGTATGCAAATATTACACCACTGTATTCAGAATAAAATTCTCTATCTAATAAGTAAATAAAAAATATATGATCTCATTTAAAATAACAAAGTTGGTTCCCACAGTTCGAAAACCACTGGTTGAAAAAAATTAATTTTACGCTCATTAAAATATTCTAGTAAAATAGAGATTGTTTGCTAATTTAACCGACCTCGTAGCTTTTATAGTTTTCGAGTTAGCAATAGTGTACCACTTAAAATGAACATATATATATATACAGGGTGTAAATGAAATAAGAGCATTAAATTTAACCAGTAATGTAACTCGACGAGAGCAACAATATTTCTTAATAACTTTTTCTCGAAATCGCATATTTTTTTAGCATTTTTACCACCCCGTAAATTGACGAGTCGTTCCACGTATTTTTCTAATAATTGAATGCAGTAGCAATAGCTATGAAAAATTTTGCTTTAGCAATTGACAGTTCTGTCAGTTGTTGCAATTATATTTTGGCATTAGTAATAAACTTGTTTATCAGGTAAAATTCTGTCAAAATGCTTACGTTTACAAATAGCGAGTACACAGATATTTTAATTATTTACCTATGGTTGATTTATTTATTCGTATCTGTACTACATTTTAATTTGTGGTTGATATAAAGACAGTGTTATAGAGTTGCCAACGCATTTAGACGGAACGTTTCCAAATCATACTGTTCCTAATATTCGCACATTTGTTAATCTTGTACATCTTTATCACAATACGAAGTGTCACATATGACAATTTTGAATAAAGCAACAGTTGTATCCATATCATGTGCAAAAAGACCAATGGTTTCAGCAGACTTTGATTTTGGGAATGGCTAATAATGTTCATTAATGAGACTGAATTTACTTGGGAACGTGTATTTATTATGCACAATACACATTTCAACAGACGAAAATGCTGTAAAAATTTTCATTAAAAAATGTTTGAGCGGGAACAATAAATGAACGACTAATTATTGGTACTCATGTACCTCGTTTAAATGGACAAAAGTTTGTACTTACATTTTTTGAATAACGTATTTAAACTATTATGCTTTGTCGACGATAAATAATCATCTCATAACCTAATAACTATGCTTTTGCTCTTCCTCCCCTCGTTCCTCCTTGTCTTCCTCTATTCACAGATGATAAAAGCCTGGTTCAATACACAACTTTATAATTTTGTTATCCAAAATTTAAATTTATTTATTTTAAAAATTGTACTATTACGAATTATTAATTAATAATAAATGTTATTTTCGTTGATTCGTTTATTAATTACTGTGACTGCAAGTGTAACCGATAATCGAAAATTTTTGAGCTGTTTGTATCCCACTTGAATACGGCAGCTGCCATTTGTTCTCCATGGGCGCGCGCCGAAATATGCAGCAAATCTTTAAAGAATTTTAACTCAAAATCTAAAAGACTTAGAAAAAAAAGTTATTAAGAAATATTGTTGCTCTCGTCGAGTTACATTACTGGTTAAATTTAATGCACTTATTTCATTTACACCCTATATATATATATATATATATATATATATATATATATATATATATATATATATATATATATACAGGGTGATTCATCGGTCTGTCCTTTCTTTATAACTCTTTTATTTTAAGTCAGATAGAAAAACTCTTCGAATATAATTTATATGATATAGTATTGTCTATCTACGTACCATACGTATTTGTATACAGGGTGCTCCGTTTAAGCGCAACAATATGTAACTTTATATTTCTTAATGGAACACCCTATATTTATTTATTTATTTTGATAGTAAATTAGATTCCCTTTAAAAAAGTATTAAATAATAAGGGGTCTAAAATTATAAATTAAGAAGTTATTTACGTTCATAAAAAATAGTAGTTCAGAGTGGAAAAACCCATAATATAATACAAAATTTTGATCCTTTTTTATTAATACTTATTTTAAACATTACACTAATTCCAAAGAAGCTATTAAAATTTAGTGACAGACTAAATAATGCAAAATTATAATAAATGCTCGAAAACTTGTCCTTCAATTTCAATATATTTTTCTATTATAAATATTTTATTAACCATCTCATCTTTACTAAAATTTGAATTATTCATTTTCACATCAACATCAACAATGACAAACTAAGAGTATTTGTACAACTTGTTTGTTTAAATTCGAAACAATTGATCAAATTATCCATATCTTACTTTGTTAATAATAACATGATAGAAACATATCATTCAACGAAGAAAGGTAAATAACTTCTTAATTTATAATTTTAGACCCCTTATTACTTAATACTTTTTTAAAGGGAATCTAATTTACTATCAAAATAAATAAATAAATATAGGATGTTCCATTAAGAAATATAAAGTTACATATTGTTGCGCTTAAATGGAGCACCCTGTATATAAATGGATATGGTATGTAGATAGATAATAATGTATCATATAAATTATATTTGAAGAGTTTTTCTATCTGACTTAAAATAAAAGAGTTATAAAGAGAGGACAGACCGATGAATCACCCTGTATATATATATATATATATATATATATATATATATATATATATATATATATATATATATATATATATATATATATATATATATAATGTTTGTGTTATTACATCTTGTAACGTTTTAGATGAAATAAGAAAATGAAGCAAAATATTTCGTCCTTGCAGGTTAAAACCTCAGAACCAGTGGCAAATGTACGCAATAATTTCCTGTTAGCATAAGGTTAAAGTTCCTTTAGCTGATCAATAAAGATAATACATTTATTCTTGAACTCCGTATAACTCTAGCTACCTATTTAATAGGAAGCAAACAAACTCTATTACGATGATGCAATACCGAATCATATCACTCCATCACTTCGTAAGTACATTACCAGCTAGCAGCCATGCATAATCAAATCACATTGTAAAACCTTAACTTTTAATAACGCCAAAGTTTGCTTGCTACAAGCAAAAACATGGCATCGGTGACTAAGTGCATTAGGAGGACATTTGTGGAGTAATTGAATCATTCTGTCAAGTGGTCCATCAAAACACCGCCAAGTGCCCTCAGCAAACAGTAGAGGTAGAGAGACCGCACGTGTATACAGTAAAGCACAGCCTGAGATGACACTGCATATCAGGAAATTGATAGAGTTACAGGTTATTGGGTTATTGTGCATATACTCTGTAGTGGAGAGTGCAGTAGAGAGTTTGCGAAATGGAATTGATATTTTTCTTAAAACTTGATTTTTGGACATAAAATATCTTTACGAATGTATAAAACTCTATCAGCCTTATTTAATTTAATGGGCTATGGGACTAATTTTTGTTTTGACATATCGGTTGTCTACTTGAGGAGATGCAATCAGCAGTGTTTTGTAAGGAAGTTGCTAAGTCTTAAGGTGCATTCACAAATGAAAATTAGGTTTATGGTTTTTGTTTAGGTTTAAGTAAGTCATTCATAAATGTAAGTTTAAATTACCTGAAAATTAGGTTTGATATGTACGGATATCTATGTAAATGCTTCAAAAACAAGATTAAAATATCGGTAGAGCAGTACTCAACAAGATATCTGTGCGCCGTGAAACTGTCATTCGCTTGGCATTGTTGGTTATATTTCAGCATTTAAGTTATGACAGTATCCATGTTCTTCTCGCATTTGTTTAAAAAGCCAACTTCATCAAGTGGATACTAAATAATGATGGATGTATATGTCTATATCTTTTCAGACTCGTTCTTATTGGTGAAGTTTGTGACGTCAAACTAAATCATAAACCTAAAGTTTGGACCTTGCAATGTTTAGCTTTATGATTTGGATTTAGAGACCCTAAATTTTGAAGTGTGAATGGTGTCATTACATAATATGCGGTCAAAGTCTTTAAATCTAAAATATAAACCATAAATCTAAACCTAATTTTCATTTGTGAATGCACCTTTAGCAAAGTTGCTAAAAAAAATACCAATAGAAACAAAAACATATCAAGAGATTAAGCAGAGAGCCTATAAAAATAGGCAAATCCACATACTCACAGACAGCCAAGCAGCATTGAAGGCGTTGAGATCGCATGTATTAAAATCAAAACTAGTTCTAGAATGCACTCACATTCTTAAGGAACTGGCAAAACATGTGGGTTCCAGGGCACACGGATATAGAGGGAAATGAACAGGTTGATGAACTAGCCAAATAGGGAGCAAAAACCATACCTATAGGGCCAGAACCCTAATGCTACATTGCATATGAAACAGTCAAAGGGCACATTGAGAAATGGATAACAGACGAGCATGAAAAACATTGGAGGGACATTCCTGGATTGATACACTCTAAGACTTTCATATCGAGACCTACAAAAAGACACTCAACATCCCTACTTAATTTAAGTAGAGAAGGTATCAAAACAACTACAGAGGTCATCACCGGCCCTGAAGATTAATTAAACATATGTACACGATGGGTCTAGCCGAAGATCTCATGTGTATGAAATGCGGAGAAGAAGATGAAACTCCGTTATATCTTCTATGCGACTGCCAGGTTTCAATAAACAGGAGATACAAAACCTTTGGGACTCTTTCTGTTAATCCTGAAGTAGTACACACATTGGCATGGGGGATCTGTTTGGACTTTATAAGATACAATACTACCCCCTTGTAAACCTTGGGAATGCACAACAGGTCCTAGAGGCCGTAGTGCGTCGGGCAGTCTACAGATCCCTAAATCAACTAACTAACTAACTAACCAAAATATATCAATATAAGTCAGCCCATCCGGTAATTTCTCACTGCAGTAATACTGTAACACAAGACACAAATACTTAATGCAGAAGAAACTGTAATTAAATCATACTAACTATAATAGACAAAATAGAGACGATATCTCTAAAATGGTTCGGTCACTTAATGAAGATGAGGAAAATCGCTGGCCAAAGCGTATATTCCAGTCGGTACCACTAGAAAAGAAGAAGACAGGACAACCACTCTTGGAACGAGGGGTGAGAGGAACGATGAGAATCTGGAAGATCTAGCGTATAACGATGACGGGGAAGCTTGGTATTGTGAACTGGGAAGGCAGAATCTATGCTGTATATTATGTATGGTATTGAGAACGATGAAATGTGTTAAGTACACACATCTCTTTATTTTAAATAGTACATAATTAAATCCAAATATATATTAAAAGAAAATTATTATTTTCAAATTATGTATGCTTATTATCATTACTAATCAAAATAGTTTAGTTATGTTGTTAATTGTATTAATTACTTACATGCATGTATTGTATACCGTGAGTAATTTTTGACGTGAAACAGGATTTGCAATTTCCATAGTAACTAAATGACAGCAATGTATAAGAGCGTTCCATTTAAAATAGAACATAGGCTGTCACTGTCAAGTGAATATTATCTGTCAATTAGGGTTGTATTGTTACTTCGGAGTTAAAAATAATGTATACAGTTCAATAAAAAGTGCAAATAATTCAATAGTATAATGCAGACGTTAGCCTCAGACAGATATCTGCTTTATTTCGTAAATCATTTCCTGATTGACCAACACCAAGTGCTTCAACTATATCACGAATTGTTAACAATTTTAAAAGAGATGGTTGCGTTAACCGTGCACATGTAAAGAAATCAAGATGAAATAATGTTTTAACGGAGGTGAAAATGGCCGAAATTATTACGCTAAACGAAAGGGAAAGCTGAGGGTGTAAGCAAAACCAGTGAACATCGTTTACTAAGGAAAGAACATTTTAAATCGCATCACTTTCAAACCCATCAAGAATTGGTTGTGAATGACAGTGAAGATTTATTAAATGTTTATATTGTAATCTTTTTCATTTCTAAAATGATGAAATCAAAATACATATTTTATTTACTATGTTCTATTTTAAATGGAACGCTTTTATACAATGTTGTCATTTGGTTACTAAACGAACGGTATAGTAAGTTATTCAACACTCATTGCATTTTCTAGAATAAATTAACACCCCATGTAAATGTAGTAATGTGATGTTATTATCTAGTAATATTTATTAATTGATAGGAACGATGATCGACTGTTCTAGATGATATAAGGTGAAAAAATATAAGTCGGAACTGCAGTCAATTAGGTTTTTTATTGGATCAAACCGACGTTTCGGTCATACTATGACCATCTTCAGGGCTATCCAAAATCAGCAAATTATATAATAAAAACACATTTTAAAATTATTATTTATTTATTTATTGTTTTATATTGGACGATAATATTTTATGTAAAATTTTAAAATGTGTTTTTATTATATAATTTGCTGATTTTGGATAGCCCTGAAGATGGTCATAGTATGACCGAAACGTCGGTTTGATCCAATAAAAAACCTAATTGACTGCAGTTCCGACTTATATTTTTTCACCTTACAATATTTATTAATGACGTGTGTCTTCTGCCTATTCATTTCTAGTATGTATATTTTCTGAAGTTAGTTGCATGTTAATTAAGTTTTCGAATTTTTACCTCTCGCTAAGAGAGGTATTATATTCATGCTAAAAATCGCATATCCAGATTTTAATGAATAAGCACGTTTTAAGGTCCCTAGATTCCGATTATAACATTTTTACGACGATGTCTGTATGTGTGTGTGGATGTGTGTGTGGATGTGTGTGTGTATGTGTGTGTGTGTGTGTGTGTGTGTGTGTGTGTGTGTGTGTGTGTGTGTGTGTGTGTGTGTGTGGATGTTGGATTCACTATATCTCAAATACTATAAGACTTATGACATTTTTAACTACGGATTCCTCAATCTAGCAATAATGGGAAGAGTCCAGTCAGTTTTGGTAACAATTGGACAACCGGAAGTAGTAGTTACAAGAAAAAAATCATCTAAATATTATTTATCGAAAATTTATGTAAATACTTATATTAAAGAACGTTAAATTCTTTATTCGATAAATATAAATTCATTATTATATCTTTTATAGATTTAGAGATAAAGAAAGGCATATAAAATAGTTTGATGTAAAAAATCTCAGATCAAACTACTACAAGGCAAGAAATTCAAATGTTTGTAATTGTCACATAAATGTCACTGTCAAAAATATTTGTATGCCTCTGTCAAAAATATTTGTACATTATTATGAAGATTATAAAATAAAAAAAAAGTCAACAACGCAAAAGAATATATGTAAAAAAGAATATAAAAGGAATTTGCGAAAAAATGACGAATATAAAGAAAAAGAAAAGGAAAGCAGAAAAAGAAAATTTCAGGATATTGAATATAATGAAAATGTATGTATTGTACATAATTTATTTTAAAATATCCCATAGATTTTGCAAATATACGTGAGAATTATTTTGTAGTGAGACATGAATATATGTATTTGTATTTTTCGTTTTATGCGTACAACCAGGTAAAATATCTGGCGAGAGGTTATGTGTTGGCCACATCAGATTTTTATTATCTAACTAGTGCACTTAAAGCAGCCTGTCTGTCCAAGCGTATATTGTTTAAGTTTCTTTGAGCACAGAAATTTATTTAGCATCTACGTTATACTTTCGTATTAGTGCTGTGTTAAATTGTATTATGCGAAAAACATGTTCCGACATACGTACTAAAAATTTAATGACCATTTTGCATGATTCATAAATACAATAGTTTACGAAAAATGTTTTAAACTTTACCTAAATAAAACCTATCAAAATACTACGCCTGGTTATTTGAAAACAAAATGTTTAATCTCCAATGACCGCATCTTTGATTTCCGGTAGGTATTCCGAGCATGGTCCAGGTAGGAGGGGACAATTGGAGTAATGATATTCCGCCTCCACACTGGCACCGGATTACTCATAACTCGGAACGCAATGTTCCAGTGTCACAGTGTCCGTGGTGCTGAAAGGTTCATACAGAGGAAGACAGGGTAAGAGGAGTGAATAGTGCACATTGCACTAAAGCACTTTGCACTCATGCACTGATTGCTAAATTAGACAATAATGATGATGGGAGTTTCCAACATTTCCAAGAACTTAACAATCTTTTAATAGCATTTTATTAGTTGATCCAAAATACGCACACCTCAGATGTTTTATTTATTTTTATTTGTTTTGAGATGTAGTGGTAGGTTGCCAAAAATTTGGATTTAATTTTCAAACTAATTGAATTAATGAGTACGATAATATTTTGAAAGTAATGACTTTTTTTAAACAATAGAATCCAACAACTTATAAATCGATTATGGTATGACTAGCGAAAGAAAGTTGACGTTTAAATTATTTTTTGTGCAACCGGACGCGAAATAAGCATTTCGCAGCCGCAATACAGGCCGCGAAATGGGATTTCGCGACCGGTGTTATGGTAACGGCCGCGAAATTAGATAAACAATCACTTTGACACTTGAGAATTGCATGATTTTGTTTATCAAATGTCTATCCCATAGCCACCTTGAAACCTAACTTTCTATTTCCAATGCAACTGTTTAAAATTAATAAAATTTGTAATTACATATTTTTTACGGTTGCACAAAAAATATTGTGTACACCTTGCCCGCGAAATCCTTTAGCGCCCTCGAGATTGTCTTGCCTCGGCCGCAAGCAACCTCGGCGGCAATTTTTCTCTCGGTACGCTAAAGAGTGATTTCGCGGCCTTGATATACAAATAACTATTATAGATGTGGTTTCTTTTGAAACCCTAGAGAAAAATAGAATTGTACGAAATATTCAGGTATGAAATTCTTGCATGAACCCATTTAAATACTGGACTAGAAAAGCACAGAAATACATTACTATGTCTGGCTGAAAATAGATGGCCGACTAGCTGAATAACAAAACAAGGGTGCGTTTAAAATATTTTAATCATTTTTTTAAATTTTGATTGTAACAAAATATTTTGACCTTTAAACATTTAGTTTAGCAATTCTATAAAATATGATTATATTCAATTTCCTCAACAGTAATTCCGACTCGAGGGTTGCTTACACCTGAGACGAACGAACCAACCAGAATTTGCAGTATTAAAATATATATCTGGTTGGAAATAAATAGCCGACTAGGGTAACTGAATATCGAAACAGGGGTGCGTTTAACATATTTTAAACATTTTTCGTTTATGTTGATTATAACAAATTATTTAGATCTTTTAACTATTTAGTTTGGCAATTCTATGAAGCTGAAAACAATTTTTCTCCGAAAAATACCTTTAACTGTTATTTTTTCGAGATTTATGTTATTATAAAAATTAAAGATTAATTTTCTACAGGTTTGCGTTAATACTTTTTCTATATATTTAATAGATAAATTTATAAAATTATCTATAATTTAAATCCCGGAGCCTACGCTTTAAACAAACAGCAAACACAACTCCTTGGTTACACAGTTCATATCTCAAATGTATGTAACTGACAGATAAATGTCACTATCAAAGAACTAATCATTTCAAATTAATACTAGTAATGTTGTGAAAAGAAAATAGTAAATAGAACCATAGTTAATACAGTTTTCAGCATACAAATATGTAAGTATGTATATTTGAATAAATAAAAAATATATGGCGGAAGGTATTGTGTTGGCCACATCAGATTTTTCTTGATAAAAATTTGATCCCTAAGTCTAATTTACTTACATTCAAATAAATATTTTATTAAATTAATTTAATTAACTAAATGATAATGAGACTAATTAAAATACACTTACCAATGATGTCAGGACATTCATTCTTCGGCAGAAATAAACTTCTTCACATGATTATTTCTCTGTAACAGAATATTTATACTAGAATGATAACAAATTAGAGAAATACTTGCGCAAACACTTTTCTTACATAACTTTACGTACAATATAACACACGTATACCATAAATAACTATTTCTCATTGCAAAGATGTCAGAAAATTAACGTAAATTCGCTTCTTTATTATCATAATATATCATCAGAGAATATCATCCATTGCCAATCAACTTTGTACACAGAGATCGGTAATGACAACATATGTATTCGTAAGAAGGTATTGTATTTAGTCAAAAAATTCGGTGGTGAGTTTTAAATCAATAAGCACGTTGTAGGGTCCCTAGAATACGATTTTACTATTTTTACGACGATGTCTGTATGTATTTGTGTGTCTGTGTGTGTAACAAAAATTTCGTCTGCGATACCTCTAATACTATTTCAAAATTTATAATTCTTTCGTACATCCATATGAAGAGCTGATTAGAATTAGATTTTGGCAACAATTGGTCAACCGGAAGTACCCTCATTTGAAGATTTTAACAGTTTTTTCTTGAAAAACCTATGTTAAATATCATTTTTTCACATTTAATGTTATTATAAATATTAAAGACTATTTTATTCTCTATACGATTTGAGTGCATTTTATACTTCATATTAAGTGGATATAGAGTTAAAAAATTATAAAGAAATTAAATTTCATAAAGTAGCCAGCTGTAGAAAAAGCTACTCTATTAAGAAAATTCTGATTGAAAGATGTCAGTATCAAGTGTAATTGACATAGTATGTTTGTCTTCTGTATGGAATTTGTATAAAATACATACAACTGCCGGAAGGTAATGTACAAAAAATAGAGTCTTCTGCAACGAACTTTCTATATGAAATTTGTTCAAAATACATAGAATTGATGGAAGGTCTCATCAGGTTTTTTCCATATGCTGTATTTCACATCACATTTTAATTTTTTTATATAAAATATATATATTTATATATATTTGACGTTTAAAATATACTTTTGACGTTTCAATATGCTCTGTAAATACTTTAAAGTCAAGATTTTGGCGCTGTAAGATTTATAGAAATTTCTATAACTCTGTAGCGCTTACAGTACTGTAACTTGGTTACAGAATAGCAGTTTTCTTATATACTGTACCGCCTACAGAGCTTAAAGAACGGTATAGAATAGCACCATAAGGTACCTCAGTAAAGAAGGATTTTCCTGTCTAAAAAGTGATCAGAAACAGTTCATTTTCTGGACAATCTCGAAAAAAGTTATGTAAAACAGGACTTACAGAGCCCCCTTATTGAATTCATATATTCAATAATTTAATAGAGACTCTGAAATATGTTTTATGTATATTTTAAGCCGAAAGGCATGAATAAAGAAATAAAAAAATGAATAGAATATACATCAACAAATGTAAGGCTCCTTGCAAATCTTCCTTTTATTTTTTAAGACATTAACAAATAAACAAACTCTATGAACAACTACCATATTCATGCATTACTTTTCCGCGTTTATTTACTCTCCTCGCATCCTTGGCTCAACCGAGATCCGTTTGGAAACGGCGTTCGAATTCAATTTCCATTTTAAGTTCCCACCGACGCCTTGGGCCGCGATCAGAGCGGCGTCGACGCGAAGCGCCGTGACGCCGGATACACAGGGATTGCAGGAGAAATGAGTGATGAGTGTACAGATACAGTCGGTCAGCAGAAGAGCCAACACGAATCAGATACGAATGGTATAAAGGAACGAATTGGAGGACTGGAAATAGGAGAGATGTATTAGGCTGGTGATACTGAAGATAGAGAGATTTGGGATGATGTGTTATGGTTTTAAAATGGGATTTGGTAATGTAGGGGGTTTCAATTCGTGTTAATTTTGTAAGGCTTGTTTGGAAAGTGTATGGTAATGTGTACTATGTTAATTCTTTACTAACTCGATAATAATAATTTGATGTATTTATGGTTAGTTGCAATGCTTTCTAGTTAAATTGTAATCATTGGTTAGATTGACAATCGTGTCAAAAAGAAATATCAAATTAGTTGTTAAATATTATTGTCAAGTATGGAAAATTTCTCGGCTGTGGGATAGATCAGGTGTTCTAGTTGCGTTCGACAAAAATTCACCTCAGTTGTTCTTGAAGTGAGAGCGCGGTCATTTGACAGCAAATAAAACGCGTTTTGCATCGTAACACAAATTCATAGTTGTTTACATTTGAGATGAAGCAAAATATTGATACAACATAAGAGTAAACCTGATTCAAAATATAAAATAAATATGCTTTCTGAGTGTTATTAGTAAAGAGCGAATTATATGCAAATGTATATTTTCATATGCTTTTGCATATATGGCCTTCTTTTGCATATTCTGCATAATATATTTCGAAGTTGCATATTTTTACCTTCCGTCACCTTTAGGTAAGGAAGGTCTCTAGAATACGATTTTACTATTTTTACGATGATGCGTGTGTGTGTGTGTGTGTGTGTGTGTGTGTGTGTGTGTGTGTGTGTGTGTGTGTGTGTGGATGTGTGTGTGTATGTGTGGATGTGCGTGTGTGTGTGTGTCTGTGTGTGTGTGTGTGTGTGTGTGTGTGTATATGTGTGTGTATGTGTGGATGTGTGTGTGTGTGTGTGTAATAAAATTTTCGTGTACGATAACTCCTATATACTACAATTCCAAAAATTATAATTCTTTTGTATTCCTCTTCGTTGCATCCATATGAAGAGCTGATCAGATTTTGGTTATAATTGGTCAACCGGAAGTACCCTCTTAACAGTTTTTCTTGAAAAAACGATGTTAAATATCATTTTTTTTACATTTAATGTTATAAATATTAAAGAACATTGTATTCTCTATACGAAAATTATGAAAAAATTAAATTTCATAAATTAGCCAGCTATGCTAGAAACAGCTACTATATTAAGAAAATTCTGATTGAAAGATGTCAGTGTCAAGTGCAATTGACATATTCGTAGTATACTCGAAACATAGGATCTTTTTGCTTGAAACTTTCTGTATGGAATTTGTATAAAATACATACAACTGTCGAAAGGTAATGTACATACAAGAAATTTAGAATCTTTTGCAAGGAACTTTCTGTATGGATTTTATAGAAAATACATACGCATTTACGAAAATTTAACCGGTAGATACCGCATCTGCCGACTGTGTTCGAAAATACGAGTGGTAAAAAGTACCGTGTTCGAAAATTTTTCAATATCTACCAGATCCATTTACCGGATTCACGAAGAATTTAATCTCAAAAAAAGGTAGTGATGCAAAGCGAAGCGCGCGCGTCAAAAGTGGAAATGTGTTCAAAGTAGGACTCTGCTTAGTTTGTTAACTATGTCAAATTACTAACCTGTTTTAAATTTTCAAATTTTTTCATAGGTTATGGATCTACCCTGTTTACCACTTGCGTTCTTAAAATATCGATTCCGGTAGCTATAACCTGATAAAAAGCTGTATACCGGTAACAGTTCACCGGTAGAATTTTCGTAAATACCTCATATAACTGACGGAAGGTAATGTGCTGGCCACATCAGATTTTTTTATTTTTAAACAACATTTTAAATTTTACCTTTTACCCCCTTATGTGCAGGATAAAGATTATATGATTGTAATAAATGTATCTTCTCAAAAAAATTAAGCTCCTTTCGAAATTCCTAGAATTTCAGCTAATACGTACGAGATCCGAGTATAAGTTCTAAGAATAAAAATAGGGATTCATGCTGCTTGTGAAAATCTTTCCAGGTACAGCACAGTTTCCACAAAGTTGTCCGCATCTTTTTTGAGATAACAGATTCGTAATAGTCCGGATGTAGTGTGACGAGTGACTTCCGTCGCTCGGTGATTTTTATTCAAATTCCCGACGAGATTGCAGGCAAATTGGCGCGCGGCACTGTGTGTAAACTAGGCGCGCCCTCGCTAGTTTACATGTCATCATCTCTTCTCTGGAGGGAGGGAATAGAATTCTTTCCAATTATCGCGGACGCCGTCGTCTTTCAGAAGGCCATTATGCTACGTTGCGTTGTTTCCAATCTCATTCAGTTGTGTTAGTTGTCTATGTTTGCAAATTTACCTTTATCACGAGCTTCATTTGCGAGATGCAGCGGACAAACGCTGCTTTGCCCCCTTTGAAATGCTCAACTTTTCGAACAAGTACGGATCTGGAATTCGCTACACTCACTTTGATCCTGCGCCAAACAAAATATTTTACCCATAAGCTGTCAGATATGCCAATAACTACTGTTCCGATAATGAGAAATATTTAACAACGATGCTAAAGAGAATGAATGTGGCAGTTTTGGATTGCCAGACAATTCAAAACCAATAATCATTATGTAAGGCAATTAAACTTATCGTTACGGTATTATTATTCGCAGTAACATAACGCAAACTACCAAGTTGTATCATATTAACTTTGCTTGTTGTAGTTGCAACTACTGAAACTGAAACATACTCGTATTCATGAATTCGTGAAACTTGTGCTCTACGAGTATTGTAACTTGAACTTAACAAGTCATTTATTTAATAAACTCTTAAACATCTTTACTTTTAAATAAAAAGAAAAACTAATTTACTCTTGATATATCCACTTTATTAGTTATTGTGTGACGCTCGTTTCGTCCTTTCGAAAATCTTCAAATCACAAGTTTAACAATGGTGAAACTGTTACATCTAGTTGTTCATTGGGAATGTTTGCCTTGGTATTTTCCAAGTAATTCATCGTTAGACCCTTCTGTCAAAATTCTTCACAAGGACATGAATGGACCAAGGCTGGAATGCTTAAAAATTTCATCAAAACGAACAAATGCAACGCAAATTTTTGGTCCCCGATGGTATTATATTCTGTCATTCTCCTTCCAGATTATTTTTACCTTCCGTCATTTTTAAGTAAGGAAGGTATTATGGTCAGTTTTTGATGAATAAGCACGTTTTAGGGTCCCTAGAATACGATTTTACTATTTTTACGATGATGTCTGTGTGTGTGTGTGTGTGTGTGTGTGTGTGTGTGTGTGTGTGTGTGTGTGTATGTGTGTGTGTGTGTGTGTGTGTGTGTGTGTGTGTGTGTGTCTGTGTGTGACAAAAATGTCTAATGCGATAACTCTAATACTACAATTCCAAAAATTGAAATTCTTTCGTATTCCTCTTCGTTACATCCATGTGAAGAGCTGATTAGATTTTGGTTATAATTGATCAACCGGAAGTACCTTCATTCGAAGATTTTAACAGTTTTTCTTGAAAAAACTATGTTAAATAACATTTTTTCACATTTAATGTTATTATAAATATTAAATAATATTTTATTCTCTATACTTCATATTAAATGGATATAGAGTTAAAAAATTATAAAGAAATTAAATATCATATATATTAGCTAGTTATGCTGTAACTCTGTAAACAGCTGCTATATTAAGAAAATTCTTATTCAAAGGTGTCAGTGTCAAGTGCAGTTGACAGTATATTTGTGTTTTAATTTTACTGGAAATATAGGATCTTTTGTTAGAAACTTTCTGTATGGAATTTGTATAAAATACATACAACTGCCTTAAGGTAATGTACAAGAAATAGAATCTTTTGCAATGAACTTTCTTTATGACCTTAATACAAAATACATAGAACTGACGGAAGGTAATGTGCTGCCCACATCAGATTTTCTAATTTTTCTTTAGTTTTAATGTTTTTAATAATATCTTGCACCAGTTCAATTGGGTTTAAGTCTTATGACCGTGGGAGGGGGGAACGGTTGTGGGGAGGGGGGAATTGACTTTATTTTTGATAATTATTATACAATAGCCATTCGCTTTCAAGACGCAAATTATTTATCGGATCGTTCTTATGTATGAAATTAAAATTGTCTACTAAGCCTTTTTCGGCAAAAAGTCGGGTTTAAAATATCAAGGTAACCTTTGCTATTTATAATTGTTGAAATAAAAGCTAATTTTCATACTCTCTTTAACTAAATATACCCCAAAACATCATGCTGCATTAAAAAAAAATTATTATGTTTTTTGACAAACTGGCGCTTAGATGGTATTAGTCCAGGGTCCCCAAACAGTATTAGCCCAGGGCCCCCAAAGTTCACGGTCCGCCCCTGGTTATACATTAGTTTGTGTCAAGATAAATGCACATTGACTTCGACTTTTACCTTTACCACAGTATACACAACATATACAGTAGCGAAACTCTGTGTCGGCACCTTTGAACTTTTGATACCAAACTGAGTGACCTTGAATGTAGCCGCCATGTTCCTGTTGCGCGTAATGGCGCCAATTCAAATGGTACCGCAAAGTACAATATCGTATTATATTACAATCAGTTATACAACACAAATAAAAATACGAATATTTTACATGGTTTTAGTGTAATAACAGTATACTTTGTAGCATCATGTCTTTTTACAAGTTATACACAAATTTTTGTCTGCGATTTTATTATCGTTCAAGACTACTATATTTCCGCCTTCTGTCAGAATCATTGAACACAATGCCATAGGCGGCGATATCAACAGGCAGACACGGATGCATATTTCTTGACTCTTACTTTATGTACAAAATATACTGAAATTAATCTAAATTGATATAAATTTAAATATATGATCGTTCAATATATTTTATGTACAAATAAATAATTTTATTGAATATTTTCATTGTGTGATAAAAGTTAAACTCTACGCTCATGTTCCTAATTAAAGGGACGGCATGTTCTTGTTGCGCTGATTGACGCATGCGCGCTCTGACAGAGAATCATGAGTTTCGCTATTGTTTAATACTTTTTATACTGTGCCTTTACACGCGCTGGTGTATTTTATACACAACTAAAATAGTTGTAATAGTTGTAATTTTAAATTAAATAATCCCAGGCCACTGTGGAGCCACCTAACCTATTAAGGCCAACTCGTACTTTAGCGACCGACGGACACAGCAAAACCGCACTAGGGTTAATCAATGTCTAATCTAGTCAGCTCTGCGAGAAATAAAAATTCCATTGTTAAAGGAGCAGGTTTACATATTTTCCAAAAAAGGATGTTTTTAAATTCGCGGCTGTGGTATTCTCCAACAAGCATTTTATAATTTTAATCAGTCATTTTTCGCCTTGGAACAGGAATGGCATTGCTGCATGCATGCATCTAAATATATCCATTGTTATTAGTTTATTTTTATTTTTGTAATTGTGCTATAATAATGCAATTATTTTGTCACGTATAATAATTGCTCACGGCAGATGACAAAGCCTGTGCACTCTGCATATTCTTTGTGCAATTTTTCTATTCAATAAATATTTTCATTTTAAATAAACATTTCAAAGGCGAATAGTCTTTTTCAAATTCTTCTTTCTATTATAAATTACTACAGTTAAAATAATAACCAGTATTGCTATTTACAATTTACATTAACAATAAGTACAAGGTACTCGTTAAATATTTTAAGTCTAACTTACTAATGACAAATGTATTAAAGTTTTTGCTGCGTTTAAATTAACAATATTAGTTCCACAGTACGAGTTAAATAATAGTTACATTATACTAATACAAAGAATCTTTTTAGTTTCCAACAAAAATTTTTCAATGAGGAATAAAATCATTGGAGATGCAGTATTGGTGAAATGATTTTATTAAATTATCATTTATTTAACAATCCGACGTTTCGGTTTCTAATAAACCATCATCAGGGTTATGTTAATATACTCGTATAGTTAGAAATGCTAACAATTATATTACGGATATGAATTAATGCAAGGATGAAAATATCGCCATACAATTTAAAAGATTAACTTTTGTAGCTCTGATGTACGAAAGTATTTTGTCACTTTTTAAATTTCATATTTAATTATGATTAGGTAATAATAATTTATTCAAATTTGTATAAAAATCACATGTTTTTATACAAATTTTACTTTTTGACAAAATTTAAACAATCATCGTAGTTTATCAGCATCATCATACTGTGATAAAACAAAAACAATGTAACACCATCTACGACAAATATCTTTCTATGTTTAATTGTACTTATTTTTCAAAATTACATCATGTTAATTAGTCCTGAGGAAGCCTTAAAGAAAAGGCGAAAGCTTGACTGAATTCTCAAAGAATCAACATTTTTATTTAGGCCTAAATTAAAGCACTGAACTACCCACTAACATTTCTCCTTATATATATATATATATATATATATATATATATATATATATATATATATATATATATATATATATATATACAGGGTGGTGGGTGGTGCCTTGGACGACGCAGCATAGGGATTTAAATGGTAAAATCTTGATGTGCACTTATTTGCTTCCCTAATTATTTTAGAGCAAAATTGAATTTAAGTGTTTGCTACAGAAAAAAATATTGCATCCGAATATGCTATTGTTTATTGTTTTTCAATGTTCGGAACCGTAAAAATAGTCTAAAACAACAATAACATTTTTGCAGAAATCATTGATGCCATTGAACAAAAATTTAAACAAAACGCAATCATCTGTCATAAAGAAATATTAAATTTCCTTCTCGTCAAACTACATTGTTGTAATCAACTATTATATTATTGTCCTCAACTACCTATAATAAAGATGTTTTCATTGTCCCTCGTTTTAAACAAAAGCGCAAACTTCTGTCATAGATTTTTGCGGTTTAAACTTATTTTCTAAACGAGAAAAATGAAAAACCTTTATTGTTGTGTTGATGACAACAATGTAGTAGTTGATTACAACAATGTAGGTTGACGAGATGATTTAAGTAGTGACAGATGTTTGCGTTTTTGTTTAAATTTTTGTTCCATGGCATCAAAGATTTTTGCAAAAATGTTATTGTTTTCGACTATTTTTACTGTTCCGGAAATTGAAAAATTATAAACAATAGCATATTCGGATGCAGTATTTTTTCTGTAGCAAAATCCTAAATGCAATTTTTTCTAAAATAATTAGAGGAGCAAATAACTGTACACTAAGATTTTACCATTAAAACCCCTATGCTGCGTCGTCCAAGTCGCCAGCCTGTATATATATATATATATATATATATATATATATATATATATATATTTGGGTAAATGTACGATGTAAATAGTAAATTTATACGTATAATGATAAAAAAAATATGTAGAATAAGGACGAATTAAACAATTTCGATGAAGAATTTTGAAATAACACACATAATTTTGAGTGTTCATTACAATAACTTCAATATCCGGAGTTTCGCAACACTGAACACAAGTTCGTTTATTTAAATGATAGCAACTGACAGATGTGTCGAAATAACCTATAAAAATAAATATTCCTTTCGTTTTCACAAATTTTCAATTTCAAATAAAATTTAATATGCACCTAGGCATTGAAGTTTCTTTTTATTGCTTATATGGCTATGGCTACTGTATCGAATAAAAAATAGAACTTCACTACTATGATACATAAATAACTATTTTCGTCGATTCTAAAACATTGATAACTGTACAATTTTAGACTAGGAAACATAAAGAACGCAAATATATGGTTTATTTTCCTCGGCCCTACGGCTACGGTATCGAAATAAAAAATAGAACTTCACTACTATGATACATAAATAACTATTTTCGTCGATTCTAAAACATTGAAAACTGTACAATTTTAGACTATGAAACATGAAGAACGCAAATGAATTGTACATGAAAGTTGCAGCTTATTCGGCAGGCAAGCCCATCTCCATTCGCCAATAATTGCTGAGAGATTTGAAGCTGTTTCGCGATCGGAAATAACCTCGTCTGCAGCTTCACCGTTCACCATTCACCGTACATTTTACATGTCGGGTAATCTGTGAAGCGAGCAAAACCAAATCCCTGCTTCTTAAATCTAACTTGTCACTCTTTATCCCTCGATGCGCGAAATGCTTTTTATCGATAGTTTCACTCGCGGTATTAAATATTTTGTAATATTTTGCTGCATTTCGCTAATGCCTGCCAGCCATTTTCAAATACGAAATATTGATTTTTTTTTCTCTTTTACCTACAAACCTTTGATATCTCTCAATAGTTATATGAATTAATTTTAATGGTTTCCCGGGTAGATAGCAAAAATAACTAAAATCCCTTGTAAATATTGCTTTATGATTGATTCTGTGTGCACTCGGACTAATTGAAATTATTTTTCTTTATTGTGGAAGCAGATCATTTTGCAATAATTGCTAAAAAAATTCATGGAATCCCTTTGACAAAAACTTATCCTATATACATTCGTTATAGCATATGTAATTTATTTTAATATGACGCAAACATGAATTCATGTACATACTTTTATATAATACATTTAGGATCATTTGATGTAGTTTTTAATTATGAACCTTTTATGTATTTACACTTATCTGATGTGGCCAGCACATTACCTACCGTCAGTTCCATATACTTTGTACAAATTTCGTACAGAAAGTTTCTTGCACAAGATTCCATATTTCAAGTGCATTACCTTCTGTCAGTTCTATGTATTTTGTACAAATTATAACACAAACATGTCAATTGCACTTGACACTGACATCTGTCAATCAGCATTTTCTTAATATAGTAGCGGTTTCCATGGTTATAGCATAGCTAGCTGCTTTATGAAATTTATGGGTCGATTCTGCTCACATCTGTAAGTCTTACAGATCTGTAAATCTGTAAAAACGCATCTATTTTTATTGATTAATTTAAAATTATACATAAGAGTGCAGATTTCGTTTCGATTTTGTTCATTATTTACAAATTCACAGATCTGTAAGACTTACAGATGTGAACAGAATCGACCCATTTATTTGTTCATAATTTTTTATCTCTATATCCATTGAATATGAAGTATAAAATGTAAACAAATCGTATAGAGAATAAAATACTCTTTAATATTTATAATAACATTAAATATGGGGTCTCGTGGTCGCGTGCCTCAGTGTCTGGTCGCGAATCTGGGGAACCGGGTTTGATCCCGACTGACGCCAAATATTTCGAATTTTAAATGGCACAAAATTGACCCTTGTGGTGCACTCTCCACGCAAACAATGAGTGCCCGTGAGGTGACGCCTGGTAAAACGCCCACACGGTACAAATATGTCATCATCATTACCGATATCTGCGTACGAAACAGATTGGCACACCCAGCAATGGGTAATATGCCGTGATGATATATTTATTAATTTTATTTAACAGTGTTTTCAAGAAAAACTGTTAAAATCTTAAAATGAGGGTACTTCAGGTTGACCAATTATAACCAAAATCTAATCATCTCTTCACATGGATGTAAAGAAAAGGAATACGAAAGAATTATAATTTTTTGAATTGAATTTTTTGTGGTATTTGAATTCTCGAATCCGAAAAAATCGTCACACATACACACACACACACACACACACACACACACACACACACACGCACACGCACACGCACATATATATATATATATATATATATATATATATATATATATATATATATATATATATATATATGCACATACATACATACATACATACATACATACATACATCATCGTAAAAATAGTAAAATCTTATTCCAGGAACTCTAAAACGTGCTTATTCATCAAAAACTCACCACCTAATTTTTTGACCAAAGAAAATACCTTCCTTACCTAAAGGTGACGGAAGGTACAAATGATTTTTAACAGCGTTTTAAAAAAACTGTTAAAATCTTCAAATAGGGGATTCCACCATTTTTTAAATATAATTTCATCTGAACGTATAAATAAAACTAAGAGTTATAGTCCTCCGAAATTTGAAAATATAAATGTGACGTCACGAATATGTTTTATATCAAACTATTTTCTTCGTGGACCTAAATGTTATTGAAATATATACTATTTTTAAATTATATTTATAAAAAATAAATGAATATTATTGGAAATGTATTTAAATTATTAAGATTAATGCAAAATATTTATATTCAAATAAAAACTGTTTGAGAATTGCACTACTGGACTGATAGCTACGCCTCCGCTATTTGAATTTCTCTACTTCCATTGGTAGTAGGCTCCGCCCCTAACTGGTATTCGTTATATATTTATAGGCCGACTTTGAGTCGCCAATCAAAATAATATTATTTCCGAAGTATTTCAATTACGTCGTTTTATTTCTTTATTAATATTTATTATTAAGCATATACGAGTACTTTCAATATTTTGTCCTAATTTCTCTTAAATCAATTGCGTTGTAGTCCCCTATTAGAGCACTTTCGGTCGACCAATTATAATCAAAATCTAATCAGCTCTTCATATGGATGTAAAGAAGAGGAATACGCAAAAATTATAATTTTTGGAAATGTGGTATTGGAGTTATGCGATCCGAAAGAATCGTTACACACACGTACATATACATACATCCATCCATCCATACAGACATCATTGTAAAAATAGTAAAAACGTATTGTAGGGACCATAAAACGTGCTTATTGATTAAAAACTCATCATCGAATTTTTTGACCAAAGACAATACCTCTTTATCTAAAGGTGACGGAAGGTAAAAATGGTAATGAGTATCTATTATAACACTGGGATTAGTTTCTGATCCCCGTTCCAGGTTTGGACTCAGTCATTACCTCCCCCGTTCCAGGTTTCTGGGTACAATACACGAATGTATTCCATAAACATAGGCGACTGTTAAAAATTGGGTTAGCAAGAACAACGTTTTTGTCGGCAGTGAAAAAATATCTGACTCAATATGTTGTTAGATTAGGTTTGGTTTGGTTAGGTTATATTTTCCGACAAACCAAAACTTCATTGACCGCTTTAAATTCAGTAAAATTAAATTTATGTCTGTCTGAATATCATTTTGACTACCCATTGACTACGGTTTGAATGAACCTTAGATAATATCAATGCAAGTATATAAAAGGTAATAATGCATTATTATCGGCGTGGTATTGAAAGTGACTGAATGACCCGTGTCGTTTGGGTGTGTATGCAGGGTGCAGGTCTTCGTGCCCGTGTGACGTCACACGCACGTCACTTCCGGCGGCTGTCGGTGCGTGAAACAACGCCACTCTGCGCGCAGACAACCAGACCTAATCGAAACAGTTAATAGCGATTGAAGCGGCAGCGGCGCAAGGTACAACACAACAAAACATCAACATCTCCTGCAAAGCAACGTTTATTGCTAAATCCACTTCGCTTATGAAGAAACCCATTCAATTACTTGTCTAATCGAGGACCCACCGGGCACTATTTGCTGTTATCTTCACGTCAAATGCTGAGTGCTTGAAGGGAATGCAGCGAAATTCTTTACTGGTGATTATAGTTTCGATTTGCCATTGGGTTTTGCTATAAATTTTTACTTAATTTTCGCGTTTTAAAGCACACACAAAGGAGAAGCGCCCTAAACCCCGGCTCCACACATGCGTAGATGAGTATTCGTTAATTCGACGATTATTTGTTGGTGAATTTTGATGTATGAACAGGGCCGCTCCGTGGGTGTAAGGCGCCTTTGTGCTATGTTATGTTTTAGCGCCCCTTCTCCTCATGATGTAAAATTTGCAAATTAAAGTTTAAACTATACTTTTTGTTCTTCAAAAATGCTAGATTTAATATATTGGTGAAATTTTCCTTGATTCATTCTTGTAATCAATAGGTTATAATCAAAATCGTTTGTTGTAATCAACAATTTTACAACAGATTTCAGAATTGTATATGCTTTTGAATATTTTTGTAACATGACTGTTGGTACTTAAATATTGGATTCATTGTGGTATTCATTATTTAATCAATATTCTTGAGTTATGATCAATTTATTCATTATTGTAATCAACATTTTCATAGTTATTATTTCAATATAACATTGGTAGAATAATAACGAACCGATTGATAATTATTTTACTTATAACTAGAGCTCTAATGCAAACAAATTAAAAAATATATTGTTCACTTCTACCATGTTAATTTGTAAGTTTTATAGTAATTTTATCTTTACGAATAAGAGCATTCTATAAAAATTTACTATTATATACTTTACTGACTTGAAACGGCGCCCCTCAAAGTCAGGCGTCTTTGTGCGGGGCACAGCCTACCCACCCACACGGCGCGGCCCTGTGTATGAATGTTTGCTAGAAACTATCTTTCCACACATTCCCCTGTAGCGTAATCAATCAACAAAAATCAGAAATTGTTTGCAAAGTGACCTTCGACATCTATACAATAGATGGCGTGATATATTTTTTGTGTTTTATAGCGTTTTCAGCTTACACAGTGCAAGTGAGCACTGAGTGCAAGATATCACGTGACCACACTGAACGAGTTCTGCCCTCATCCGGTGGCAGTGCTAGTTTAGCCGCCATATTTGCACTGACACTATTGCACTTGCCTAGGGAGTCAGTGCACAAAAGCCGCATGGAGCCAGTGCACGGTGCAACTTTTCTTAAGCTGAAAACGCATCAGCTGACTAAATTTTGCACTCAATGACAAGCTGAAAACGCTCAGTGCAAAAAAGTGTGCACCAGTGCGCACTCAACTGGTAAGCTGAAAACGCTATTAGGTGACTGGTGTTGATTCGGACGGTCCGGGTTCGATTCCGACCGACGTCAAATTTGAATATTATTTTAATTTTCAAATAACATCAACGGTTGACAGCTGGGTGTACTCGAATACATTTACTCGAAAGTACTGTTTAAAGTCCAAGTTTTGTACTCTGTACTCAAACTCGAGTACATTTTAAAATCTGTTACTTTTACTTGTACTCAGGGACTCGAACCGAAAAATTTTGTGGTTCGGTTACGGTTAAGGGTTTTTACATCCATAAAAATTCGGTTTTGGATATCGGTAACGGTTTTTTTGAAACTATTATATCAGTTTTCGTTTCGGTTAAATAAACAAATAAATTTCGTTCGCGGTCGGCAACCTATGGCATACGTGCCACGGCCAGGGCTATGTGACCCCATTAAATAACTGAGAGATTCAGGTATTAAATTTAATAATTTTATACGAAAAATTATAATACAGAGATGTAGACCAATTATTTTGGCGCAGGGGTCGTATATGTCCAGCTCACAATTATTATGCTTAGGGCTGGTTTATGATGGATTTAATTTATAAATTTAGATTTACAAATTTAGATTCGAAATTTACGATTTATCTTGCTGGTTTATAGTGAATTGAATGATATGAAATATGCCCAATCAACTTACGTGGTTTGACACAAATGGGATGACAGTTATATGATATTTATCATTTTTATCATAATCAATCTGTATTTTTCTACAGATAATATTAATAATATATCTATATTTTCAGAATCCATTTGTCAAATCAAAATTAAAATGTTTCAACTGTCACTTGAAACTGTCATTTTCCCCACCAAAAATCAATTTTTGAAATACTGTGAAATGATTGGACGCATTTACAAATTTACATTTAGAATATAAAATATGGTGATATTTTAAATGTAAATTCTATATCATAAATTTCTTAAACTCATCATGAACCAGTAAAGGCAGATATGTACAATTTATATTTATAAATTTAAATTCGTAAATCTAAATTTGTAAATTAAATCCATCATAAACCAGCCATTAGACATTTAAAATGGTAGCCAAACTTTTTTAAAATTTGCATTATCGATTGTATAACATAAATTCGTACATAATTGTAAGTATGATATTCCTTCACGTAAAAGTTTGAAAGGAAAAATCCGAAGATCCACAAAATAATGAAGAAAATCTCAAATAATCTTCCAATATGTGAATACATATACTACCATCAGCTATACAAAAGAATATAATCTTTCAAAGATTTTTAAAATTGTAATAAAATCCGAATACAATATAACTTGAAAATTATAGCGTTTTCAGCTTACACAGTGCCAGTGCGCACTGAGTGCGACATATCACATGACCACACTGAACGAGTTCTGCCCTCATCTGGTGGCAGTGCAGTTTAAGCTGAAGCTGATTTTGTTTAGCCGCCATATTTGCACTGATACTACTGCACTTGCCTAGGGAGTCAGAGCACAAAAGTCGCATTGAGCCAGTGCACGGTGCAACATTTTCTTAAGCTAAAAACGCATCAGCTGACTAAATTTGGCACTCAATGACAAGCTGAAAACTCTACTAGTTTATTGTTAAGGTGCATTCACAAATGAAAATTAGGTTTATGGTTTTTGTTTAGGTTTAAGTAAGTCATTCATAAATGCGCCGTTTCAAAAGACAAAATTACTATAACACTTACATATTAACGTGATAGTAGTGAACAATATATTTTTTAATTTGTTTGTATTAGACCTCTAGTTATAAGTAAAATAATTATCGTATCAATCAGTTCGTTATTATTCTAGCATTGTTATATTGAAATAATAACTTTGAAAATGTTGATTACAACAATGAATATATTTATTATAACTCAAGAATATTGATTACAAGAATGAATCCAATATTTAAATACCTACTAGCATTTTACGAAGAATCAAATGCACATATATTCAATTCTGAAATCTGTTTTAAAATTGTTGATTACAACAAACGATTTTGATTTTAACCTATTGATTACAAAAATGAATCTAAGAAAATTTCATCAATATATTAAATCTAGCATTTTTGAAGAACAAAAAGTATAGTTTAAACTTTAATTTTCAAATTTTACATCATGAGGGGAAGTTGCGCTAAAATATAACATAGCACAAAGGCGCCTTATACCCACGGAGCGGCCCTGCATAAATGTAAATTTAAATTACCTGAAAATTAGTTTTGATATGTACAAACATCTATGTAAATGCTTCGAAAACAAGATTAAAATATCGGTAGACACCTGTGCGCCGTGAAACTGTCATTCGCTTGGCATTATTGGTTATATTTGAGCAATTAAGTTATGACAGTCTCCATGTTCTTCTCGCATTTGTTTAAAAACCCGAACCCTCCAAGTGGATAATAAATAAAGGTGGATGTATATATCTATATTATTTCAGACTCGTTCTCATTCTCAATCTAAAGTTTGGACCTTGCAATATTTAGCTTTGTGATTTGGATTTAGAGACCCTAAATTCTGAAGTGTGAATAGAGTCATTACATAATATGCAGCCAAAGTCATTAAATCTAAAGTATAAACCATAAATCTAAACCTAATTTTCATTTGTGAATGTACCTTAAGATTAGCAAACATAAAAATTAATTGCTTTAAAAAGTTATTTTGCGAAAGGAAAACCACTTCATGCGAATAAAATCCCAAAGAGTTAATTCAATTTTAACATCCTCACTAACTTCCTAAATTAATTATATGTTTGACATTAAATCCACAAGCGTTGTCGAAATTTACTCGGTGGTTGTCAGAGGAATTAGAGGTGTATATTTTGAAAGCCTCTCAATACATTTTCGGGTGACGTTTGGTGTTTATATGCGGCGGAAGTTGCTGTCTACAGCGGAACAGGAAACAGATTCGACAGACTGCAAATTCCTGCTCACGTCTTCGAGATTTTCATCAGCATATGTTTAAATGTCGGCTGGATTTCGAGACAAATATCATAACGTTTTTGATGTTTTTATTTGGCACTCTGTTGAAGATATTTAAATAAAAAATTTGAATGGACGACACTGTGGTTTAAGATAAGTATAACAGATCATCACATGTTATATACGATTATTACCTCCCGCTACCCTTGGTAAGAGAGGTATAGGGATCGTGCTAAAAATCGCGTATCGAGATTTTGGTAAATGACCATGTTTTAAGGTCCCTAGAATCCAATTTTAACATTTTCACGATGATGTCTGTGTGTATGTGTGGATCCTCCACTCTAACTCAAATATTATCATTCAGAAAATTTTGAAATCTTGTATTTCGAACTTTTTTGTAATGGAAAGAGCCCATTAGATTTTGGTGAAAATCGGATAACCGGAAATGACACTTTAGTAGAAGCTCAAAATAGTTTTTCTTCGAAAAATACCTTTAAATGTAATTTTTTCGAGATTAATGTTGTTATAAAAATTAAAGCTTATTAAATTTTCTATAGATTTACATTAATACTTTTTCTATATATTTTATGGATAAATTTATAAAATTATCTATAATTTAAATCCCAGACCCTATGCTTTAAACAAACAAAACGAAGTTATTCAAATGTATGTAACTGACAGATAAGTGTCACTATCAAAGAACTAATCATTTCAAAATAATATTAGTAACGTTTTAAAAAGAAAAGTAAATAGAACAATAGAAAAGGAATTCAATACAGTTTCCAGCATAAGTAAATATGTAGGTAGGTATGTAATTAGATTAATAAAAATTAACGACTCACAAAAATGTTTAAGCTAATCCTCATTTTTGGATTAGTGAATTCTATTCTATCCCGGTATTTAAAATTTAATCTTCATTTTATTATAGCTCCGGTGGCTCAATGATTAGAGCAACGCCTCATATCATGTGTGCCCTCGGGGCTTTGGGTTCGAATCCCACTAAGGCATGGATATGTGTGAGGGGTTTAAAAAAAAGGTAGTTACTTGGATTAGATTAGATTATATTTTAAGAAATAAACTGTCAATATTAGAGTAAAACTCGCTAATCCAAAAATAAGGATTAACAATCTTTTTTGTGACTCGGACTGTAAATGGCGGGAGGTATTGTATTGGCCACACCAGATTTTTTACCTCTCGCTAAGAGAGGTACTGTATTCATGCTAAAAATCGCATATCCAGATTTTAGTGAATAAGCACGTTTTAAGGTCCCTAGAATCCGATTATAACATTTTTACGATGATGTCCGTATGTGTGTGTGTGTGTGTGTGTGTGTGTGTGTGTGTGTGTGTGTGTGTGGATGTGTGTGTGTGTGTGTGGAGGTGTGTGTGTGTGGATGTGGATGTTGGATTCACGATATCTCAAATACTATAAGACTTAAGACATTTTTAACTACGGATTCCTCAATCTAACAATAATGGGAAGAGTTGATTAAGTTTTGGTAACAATTGGACAATCGTAGTTACAACAAAAAAATCATCTACATATTATTTATCGAAAATTTATGTAAATACTTATATTAAAAAATGTTAAATTCTTTATTCGATAAATATAAATTCATTATTATATCTTCTATAGATTTAGAGATAAAGAAATGCATATAAAATAATTTGATGTAAAAATTCTCAAATCAAACTACTTCAAGGCAAGAAATTCAAATGTTTCTAATTGACACATAAATGTCACTGTCAAAAATATTTGTATGCCACTGTCAAAAATATTTGTACATTATGAAGATTATGAAAATAAAAAAAGTCAATAACGCAAAAGAATATACGTAAAAAAGAATATAAAAGGAATATGCGAAAAAATGACGAATAAAAGAAAAAGAAAAGGAAAGTAGAAAAATAAATTCAGCATATTGAAAATAAAGAAAATGTATGTATTGTACATAATTTATATTAAAATATATCATAGATTTTGCAAATATATGTGAGAATTATTTTGTAGTGATGAATATATGTATATATTTGTATTTAAAAATATTTTTCGTTTTATGCGTACAACCAGGTAAAATATCTGGCGAGAGGTTATATGCTGGCCACATCAGATTTTTTATTATAATATAGTCTCGAATAAAGTCATTAGCAACTGAATAAAATTTAAACTCAGAAAATAAAAAAAATATGCATTTGCCATCATAACAATATACATATTTTTAATGTAGCGTTAACACAATATCCTCACTTATATATTTAAAAAGCCATCGTGTGAATGGCGTAACGGAATGCATCTCGGATATCCGGTTCGGAAACTCGTAACCGGAACCGCTCAGTCGTGCGTGTGGTGCGTGTTCACCCCTCCTACCCTACCACCCACAACCACACGCCTCCACGTGTATAAATATCTCCGGTGGCGGCAGATTCGGCACTGGGAGTTCATCTATGAAATCACATCAGATGATCAGCGCGAGTGCGACAAAGGCGCGAGCCGCTGTGATCGGCGAGGCGGACGGACAGCGAAAGGGTGGAAAGAGCCAAGTGGAAGGGTTGCCGGCTGGACGAACCCGTGAACAACCGCTCGGTTAGAAAATCAACGGCCAAAGAAAATTTAATGTGAACAGAACAGGTAGTTGTAAGTTCACGGTTGTGGTGGGAAATTATCAGACAGGGATAGGGATGGTAATTCTAACTGCTGCTCTATTAGACTAAGTTTTTTTATGGTTAAGCAGTGACCTATTAGAACAGACTAGATTTTAACCTTTCACCACTGTAGATAAGAGAGGCGTAGGAATCATGCTAATTTTCACTCCTTTGATTTGAAACTATTATACTGCCGTCCTAAGCAAGAAGGACGTATCTACAAAATTTGTCAAAATGGGTTTACTATATGAATATTTAAATGTCGTAACTCTCCATCTTTTGGCCACGGATTCAGGGCGTAAGTACACTCCTAACATGAATAAACCTGCTATGAAAATAGGCGTATGTACACAGATAATCCATAATACTAAGCAATAAAGACGTATGTGACAATTACTAAGTAAAAAAGTCGTATATTAAATTTATTTGCGGATACGACTTTTTTAACTTAGGATATTTGATATAAATTAATCACATACTCATCATATACGGCTTATGGCTAATGTCAAAAATGTGACGCTACTTTATAATTATTGCAGCCAAAATAGTTGAAAATAGTGTAATAATATGATATAATTCGAAAGCATATTGGCATCAACAAATTATAGTTATATAATATTTAAGAAAAATGGAAATAAAAAAAAATTGCACTTACGTCTTTATTGTTTAGTACCAATGTAGTTACTTCTAGTCTCATAAGTCGTATCTACTTTTAATCATAATTAATTAAAATTATTTAAAAATTATTATCTTCGTTACGTTCTAAGGAAAAAGTAAGTTAGTTATGAAACTATAATCAAATGTAAGCAAATGGCACGCATCGTTTTAGAAAAATGTAAATATCTCAAAACTACAAAAATTCAGATACGCCCTTCTTGCTTAGGACGGCAGTATAATTACCCCTTAACCTTAATATTAATTTTAATAAAACTAAATACGTATTTCGAGAACTAAGTTCTCATCATAAGTAGTACAACAAGGGAAATTTAAACAGAGTAATCAAGATTACTCAACATGTCAACCATGGCAGAGGTCCTAACAACTCTGAAAAACAAGGGACAACTGGGCTTAGAGGTAGGCGCGAGCCGTGATTTTGTCGGGTCACGATAGGTCACGATGTGACCCGCGTGATCGTGTATATAATTTAAATTTTGCTTCGTGATTGGACGTGAGCGTGAGGCACTAAAAAATTATCGTGCGTGAGCAGGCGTGATTGAAATTTAATCGGACGTGAGTACAAGTTTTCATCTATTTTTTATTTAAAAATTGTCAATTTCCATCTTTTCATTTACATTCTTGTTATTATTATTATGTCCAAATATGTCATCAATAGTATTTTTTTGCATAAAAATAGTGTTATTGTTGTACCCAAAATTGTATACACAGTTGCTCCGATTTCACTAAAGATATACAAATCTTTAAGCCCGTTTGACACAATCATAATTTTGTTAACAAATTTGTTACCAAATTTATAATGATATTTGTGATGGAATAGAACAACCCATTTGTCCATAAACATTGGCTTCCATGAAACCAAACTGTTACCTACCTAACTTATTACCAATTTGTTAACAAATTTGATAATAACTTATGACTGTATTAAATGTACATAGAAACAATTGCGTGACACGAACGTGACGTGAGCGTGCGTGATCGTGAACAAAAAGTTACTCACGCGCCCACCTCTAACTGGGATTATATAAGGACGGGAGTCGCAGGTGAATGATTACCTATAAACTATAATAAATGTCGTCCAATAATAATGAGTCAATAAATTTTAAATCGTCCAATGAAATTTTGTATTAAATCGAAAAGTTTTGAGTTCGGTATGGGACCGAGATCTTCGTTTATCAAATTATTTTTATATTTATTATTAAACTCTCGTATGCATCTAAGTATCTATCTATTACTGAGTTTACATGAAGTTTTCAAACCGTTTTCAAAACGTTTTTAGTTTTGAAAACGCCATGTATACAGTGTCAAAACGGTTTTGAGTTATCTCAAATCAAAACTAAAATTCCTAGGTTTGACTTGGAAATTAGTTTCAAAACTAGTCATGTAAACATTTAAAATTCAGTTTCTATATTGCGCATGCGTACATAGTATAAAGTTTCTGTCGATATTTGTTACTTGGTGTTACTAACCTATAAATAAAGTAACAGTTTTAGTGCGTAACGGAATGCATCTCGGATATCCGCCAAAGTAGAAAAAATAATTGGAATAATGGCAAATCGAACGATTTGGAGTGAAGAGGATCTGTCACTTTCATCAGCGCATGCGCATGCGCCGAAACTGTTTTCAAATCAATCTATAAACCTGTTTTGAAAATTGCATGTAAACAGTTTCGCGTAATTATGACTGAAAACTGAAACCATTTTCAAAACTGCATATGTAAACGTAGTAATTATTAATATGTTTTAAAAGTTTAATACTCGAATTGTTAACTTTGTGATTATTAATGAACATATGTAGAGCTACGCTAGATTTTTCTGGATTACCGCTTTTTAGATAATAAAAATGTTCTTTAAACCGATTGTCAATTTGTCTTTTAATTTGACCGATGTAAACTTTATTACAATCATTACAACTAATTTTATAAATATCGGATTTTTTGTTAGTATCTATTAATAATAAATAATAATAATAATATTTATTTTTGCCAGTTGATCAATATTCATGAAATATGGCACATCAAAGAAATGCAATAAATGAAATACAAGTTTGTAAACAATCAATAAGAAGTACAATAAATATAATTACAAAATATTGCTCATACACTATAATAACATTTTTCGATAAAAAAATATTTCAATTTAAGTTTAAAAGATTTATTACAATTTATACTTTTTATTTCCTGTGGAAGTTTATTATACATTTTAATTCCAATTATTTTTGTATTGATGTAGCATAATTGTAATTTATGTTTTGGAACTATCAATTTAGTTTTATTTCTTGTATTATATGTATGGAAAACATATAGAGGCAAGGCAATGTTAATATTTTTTGTTGCCTAAATGTGTCTCCGAAGGAGGCTAGATACCCCAGTTTAAACATATTTCTTATTGCTAATTTTTGTAGCTTAAGAACTCTCAAGGCAGCAGAAGAATATCCCCAAAAGATTAAGCCATAACTTAAAACTGATTTCAATTTAGCAAAATAAAATGTTTAAGCCGATATAATATCTGATATATCAACGATTCTTTTTGTAATATAACACATGGGTGCTAATTTGTTGCATTTGTTGTCAATTTCATCAATCCATGTCTAGTTTAGTATAAGTAATCATTCACCGGTGACTCCCGTCCCTATATAATCCTAGTTCTCTCCCTTGTTCTTCAGAGTTGTTAGGACCTCTGGCATGGTTGACATGTTGAGTAATCTTGACTACACAGTTTAACTTTCCCTTGTTGTACTACTGATGATGAGAACTTAGTTCTCGAAATACGTATTTAGATTTTATTAAAATTAATTTTAAGGTTAAGGGGTAATTATAATAGTTTTAGTTATATTTAACTTTAGACTCCATCTATTATTAATTTCTGTATACATAGATTTCGTTAGGTCTATAAAGCCTGAATTATTTTACACTAATTACAATACTTACATTCCCGTGTAGCTTATTATATTTTCTCTAACACTACTATGGAATTCATATATTCTGTAACTGAAAACTGTTACAGAATGAGGACACTCTGTCATACTGGTACGGAACAATATTCCGTAATAGGTTGTCACAGACCACTAGTTTTTCAATTCACCCGTTGAAAATACATGGGAAAACGGAATTGTTTTCAAAATCAAGCTGACTTTGCTTGGCGCTTTGTTTTTTGATTTTGTCACCTCAGCTGCCTTCTGTCAAATTATAAAAGAAATGATTAAAAAATCGAATTATACACCTTGTCTTACGTATTTTGATGCTTTTACATGGTAAGTTAAATAAAAAAATAAAAATTATTGCTTTTATAACATGCCAATAATATTTTATTATTTTTTGCAAAAGTGTCAAGTGATAAGCAAAATATATTTTTTTTATAGTGTTAGAGAAAGTATAGTCTAAAACTCGTATGGAATAGTATTTCCGCCACTCGCGAAACCGTAGACCTCGCCTACGGCTCGACCTACAAACTTTTCGCTCGCGCGGAAATTATCTATTCCATACTAGTTATAAAATATACTATTTCGCGCCGCCACCACCACCAAAAGCAAAAGCAATTAACTAAAAAATAATATTAAAATATTTGTAAAATGTAGGCCACTTAACAATTCAAATTTATTTAATTGCAACTTTTTATAGTTAATTTTACCCGTTCTAGGAGACTAAATTATTATTCTACTCTCAGCCTGAATCCATGTTTCCTGCCTAACTAAAATCCATTGTCTCTACTTTCAAATTGTAGTAACCCACGTCCATACCTCTTGTTATCTCCACAATTTCAAATTTTCACTTCATTAATAAATACTTTATAATCGAGAGAAAAAAATTTGGTAAACGCATGAACGGAAGAACAAATTACACCTAAATGTGTTAATAAATTACTGGTATATCAAACGGTGAATGATTTATCCACGGATTATTAATTATGAAACTGGTAGTTCAGAGTGGTGTCCGTTCACCACGTGGCCAAACACGTGTTTATAAATAAATCAGCATTGGGATATGTGCTCGGTGTTCCCTCGGATAACTGCTAAATCATGTGTACTTCTTGTTCAACTTCACATGATTAAATTTTCCCACTTCATTAGGTTTCTATTTGTTTCGATAACTAGAGCATTTACCCCACATTAAAGGGATCAAAATTAATAAAAATGGAACGGATACTCGCCTCTTCTATACAAACTTTTGGATAATAAAACAATCATTTGTGGTAGAAATATGTATATCTTTTATAGATTTACCGCAAATAATGACGTATTCGTTATAATACCGATTAAACCTTGATGTATATTTTGATGGTTATTTAAAGAATACAATATTTAAGAATGTACTTATTGAATATACAATGATTTTTTTTAATAACTGTACGTTTTCATCGAATTTTATTGAGCATCAGAAGATAACCTCGTAACAGGTAGATATCTGTTTCTAAAATTTAACAATATTTTTCATCTGTAAGTCTGAGCAAATTTTTAACCTGCATCGGGATAAGCCTACTTATTCCGAAACGTTAGTTTTAAGAATAAATACTGTAAAACTGATTCGACTCTGTCAGATTAAAATGCAAATGAAAATATATAAACAATATTTTCATCTCTGGTTACTCTGTCTGTTAATTAAACTGTTATTTAAAACAAAAACTGTCTCATCGAAAAATTGTCGCATACACTTACAATCGATGCTAAATTTTCCTTTTAACTGACAGTTAAGTTGGTGAATGAAAACCGATTATAGTTTAAAACGTGATAAGAAATAATTTTGATTGATAATAAATTTACTTACATAAATCAATTCCATGAAAATGCCATCGAGACGAGATAGCTGAACCTGTAATAAACAAACATTATGAGAAATCAGCTGATCAGGTGCACAAACACGGAAACATAAGAAATATAAATAATAACTAATTTTTGTACCATTCAAAAAAACTTACACTTATATTCAAACACTTGAAAGTTTGTAAAACACACATACACTCACTAACAAAAAACAGCTAGATATTTTGTTTATAACAATAGTGCCAATCCGTCAGCTGTAGGTAAGAAAGGTATTGTCTTTGGTCAAAAAATTCATTCGTGTGTTTTTGATGAATAAGCATGTTTTAGGGTCCCTAGAATACGATTTTACAATTTTTACGATGATGTCTGTATGTGTGTGACAAAATTTTTGTCTGCGATAACTCTAATAGGTACTACAATTCCAAAAATTATAATTCTTTCGTATTCCTCTTCGTTACATCCATGTGAAGAGCTGATTAGATTTTGGTTATAATTGATCAACCGGAAGTACCCTCATTTGAAGATTTTAACAGTTTTTCTTGAAAAGACGATGTTAAATATCTATATCCTTAGTCCTACATTTTGGTCGGCACTATTTCGTATATAAGATGCGACGGAAATATATGTAAACTGACAGTTCCCTATCCCTCCACCTGACATTCACTGCTCACGGGGTAACAAATCTATCATAAAGATGGAAAAAAGTTTGTCAGTACAGTGTGTAGTAGTGTGTCAAAAAACACGATAAGTTCAACAGGCGAATGGTCGAACTACGAAGTTGTTTGGTAGCTGTCAAACATAAGCGCCGACTTTTGGATTTCAGTGTAGGGGCTAAAAAGGGGCAACAGAAAATTTACCAACTAAAAACTTTAAATTATCTTATGTTGAAAATAAATACAGAGTACTCAAAAATGCCTGAAGTGTGCCGCTCCATACAATTTTGACATTTGCCGCTTAGATAGTAAGACAGCATTACTATTTTCATGGGCGTACCTTTCGAATTTGGAAGCAGTCAGTCATAAGAATTATTTCAAGAACCGTCTTCTTTATGATCACCCAAATGAAAATATGTTTCAAGAGGAAATCTGCCACGCTCTTCATAAAAAACATAATGAAATGAAATTAAAGATTTTTCAGGAAGGTAACCAAAATAAATGTCAAATGCATCAACGTACGGCAATGATATTAATCAAATATCATGCGCCTGTCATATGTGGAATATAGTTTTGATGAATATGGAATATTAGAATATAATTTTGACATCACAAAAGTGATCACGTGACCTTCATCCATTTTTGATGACTCTGTATAAAATTTATTTCACAGGAGTCTACAAAATCTACCGTAATTTTCACTAAAATCTGATAATTTTATTATTAATTTCAGACAATACTGCATTTTAAATCTGGCAACAGTATTTGTTAGTCCGCACGCGTTACTTACACACATTACTTTAGTTAATACAATATGACAAGTTGAAAATTTAATAAAATAAATAATAAAATCGGTATACATTGTTACTTTAAGTAAGTGATGTATTAAAAATATTTCAAAATGAGTGCTTTTTGTTGATAATAAAAATAATTTGTGTGTGGAGGCAGAGCCCCCTCAAATTTTTCCGTGTGGGGGCTCAAGCCCAGAAGCCCCCACGTAGTCCGGGCCTATGCTGTCAAAAATTAAAGCTATAGAAAATTAAGTTGTTCAAACTGTCATCAATTATTTCATAAATATGTGTAAACTTTTCGTCCATTATTTTTAATTTAAAACAATTAAAATTAACATCAAATTTCAGGTTAACCAAAACATTAAATCTGCCATTTATAGTTGTCTTCACTCCTGTCTGCACTATCTACACCACCTCGCGAGTCGGTTCGTATAGGTATGAATCACTTCTGATTTTTTTTCATCGACCAGCAAATTGCTCATTTTCATAAAACGTTTCAGTGTTATAATAATCCTGAAACTATTTCTAAGTTAAATATCTTCACTATTCATGATTCTCTAATCGTGGCACCCCTTGTAAAACCTTGTTCGGCGTTCGCTACAAAATCCATTTCTTCTTCAGTTGCATGGCAGCATCAGCGTCGTTACCTGGAGTTAATTAGCCTGGGGGCGACGTGGCCCCTTCCCCACGGTCCCGGGTTCGATCCCCGCGAAACTAGATTAATCAGGCCGCGACGCAGCGATGAGCGCTGCCAGCAACCGTTGTTTATTTGTTTTTCTTTGCAAGGCAAATTATGAAGCAAAGCGAGAGGATTCCAAATAAGAGTTTTAAATGTAAAGCTCAGAGGTACTTAACAACACCAAGTTATTTTGAGGATTTGTTATAGTGAAATATAAATATAATTGTTAATATTTGAAGTACAGGGGTGGATGCATATCCGCTTAGTTGTGACTTCTTTAGCATTGTTTGAATTAATGTATGCAATGAATATTTTTGGATTCAGGCTGATAATGAATAACAAATCTTTTCATAAGTATATCAGGATCAGCTACATAAGGAAGCAGCAACTCGGACGTTATCTAGAACCGAAGACTGTCTGAGCACTAGCAATTTTCTGTCAATCCTAACTCATTCGTCAGAATGTTTACAATCCATTCATAAAAGATTTTCACAGCCTTAGTCATTTCTCGAACCTTGAATATCCGATCTTCCATGCCATGACTATTTCGAAAATCAAATTTGTTTTTACCTTCCGCTACCGTTGGTAACGGAGGTATAGGGATCGTGCTAAAAATCGCATATCGTGATTTTGATAAATGACCACGTTTTAAGGTCCCTAGAATCCGATTTTAACATTTTCACGATTATGTCTGTGTGTATGTGTATGTATGTGTGTGTGTGTGTGTGTGTGTGTGTGTGTGTGCGTGTGTGCGTGTGCGTGTATGTGTGTGTGGATCCTTTACTCTTACTCAAATATAACATTCAGAAAAATTTTGAAACCTTGTGTTTCTACCTATACCAGATAACCGGAAATGGCACTTTATTTGAAGCTCAAAGTAATTTTTCTCCGAAAAATACCTTTAAATGTTATTTTTCGAGATTTATGTTATTATAAAATATTATATTATTATTAAATTTTCTATGGATTTGCATTAATACTTTTTCTATACATTTTATGGATAAACTTATAAAATTATCTATAATTTAAATCACAGAACCTGCGCATTAAACAAACACAACTACTTGTTTAGACAGTTCATACCTCTGCCTCCTCTGTCTCAAATGTATGTAACTGACAGATAAATGTCCCTGTCAAAGAACTAATCATTTCAAATTAATAATAGTAATGTTTTAAAAAGAAAATAGTAAATAGAACCATAGTTATATAAAATGGATTTTAATATAGTTTCTAGTATAACTAAATGTTGTATGTATAGGGCGCGAGCAGATACGTGACACCAGCGACCTTAACGTGCTTGGAATCAGCTGAATTGTGTGCACATGTCATTTTGACAAGATCAATGTCTCGTTGATAATACCAATGTTTTGATTTATTTTGATTTTGAACTGCTTCAATGTTGTCAGTTGAGTATATAGACGCTGTGGAAGTCGGTAGGCGGACAGTTGAAGGTGGTATAAGTATATAGTGTTATAAATATGGTGATATAAATATCGCGTAAACAGTCTACAAGAGTCTGCAACAAACCGGCAGTCTAAGATTGGAACGCGTAGTGAAATAAATAATTAGTAATATCGTGGAAATACGTCAATTGTGTCAATTGGTTGAATAAATAATGTTAGTGTTATCTAGTTAATTAAAGTTTTAGTCTGAATTAGTTTTTAATCATTGTTCAATATTAGTAATAGTAATTTTGATTATAGTTTAATAAACACCTTTATTTTAATTAATAATAATTGTCTAATATTTACACTTCACCCAAATAAATAAAAACGTCATAATAATAAGGCGTTTTGTGCTGCTCTTTATATTTTAGGCCTCGGAATTTTGAATCCACTCTTGTAATGTAAAATACAAGTAAATTGTCATTACCAAAATATGTATTAAACCATTTGGCATCTCTTAGAAAACAAAAATTCCTGATACCTTCCTCAAACACCCAGTATACTTTTGTCTCTGAAACAATCCATATGTGGGCTTTGAGGTGTCTCCTGTTCCCATCTCGCTTCCTGCGTGGTTGCTTTGCTATTGAATGATTTGTTTTGTGGTGTCGCAGGAACATTATTCCTACCGCCTAGTGCTCGCTTCGAATGTCGACACAACGCACAATGTAATCTGTGTCGTATTGTGTGTGGTGCAGCCGCTCCGCGGACGTATGTTGACGCTTGATAATGAAACTGACACATAATGCCAGCGTAGGTGAGAATGATAACAGTGACTGACGAGTTTTACCGTAAATTCAATGGGTTACTGGGTAGCAGAGATGAGCGTCTATGCGTAATCTATTATAGTTTACTTACATATGTAAACAATGCATAAACAACGTAAATACTGATGTTAAATGTAAATAATGCGTAGAGAATGCGCAATACGAGTAGAGGTTCAACGAAATGACGATAATTTCTTACTTATTTTGACAGTCAAGGCCGTCGCGCACTTGGGCGAGGCGACGCGAGGCGAAGCGAAGCGCGTCGAAGAGCCGTTTTTTCATTCAATATATTATTATGTGTATACGCGCACTTTGGAGCAGCGAAGAGCCGAGAAGCGAAGCGATTCGCCGGAATACTTCGGGGAGAATATTTTTCTCTGCTCTTCGCTTCGCTGATCTGAAGTGTGCGATAGCGCAGCGCAGCGCAGCTACCTAAATCAGAACGAATATACCCGAGACGCATCGGAAATAGCCGATGTAGAACTAAATTTCACATACATCATAGCAAAACAATACGTATAGATCATGATAAAATGTGAAAAAAATAGTTATTTTGGTTTCAAAATATAAAGAGATAAATGTACAAAAGGTAGTATCCGGCAACCGGACCGCAACCGCATCGGTGTGGACGCATTCATTTAAACCAATAAGTTGTTGTCGTCCCGGTAAACCGGTCCCGCCAAAACGCATAGTGTGGCCACATTATGCGTTTTGGCGGGACCGGTTTAACCGGACCGGTTGAACGGGAAGACAACAACTTATTGTTTTAAATGAATGCGTCCACACCTATGCGGTTGCGGTCCGGTTGCCGGATACTACCGCAGCATGTTGCGGTTTGACCGGTCGGTCAATTTGCCGCATGACAACTACAACATATTGGAAATAATGCGAGCGTTCACAAGGGTCTGGTTTTGTTTTTTAATAGACAACGTATACTATTTGGGCTCTGCACTGATCAGATGTTGGTCCGACTGTGTCCGAATCGGGTTTTCATTGATGCCGTCCTGTTTAGCGGGATATATGTGGACGCTGTACGATCCATCCCGTTTAGCCGGATGCGGTTTTACCGATCCCGCCAAAACGCATAGTGTGGCCCGGGCCTAAGGCGTTAAAAAATAATAAATAATAAATATATCTGAGTTGTTATGACCTCTGGCATGGTTGACATGTTTAGTAATCTTGACTAAACTATTATTCACGAAAGATGACTATTCAAGGTCATTTGTGAGCCGTCTGGTATAATAATATTTGCAGATAACTTCATTGCATATCCTATGCATAGGCGTGCAACATGAAATATTTATGAGCACATTTTAACTGAAAAAATAAGAGCAATTCATTTGAAAATTATGTTTCTTTCTAAATAATACCTTTCTGAAAGATTTATGTTCTTCACTTATGTTTTTGCAAAATACAAAAACATAGACTTCACTTATAAACCAAGGAATAATAATTTGATTTAAACGTCAACGCCACTGGGTAAATAACACAGAGGGCAGTGTAGTAATTCTACGACATACGTCATTATTATTTATAGTGTGTTAGAAAGTAATGCCACTATTTACGTATATCAGTCACATCACATAAATTAAATAGACATACGTCAAATAATCTTTCTCTTTCTAATACAAAATGTTGCTAAGCTACTGCTATAAAGTGATGTGTATTCTTTCTACGAACAAATGACCTTGAATAGTCACCTTTCGTGAATAATAGTATATATACAGAGAATTTATTTTAACATGCAACATATGGTCAACCACTTCCATGGTTGCGCACTACTGTCAAAAAATGACAGCAATGTAATATTTGTCCATTTTAAAATGTAGCTTTGAATTATCAATACTTAATTCCAAAAAAAATAGCCTACCAACGATTAACAAAAAATCAAAATTTTAATGTAGCAAATCTTAACAAACTTAGTCTTAGAAAAATATATAATTTTAATGTAATAAATATTGAAAAATACCCCCATTTACATTGAGGCAATATCCTAGGTGATCGTAGAAAGAATTGATACCATTTGTGATGAGTTCTGGAACAGTTTCCTGCAATACTATTTATAATGTTGCATTTTAAAATGGACAAATATTACTGATGAACCATATGTTGCATTTTAACATAAATCTTCTATATATATATATACTATATTTTTGAAGAATTTGTATTTTTTGAGTTGTTTTAACCAGTTTCTAATAAATTTTCCTATGGATGATTACCGCTTATAAAAATATATTCCCTATCTTCTGGATAATATCGCCTGGAATGCAGGTCACTCATGTACGTGTCGTCGAACTAAATTTATGGGGTATGAAGTGCAATAACGAACACGTTAAGAAAAATTGCTACTTAATTTCTCGGCTGTGCTGTATGTGGGAAGCCATCGAGGGCGAAGGCGGCCCGCCAGACAGCGTTATTGTCTTTACCTTCCTCTTCTACGTCTTCTAGAGTGCGTGGTCGGAACACTCCACCGACCTAACGTGCACTTTATCACCGGGAAACGTTTTTACTACATAAAACACAATTCCCTTCAAACAGGGAATAACATTCACCCAACGTCAAATAAAACGAATGAAGAGATTCGCTCTACATCTTACTCAAATTTAGAGCAATATTTGAATCGCCTAGTTTCAAAACACGATAAATCCACTTAAACTATTATTCGCGAAAGATGACTATTCAAGGTCATTTGAGAGCCGTCTGATAACTTCATTGCATTTCGTATGCATAGGCGTGCAATATGAAATATTTATACACATTTTAATTAAAAAAATCTGATGTGGCCAGCACATTACCTTCCGTCAGTTCTATGTATTTTGCACAAATTTCATACGGAAAGTTCCTTGCTAAATTAAATATTCTATTTCTTGTACGTTACCTTCCGGCAGTTGCACGTATTTTATGCAAATTTCATACAGAAAATTATTATTTTTCTATATACAGTGCAATGTATCTGCAGAAATAAAAGATTTATTATTATTATTATTATTATTATTATTATTATTATTATTATTATTATTATTATTATTATTTCTTGTACATTACCTTAAAGCAGTTGTATGTATTTTATACAAATTCCATACAGAAAGCAAAAGATCCTATATTTCCAGTAAATTATAAGACAAACACATTTCACTTGACACTGACATCTTTCAATCAGAATTTTCTTAATATAGTAGTTGTTTCCATAGCTATGGCTACTTTATGAAATTTAATTTCTTTATAATTTTTTAACTATATATCCATTTAATATTAAGTATAAAATGCAGTCAAATCGTATAGAGAATAAAATATTCTTTAATATTTATAATAACATCAAATGTGAAAAAATTATATTTAACATAGTTTTTTCAAGAAAAACTATTAAAATCTTCAAATGATGGTACTTCCGGTTGACTAATTGTAACCAAAATCTAATCAGCTCTTCATATGGATGTAACGAAGAAGTATACGAAAAAATTATAATTTTTGTAACTGTAGTATTAGAGTTATCGCAGACGAAAATTTTTTTACACACACACATCCACACACACACACATCCACACACACACACACACACACACACACACACACACACACACACACACACACACACACACACACACACACACACACATACAGACATCATCGTAAAAATAGTAAATTCGTATTCTAGGGACCCTAAAACGTGCTTATTGGTTAAAAACTCAACATCGAATTTTTTGACCAAAGACAATACCTTCCTTACCTAAAGGTGACGGAAGGTAAAAATAAAAATAATTCATTTGAAAATTACGTTTCTTTCTAAATAATGCCTTTCTGAAAGATTTATGTTCTTCACTTATGTTTTTGCAAAATGCAAAAACATACACTTAACTATAAACCAAGGAATAATAATTTGATTTAAACGTCAACGCCCTGGGTAAATATTAGCACAGAGGACAGTGTAGTAGATAATTAGGTATCCGTAAATCTACGACATACGTCATTATTATTTATAGTGTGTTAGAAAGTAATGCCACTATTAACGTATGTCTGTCACACCACATAAATTAAATAGACGTAGGTCAAATAATCTTTCTCTTTCTAATACAAAATGTTGCTAGGCTACTGCTGTAAAGTGATGTGTATTCTTTCTTCGAACAAATGGCTTTGAATAGTCATCTTTCGTGAATAATAGCATAGGTTAAATTTTAGGAAATCGTAAAAAACTGTTTTGATATGTTCCAAATGAATAACTAGGTACCTATACAGGCTGTTTCAAAAATACTGTAAGCTTTTTACTCATTTTGGTCAGTACTATAAGCCCTATTTTTGAAACACCCTGTATAAAAACCGTTGATGATAAAGAACCAAAAACTAATTAATGCCAATTTAAATTTTAAAATGGATTTGTCGAGTTTTAATTTTGAACTTTGGATATTTCTGGTTTCAGTATTTGATTTCATTAAATTTACTTCTTAAACTTTTTACCTTCAGTCACCTTTAGGTAAGGAAGGTATTGTCTTTGGTCAAAAAAAAAATCGGTGGTGAGTTTTTGATAAATAAGCACGTTTTAAGGTCCCTAGAATTCGATTTTACTATTTTTACAATGATGTTTCTCTCTCTCTCTCTCTCTCTCTCTCTCTCTCTCTCTCTGTGTGTGTGTGTGTGTGTGTGTGTGTGTGTGTGTGTGTGTGTGTGTGTGTGTATGAGTGTGTGTGTGAGTGTGTGAGTGCGTGTATGCGTGTGTATCTGTGTGTGACAAAATTATCGCCTGTGATAACTCTATTACTGCAATTCCAAAAATTATAATTCTTTCGTATTCTTCTTCGTTACATCCATATGAAGAGCTGATTAGATTTTGGTTATAATTAATAATATCGTATTCTCTATACTATTTGAATGCATTTTATACTTCATATTAAATAGATATAGAGTTAAAAAATATATATTACTATATTAAAAAAATTCTGATTGAAAGGTGTCAGTGTCAAGTGCAATTGACAGTATGTTTGTGTTATAATTTTACCGGAAATATAGGATCTTTTGTTAGAAACTTTCTGTATGGAATTTGTATAAAAACACACAACTGCCTTAAGGTAATATACAAGAAATAGAATCTTTTGCGAGAAACTTTTTATATTACATTTATACAAAATACATAAAACTGACGGAAGGTAATGTATTGGCCACATCAGATTTTTTATTTATATACATATTTAATGTTTTACTATTGAAACAATACAACAATAGCCGAAAATAATTTAATAAACCTTTATTTTTTCCTGATAAGAAAAAGTAAAATATAGTGTGTACCAACGAAATAAATTACTACTGATTTTTTAGGACGATATCGTAATTATCTTCGTTAATCTTAAAGTATATTTAGGACATTTACTTTTTCAGGAAAAAATAAAATAATAAGGTTAAATATGACATAAATTAAATTATTATTTTGATGCATGATAGAAAAATATAAAAAATGGATTTCTTGTACCAATATTAGGTTGCTCCAATATATTTCACTTACCGAAAACTGACCTTGTCCTTGAGGAATTAAATTTAATAAAGAAAAAGTATCTAGAATAACCATCAACAATATCGAATCCTTGACAATGATTGCATCTTTCATAATTCTGGTCCGCGATTTCTTCTACGACTTAGTAAATCTTGATGCAATTGACATTAAAGCCATGTTTTTTTATAAATGTCATGAAAACAACAACAAGACAACTCTTATGCAATCTGAATTCATTTGCTTTCTGACCTGTAAAATTATGGATTGTTATTTCCATTTATTTATAGTTATTTATTTGCCTTAATCCACATCAACATATTTTTTTGGTGTGTCGGTTATGTCGAAAAATTGTCACGTGTAATTTTTACGTCATGCAAAAATAAAAAATGTTCGTTTTTTTAAATCAAACAAGGATAGTCTAATTTATTGATCTGTATGAATAAATTATTTTTATATACATTTTCTGTTGTATAAAATCGTTTTAAAGTATGACATTTTTAAAAAATGTCAAAAAACCAGCCATGTTGTGACGTCGGCGTTTCACACTGCAAGTTCGGATTCATTTCATACAGCCTTATCATATCGACACAGAATTTCTAAAAGAAAAAATTATATAGACTATAAATTGAGAATTACATATCTAAATATTTGATAGAAATGCTATAATAACATCATTCTATTCATTTTTATAAATATAAATTTCATTTGACTTGAAGTTGTCCACGTATCACTCAGCAGCTCGTCCTTTCGTTTTTACTTTTTCGTCTGATAACATTTGTCTACGTTGTTCGTTGTGTACTCTTAGAATTTCATTACTGTTGATTTATTGCGTATTAAATCTGTATTTTTCAATACAAACAGTAACTGTTTTTCAAGTTATGTTTTTTTGTATCACGCGGTACTATTAAAAATATTTTCTCACTATTTTCGCTAGTATTTTGACACGATGGCACAAAATAGCGTTTCACCGGCATGTTTACTTTCGTAAATTTCAGGTTATCTTTAAATGGCACTTTGAGGTTTAACCTAATGTGACAATCAAAATGGCCGCGTTGATGAAACGATGACGTCACTGGACAAGGGTAGAGAAAATCAGCCGCGTTTTGAACAATATCATTTTTAATTATAATGTTTTCAGTATTAAAGATCGATTTGAGAAAAAATAAAAAATACGGGTCTATTATTTTTCATTACTCTATCGAAGTTAAAAATGAAAAATCGTGCATGACCTCATTTATGCTATAATATCAATGCTTTGTTTTCCTTTTAGGAAGTGGCATGTAACGTGCACCGGCTTATTGCATCCAAAATACCCCAAAAAGTGCACGTTACATAAATGAGGTTATGTTTGTATGTTAAAACTTAGTAGCGCAATTGCAAATTTCTAGTATACATAGGAGATTAACATGAGAAATAAGTTTTTTGCGTCTGTTTATATAGCGATGTTTAACAATATGGTTAGTATATTTCTCTGAGAATATAATTCATTAGTCACGTGACATGTTTTCCGCCTAGTTACATGTCTATCAAAGCGATGATGAAAAACAAAGAAATTATAACCTTATTTATATTCGTTACCAAGGGATTTGTTTACTTTATTTGACATCGACAGTTAATTTTGAGTATAAAATTGTGTGTGTTTGATAATCGTTGGGTTGATATCAACAAGGATGAAAATAATAAGTCAATTGTTAAATTAACCATGTTGTAATACAATATATTAAAAGTTAGGTTAGTAGCACACACAATGTGTCACAAAAATTCATTTTATTCTCTCATTAAATATAAGCTCGTGATATGATTAATAATCGAAGATATTGCTTGTGAAACCGAAGCAGCACATTTTACTCGTCCTTCGGGCTCGTGAAATCTGCAACTCGGTTTCACTCGAGAATATCATCGATGATAATCATATCACTTGTTATATTACGTATGAAAATTACAGCAATAACCGAACCGAACACACAAAAGTCACGTTTGGAAAACTCGGGCCAAGTTTTGTGCGTTAGATTAGTTTATTGTTATATTTAGGCCAATCCTACCACCTCTAGTTAAAGTAACTTTATTAACCATTAGTTAAGAATTAAACATTAAACTGAAGGTTAGAAAAGGTGCGAACAACAGATTTAATTCCCAGTTAGCTCTAACCAAAAGTGATAAGATCAATTTTGCAACATAAATAAAATAAATAAATATATTATCACAGCATATTATGTACCTATTGCTGGGTGTGCCAATCTGCTTTGTACACAGAAGTCGGTAATGATGATGACATATTTGTACCGTGCCGGCGTTTACCAAGTGTCACCTCACGGGCACTCATTGCTGGCGTGCAGGCACGCGGCCACGAGACCCCCATAATTTATTTAATTTTGCAACATAACTGTTGGTTATCACTAACTGTCACTTTAACTAGAGGTAGTAGTAGAGAAATATACAATTTTGTGCATATAGGATAATTTTGCCATTATAAAGGTAGACGTTTTTACTTCCTTGTACGAAGTAAAGGAAGTATTGTAATCGCGAAAAACGAACGTACGTGCGTATGTATCTCGCATAACTCAAAAACGGTAAGCCGTAGAAAGTTGAAATTTTGTATTTAGGACTGCTATAACATCTAGTTGTGCACCTCCCTTTTTGGTCATTACATAATTTCTAGAAATGGTACTTTATTCGAAGCCTATAATAGATTTTAATGAAAAACTATCTTAAAATATAATCTAACACTTTACAAATTTGGTATATAAGACTTTTATGTCAATTGGAATAACATACTGGATTTTGGCTAAAAGAGGCTAACCGGAAGTGACATATTACCTGAAGTTGTTAACAGTTTTTCTTCAATAAAATGGTTTCATTTTGATTTTAGAAATAAATGCTTCAAATAAAAAGTTTAGAGAATTAAATTCTGTGTCTAGCACATCAAGTATTATTAAATTAGCCCTTCGTATAAGCGAGATATGTATATTTAAAACATATAATTTTTGGGCTTTTGTAATGAAGCTTGCTATGGATTAGGACAAAAAATAACAAAAAAATAAAAAATAGATGCTAATGTCAAATTACGTCAAATACGTGCATTTTTATACTTGGGTCTATACTTCATATTGGTCTTGTGTACAAGGAAGTCGTGTGGTGTCCACATCAGATTTTTTATGTCATTAGCGGTGATGACGTTTTAGCATGTAAGTACCTACATTTTATATTAGGTTCTTTTAAGTGACTTAACAGTTTAACCGCAGATGAAAATACCGGCTTTCGGCCCTAATCGTGAACACATTTGGTTGATTACGTATGTCATTCTAGTATTGCTTCCTGCTGTTATTTGCCCCATCTTGCTGTTGTGGCGGCAAAACGGACCGGGCAACCGCACTGCGCTGGAGATGATGTGCCCGTGCGGTCACGTGACGCCTGACACAAGCCATCGCCAGCCACATATTACCCGTTGATTAATTGTAATATTGTTACTGTGAAATTACTCATCATTGCCAAATGGACACAAGATTCAATTACCTGTTGATTGCTTGCTAAATGCTAGCTACGACTACCGACAGGATATGGTACCTGCCGCCGTTGTTGTTATTGTTTCTATTAGCTCCATAGTTATATTAACAATCCAAAAAAACTGATGTGGACAGCACATTACCTTCCGTCAGTTATATGAGGTATTTACGAAAATTCTACCGGTGAACTGTTACCGGTAAACAGCTTTTTATTAGGTTATAGTTACCGGAATCGATATTTTAAGAACGCAAGTGGTAAACAGGGTAGATCCATAACCTATTACAGCAGTAGCTTGGCAACATTTTGTATTAGAAAGAGAAAGATTATTTGACCTATGCCTATTTAATTTATGTGGCGTGGCAGATATGTGTAAATAGTAGCATTACTTTCAAACACAGTATAAATACTAATGACGTATGTCGTAGAATTACAGGTACCTAGTTATCTACTATACTTCCCTCTGTGCTAATATTTACCCAGTGGCGTTGACGTTTCATCAAATTATTGTTCCTTGGTTTATACGTTAAATCTATGTTTCTGTACTTTGCAAAAACATAAGAGAAGAACATAAAACTTTCAAAAGGGCATTATTTAGAAAGAAAAATAATTTTCAAATGAATTACTCTTATTTTTTCAGTTAAAATGTTGCCCGCCTATGCATACGAAATGCAATGAAGTTATCTGCAAGTAATATTATATCAGACCTCACAAATGACTTTGAATAGTCATCTTTCGTGAAAAATAGTTTAGTTAACAAACTGAGCAGAGTCCTACTTTGAACACATTTCTACTTTTAACGCGCGCGCTTCGCTTTGCATCACTACCTTTTTTTGAGATTAGATTCTTCATGAATCCGATAGATGGATCTGGTAGATATTGAACAATTTTCGAACACGGTAACTTTTTACCACTCGTGTTTTCGAACACAGTCGATAGATGCGGTATCCACCGGTAGAATTTTCGTAAATGCATATGTATTTTCTATAAAATCCATACAGAAAGTTCCTTGCACAAGATTCTAAATTTCTTGTATGCACATTACCTTTCGACAGTTGTATGTATTTTATACAAATTCCATACAGAAAGTTTCGAGCAAAAAGATCCTATATTTCGAGTAAAATTATAACAGAACTACGAATATGTCAATTGCACTTGACACTGACATCTTTCAATCAGAATCACAATGAAAATCAACAATAATAGCCGTGTTCCTTCGGGTTGTGATTGTGATTTTGTGAATCCTGATTAATTTAATCGTGATCCTTTTTAAACAGGATTTAAAAATTATAGCAAGAAAAAACACAATCTAGTGTCAAATGTCAATGTCATATGCAGAATAATGCAAACTATCCTACTTTATTTTATAAATAATCAACTGTCTATAGTGTTATAGTCAGAATTAAAAATGGATTATATTGAAGTAAAAAATAAAGTTCTTGGTAAGGAAAATGAAGCATGTTTATTTCGAACAAATCTTTATGTGGTTTATTACACGCTTTTGTAGAAAAATCTTATTTCCCTTAATACCACAAACCTCACATTCGTAAATTTCTACGCTCGGAATAGTATATTATCAATCTGTTCTGAACTGAATCCATGTGAATCACTCAAAAAGGTTGATTCTGAAGGGAAGGGGGAAGGTTGTCTAGTGATCATAAAATGAGAAAGTGGGGATAACGCAGAGCCGTAACTAGGGTTTTGAGCGCCTGTGGCAAAATATTTATTTGCGCCCCTATGAAGAAAATAAAAACAAAAACTTTTGATGAGCAGTTCGTGAGTTACTAACAACTTAAAATTACATTAACATTTTCTAAAATTTAAAACACCTGTAAATCGGCTTAATTCTCATATTTTCATCTAAAATTTTGAACGATTAAAGATAAACAATATTACGTATTTAATACGTGTCGAAATTTCAGATGAAATGATCTAAACCGATTTTAGAGGAATTTCATATAAATTTAAGTTGTTAGGAATCGCTCATCAGCAAAATCCTCTATACTCTGTTCCATTTAAGCCATTCAGCAGATGGCGCACGCATCAACGCCATTTTAAATAGCCGAAATTACATTGGGTAAACTTGTTTCTTGTCTCCAATTTCAACCAATCAGAGAGTTCAAAACTATGCCCAATTCTCTATAATACTGAATGGCTTAAATGGAACAAGATATACACTAAGTATTAAATACCTAATCATAAATTGTTATTTTGGTTAACTATTTTTTAACATGACTCTTTGACAGTTCAGCATAGGTAAAAATTGTAAGAACCCTTTTATGTACAGGAAATTTCGAGCTTTAAATTTGTATTCTTGTAAAATTTGGACCACTGTTTTCAAGAAAATGGCCAAAACTCATTTTTTGTACCTTTGACCCAAGATGGCGGCAAATTCCGGGGTCGCTAGAGGGTGCAAAATAAGTATGTCTTTTTGTAGGTACCAATAAAAAGAATAAAATTTAAGCCAGCTTGTTACCAATTATTTTCACCATTCCACCTTGCCGACTGGCCTATCTGTAGATAATTATTCTCTAAATTTAGAAAATAGATTTTATAAATATTTGATCTAAAACCATACAAATGATTAAAATTTTGCGCCCCTAAGAATTCTGCGCCCGTGGCGTGCGCCACCTTTGCCACGCCCTAGTTACGGCACTGGGATAACGAATAGGAAACGTATTTAAAAACATTATTCTTTTTAATCATGATCACTTTTATCATTTAGATTACGAATTACAGCCCGAAGGAACACGGCTATTGCATTTGCTTTTACTGTTTCGGTAGATTCCATTCAAATAGCCAATAACACAAAATTCCTTTTCTGTTCATTACTAGACACATCTTTCGCATATGTCGAAAATACGATATCTAGATATGGAATCGTCAATAAATGATAATGCCGCTATTTGAAGAACGTATGGCTCATATTGCCGGCGAATCGTAACGACTCGAGTCCCATGCAGTTATAGCAATTGCTTCAGAGCTTTCGTTTATCCGATGTCCACGACAATTGTATCGACGCAAACGAAAACACCAACAGATATCTGCTTGTCAAATGACGATACACAAACAATTACAGCGGATTGACTACGTGACGGACATAGTAAGGAGGAATATTAATAGTTACTGGTATTTGTTGATTTATTGGTATGATGTTAGGAAAAAAATTATTGAAGAAGCAGTCTTGGTAAAATGATTTTAATATATTGTCATTTTTTTAACAATTCCGACGTATCGGTATATAATAATGAAATAAGTACATTAAATTTAACCAGTAATGTAACTCGTCGAGAGAAACAATATTTCTTAATACCGTTTTCTCGAAATCGCATATTTTCTTTAGCATTTTTTCAACCCCGTAAATTGACGAGTCGTTCCACATATTTTTCTAATAATTTAAAGCAGTAGCAGTAACTATGAAAAATTTTGTTTTAGCAATTGACAGTCCTGTCAGTTGTTGTAATTAAATTTTAATATTAGTAATAAACTTGTTTATAAGGTAAAATTCTGGCAAAAAGCTTATGTTGACTAATAGCGGATACACAGACATTGTAATTACGTATGGTGAAGTTCTCAAGGTCAACGAATTTACACGAAAATCGTACTCTTCCTAATATTCGTACATTTATGCTGTACAACATACAATATCTTCGAGATTATCACAGTTTGAGGTGCCACATATGACAATTTGGAATATTTTAAAAGAGCAACAGTTACATCCATAACATGTGCAAAAATTTCATTGTTTCCAGCACTTCAATTTTGCGAATGGATTGTATTGTTCACTGATAAGGCTGGATTTATTAGAGAAAATGTCTTTAATAATGCACAATACACTTATCTGGATACAAAAATCCTTATACTGTAAGAAAGAAACACAAATTTCAACAAAAATTTCATTAATTGTTTGACCTGGTATAAATTGACGAGTCATTGGTCGTCAAATAATCCCACCTTATTTAAATGAACAAGAGTAAGTACTTACATTTTTTTGAATAACGTATTTAAACTATTATGATTTGCCGTGTTGTCACATAAAAACTCATTTCGTAACCTCATAACTATGCTCTTTCTCTATTCACACAAGTTCAGAAACCTGTTTTAATACACAATTTTATAATATTGTTATCCAAAATTTAAATTTCTTAATTTTAAAAATTGTACTATTACAAATTTATTAATAATAAATGTTTTCCGTTGATTGTTTATTAATTACTGTGTCTGCAAGAATGTAACCACCATCCGACAATATTTAGGCTGTGTGCATTGAACTTTGATTTAAATAGCAGATATGTTACCCATAGGCGGGTAACAAAATTTTAAACAAATCTTTGAACCATAGTAACGCAAATATTAAGAAATATTGTGGCTCTCGACGAGTTACATTACTGGTTAATTTTAATGTACTTATTTCATTTACACCCTGTATAGTTGGAAAACTAACAATTATATTACGAATTGTATTAATTCACTTTCGTAATACAGTCGACATTATTTGACTTTTGGAAGAATATCGTATTATTTCTAACCTTATGGGGGCTTTCCTGTCAATTCAAACTTTAACACTAAAGTTTTAGACATCTATACGGTACTATAGAAATGCTCACAAATTTTATAGAAATGCATAGTCGCCGTCAAATAAGTATGGACTGATACTGAACTTTTACCCTTCTCTGCACACTGTTTCTTGAATTGGCAACAGTGTAGAAATCTCCAGTCCATACTTATTTGATGGCAACTATAGTGGAAAGTAAATTAAAATCATATAAACAACAACCTCTATTATAAATTGTTGTCATTGTAGCATACAATTATTATTTGCAAACAATAATATATTCATATGTTTGCCATTAGTTTGCTCCTTAGATTTGTATTACTGCAACAGTTGTACACCTAGGTCCATAACTTCCAACTCTCCATGTATTAATTATCATCAATACACATTAGAGTTGGACTAAATCTGTTAGTTCAGGTGTGCGACAGTCACGCGGCGCGCGAGTTACGTTGCTTACGCGCGCCTTTGAATCTATTTCGTATATCAATTTAATGTAAATTCCGCACAAAACCTAGCCTTAACTAAGTATAGTTGCCCGACCGGCATGTTAATTACAGTCTATGCATAAACGTCGCTCCGTCGCTCCAATGCCCCGCTGGAAGGGGAATAGCAGAAGCAGGAGATTTCTTGCGATCCCAGAGGGTAAATGCCTCTATAGGTTACTGGGTTCTTTAGGGGAGCTTCTAAAGAAATTATATAAGATACTCAGGTAATTTCGGCATTTATATAAAACAACCGGCAATTATATGTTTTGTAGCATTATTTGAATTGATATTGGGTAATTCCGAGAGATGAAACAGATATAGTTTTCCTAAATATAATTGATGGATAATTCTGTAAACTTAATGTAAGAAAATGTGCAAGTGTTAATGAATCGTACTGTTAATTTTTTTTCTAAAAAGTTTCTCTTAGCGTTTTTATATTAATTTATTTTATTCAAAATCATGGTAGTAATATATCGATTCCTAACCTTTTAGAATTTGGCAAATATGTCATTCCTAACTTAAATGACAATTCCTTGGAAAAAGACCAATCACGCTTCCACCCTATGGATTGGAAATGTTTATGCAATATTGTCATAGATCCCTATAATAAAGTAGACTAAACAAATTTTAAGAGTTGTGAAAAAATGTTAATAAAATTAAATGGTAAAGGCTTGTTTATGTAGCTGTATACTTTAGAATTTACCTTAGCACTAGCAATATGACTTTGCATTAATAATTAGAGTATAGACAAATATGTGCTACGGTGTCTGCATCTCGAATAATTACCTTCCATCACCTTTAGTTAAGGAAGGTATTGTCTTTGGTCAAAAATTTCGGTGGTAAGTTTTTAATGAATAAGCACGTTTTAAAGTCCCTAGAATACGATTTTACTATTTTTACGATGATGTCTGTATGTGTGTGTGTGTGTGTGTGTGTGTGTGTGTGTGTGTGTGTGTGTGTGTGTGTGTGTGTGTGTGTGTGTGTGTATGTGTGTGTGTATGTGTGTGTATGACGATTTTTGATTAGATTTTGGTTATAATTAGTCAACCGGAAGTACCCTCATTCGAAAATTTTAACAGTTTTTCTTCAAAAAACGATGTTAAATATCATTTTTTCACATTTAATGTTATTATAAATATAAAGAACATTGTATTCTCTATACGATTTGACTGCATTTTATACTTCATATTAAATGGATATAGGTATGTATTCAGTATCGTATCATGTTAATTTTAACAGCTTGTTTAATTTTTTAGCCAATAGAAACAAATTTATAATCTGTCATTTAAATTCTTTATTCAGTGTCTGCTATTGTTACTGGTAAAACATTTAAACAGGATGTTAAAATTAACATGATAAGTTACAGAATACACCCAATAGAGTTATAAAATTACAAAGAAATAAATTAGCTAGCTATGCTAGAAACATTTAAAAAAATCTGATTGATTGAAAGATGTCAGTGTCAATTGACATATTCGTAGTATATTTGTATTATAATTTTTCTCGAAATATAAGATCTTTTAGCTCGATACTTTCTGTATGGAATTTGTATAAAATATATACAACTGTCGAAAGGTAATGTACATAAAAAAAATTTAAATTCTTTTGCAAGGAACTTTCTGTATGGATTTTATAGAAAATGCATAGGCATTTACGAAAATTCTACCGGTAGATACCGCATCTACAGACTGCGTTCGAAAACACGAGTGGTAAATAGTTACCGTGTTCGAAAATTGTACAATATCTACCAGATACATCACCGGATTTGTGAAGAATCTAATCTCAAAAAAAAGGTAGTAATGCAAAGCGAAGCGCGCGTTAAAAGTGGAAATGTGTTCAAAGTATGACTCTGCTCAGTTTGTTAACTACATCAAATTTCTAACCTGTTTCAAATTGTAATTTTTTTATAGGTTATGGATCTACCCTGTTTACCACTTGCGTTCTTAAAATATCGAATCCGGTAGCTATAACCTGATAAACAGTTGTTTACCGGTAACAGTTCACAGGTAGAATTTTCGTAAATACCTCATATAACTGACACACGGTAATGTGCTGGCCACATCAGATTTTTTTCCCTAACATCTTACCGACAGTCAAGAAATACCAGTAATTATGCAAATATGATAGTTTCTTAATTTTTTATAAAATTTTTGAAAAATCTTTTCTATAACCTGAAACTAATTGGTTGTTATAAGAAAATCATAATTACTTAATATTAAAAAGAACGAGAAATATTCATTTTCCGGGAATGGACTGTATCATATTTTGAGTCAGTGCTCAACGTTTCGCCCGCAGTCGTATGGGGCATCTTCAGGAGCAAGTGGTTTATTTGGCCTCTAGCGTGGTTTACACGTCAGGCAACCTTGTAAACTGAGTCTCCACCTCTTGTTGCTTAAACTCGGCCTCTGGCGTGGTTGACACGTCGGGTAACCTTGTTTAAGACAGTACTATCCCCCTTGCTCCTGAAGATGCCCCATACGACTGCGGGCGAAACGTTGAGCTCTGACTCAAAATATGACACAGTTCATTCCCGGAAAACGAATATTTCTCATGACTCAGACTGTGGAAGCCTACGCAATTATTTCATTAAAAAGAACGGTACAAGAGAAAAATATTACAAAATGTTATTATTATAAATTTTCAAATTTGATTAAATCTGTTTATAATTATAATATGAATTAAATCACTCTGTTCCATTAAAAAAAATGAGTACTATTATTGATGCCCACACTTGTTTTGCTGAAATATTTCAGTAATACCTATACAAATATTTGTGTATGCAACAAATAATAATAGTAAACCCACTTATATTTCCATCTGTTATTAACATACTAATGTATTATTTTGATTCATTCCAATAATTAAATTTAGAATTCACTTCTATTATTAGAGTTATACACCTTCGTCAGATTCAGATTGAATATAGAGCCGCCATGCTGTTTGTCAAAGAGATCGCTTTAATAATCCGATCAGTCGATCCGAACCAGGAAGTCCATTGCAAATTAATACACTTGCAGATCTATAGTGCGTCTGCCAGTCACAATCCTACAGCACCCTCAAACGTAATGTCATTTATTACTAGGCTTTCAGGATAATCATAAAGGCTTTTAAATACTTTCAAAATATTAAGTTAAAAATTAGATATGTTATATGTACCTTTTATATATTTTGTAACAAATTTTTCGAACAAAAGATAACGTATGTCCTATATGTTCTGGAACAAATTATTAAAAAATCTGGTGTGGCCAACACAACACCTCCCGCCATTTGCACAAGTCACAAAAAAGATTAAGTTAATCCTTATTTTTGGATTAGCGAAATATTATAATTTTGGCAGTTTATTTCTTTAAATTTAAAATATAGTCTAATCTAATCCAAGTAACTACCTTTTTTAAACCCCTCAACAGGGTTAAATCCCAATTACAGAGTGGGTTTACATTCACACACATCCATGCCTTAGTGGGATTCGAACCCAGAGGCCAGAGGGCACTCATGACATGAGGCGTTGCTCTAACCATTGAAGATTAAATTTTAAATACCGGGATAGAATAGAATTCACTAATCCAAAAATGAGGATTAGCTTAAACATTTTTTTGAATCGTTTATTTTTATTAATCTAAATACATACCTACATATTTACTTATGCTGGAAACTGTATTGATTTCCTTTTCTATTGTTCTATTTACTTTTTTCGTTTTAAAACGATACTAATATTATTCTGAAATGATTATTTCTTTGATAGTGACATTTATCTGTCAAGTTACATACATTTGAATAACTGCGTTTTGTTTGCTTAAAGCGTAGGCTCTGGGATTTAAATTATAGATAATTTTATAAATTTATCCATAAAATATATAGAAAAAGTATTAATAATATTAATGAACACGTGTATTAATGCAAATCTATAGAAAATTTAATAATCTTTATTCTTTATAATAACATTAATGTCTACAAAATAACATTTTTTTCGAAAAAAACTATTTTGAGCTTCTAGTAAAGTACCATTTCCGGTTATCCGATTTTCACCAAAATGGGCTCTTTCCAAAAGTTCAAAATACAAGGTTTCAAAATTTTCTGAATGATATTATTTGCGTTAGAGTGGAGGATCCACACATACATACACACACATACACACACATACACACATTCACAAATACACACATACACACAGACATAATCGTGAAAATGTTAAAATTGGATTCTAGGGACCTTAAAACGTGGTCATTTACCAAAATCTCGATATGCGATTTTTAGCACGATCCCTATACCTCCCTTACCAAGTGTAACGGGAGGTAAAAATGTAAAAATATGCGTTTACCTAAAGTTTTGTAATAACTGTTTCATAAGCAACAAAATTATGAACTTAAATTAAATAAAGAGGGCCGTGTTCTTCCACAAAACGCAATTTTCTGCGGACACCTGGCATTAGATTGTTGGCGACATTTCCGGATATTCCTGATTCTTGTATATTCTGCGTTGAAGTTCGTCTTCATCCTCCATCGTAAACTTTTCGAGATAAAAGAGGCCAAAAATCTTCTATGGGGCGAGCCTTGGGAAGGTCAAGGGATTGCCGATTCGCGGAATAAGTGATACGTTTAGGTCTGCTAGCCATTTTTGAGTTTGTCTTGAATAGTGACAGGATGCAAAGTCTGGCCAGAAGATAAAATTATTCCCATACGTTCTTCTTCAAAAAACTCAGCCAATTTTAATATTATCAATGTACCTTTGACTATCTAGGGCCTAGGGCTTCACCTTACTCGGCCCACATAAGGCCTAGCTAGATACAACCCACATGAAAATAGCGCAATATGCCAAGAGCTTATTATTTAATCTTTTTGATAAATAACACAACTATATTTAGATATATTCGTATTGCCAAATGAATTAATGCAATATTTGAAATCAGTTGTATTCGAATGGTGTTATCGTTAAATACGGTACTGGGAGTTTGTAAATACTTTGTTTATTTATATTCATTTAAATATTTTGCTATAAGTTTGAGTCTTTATGTTAAATTCGTTCACTGACTTTTTCCACTGCTTTCTATTTCTTGCAAATTACAGTCGCTTGTCTTTTGTTTCTTAGCTAGGTAGATAAATAACATTTTCAGCATAGTCTTCAGCACTTATGAAGTGTGAATGCAACATGGTTTCATTAAAAGTAGATCAACTGTAACTAATTTTACGGCACACAACACACAGTCAATGCATTTATTAATAATTTGCAAGTAGACGTTGTTTGCACTGATTTTGTGAAAGCATTTGACACTGTGAATCATGAAGTGTTGCTATATAAGCTTCAGCATCAGTTTGACTTTTCTCCTAATCTTCTTAATTTGTTGCGCTCATTTATTACAAATCGCAAGCAGTTTGTTCATTTTATTCCTACATCTGATATTTCACAAGGGTCAAATTTAGGGTCACTCCTTTTTGTTTTATTCATAAATGATATTACTGAGTGCTTGGAATATTCACAATCACTGCTATATGCTGATAATAATTATTTAAAGTCATTGATTCAGTTTCTGATTGCCATCAGCTTCAGAAGGATATAACTTTCTGACTTGGTGCTTATCCTCACGTCTTTTCTTTAATGTCTCAAGGTGTAAAGTTATGTCTTACTAATGAAGCATACTACAACTATTTCGTTTTACCGGATTGGTGATCTTAGTCTTGACACACTTAATACTCATAAGGACTTGGGAGTTATATTTGATCCCAGATTATATTTCGGTCCTCATTTTGATTATTTAGCGAATATATCCTATAAAACATTAGGTTTCATTATTAGAAATTCACGTAACTTCACTAATATCATAACTTTCAAGTCCTTATACTTTTCTCTAGTTAGATCCAAGCTTGAGTATTGCCTGATTGTCTGAAATCCCATGTATCATACTCATAGTATCAAAATTGAATGGGTACAAAGAAAGTTTGTACGATATTGCGCGATAAAATCTTCTCCTCTTTTTAGTTCATTTACTTGCTGTTACTCCGCGACTTTATCAAATTTAAATATGCAAACATTGGATTCTAGACGTAAGATTCGCTCATGCTTATATTTACATGGGTTACTGCGAAATGTTATAGATGACGTTAATTCAATGAGCTGTATACAATTAAATATTCCACGATTGGCATCTAGGTCTTTTGCACTAGGCTATGAAAAAATTATGAAACTAGAGATCCAATTAGACGATTATGTGTAATATATAATGAAGTTGAAAGTATTATGAATGGCAAAATGGATATTTTCAGTCTTAGCTACTGTCAATTCAGAAATATTTTATGTAAAAATTTATTGTAATTTTCTAAAATCAATTTCTATTTTTGTTGTTGTACTTGGTTGTTTTCTTATTTTATTGTATAGAATGTATATTTTGCATAATATGTGTCTATTCATGTTGTTATTATGATGTATTGGTGTATCCAACCCCCCTGTTATTGGGATATTTTGTATCCTGTTGGGAGGTTGTAAATAGCTATTTGTGTATTAAGAGCGCAAAATAGAACATTGTCGATTGAGAGGTTGTTGACGCGCGACGCAGGAGCGCGGCATTCTCTCGAAATCGACAAGGTCCATTTGCGCTCGAAACACAAGATTTTTTCTACAGTCGTCACAATGGGGTCCTCCACCATAACAAAAATTTATTTGTTTCAAGTACATTAAACTAGTGCAGTGGAAAAGTGGATGTCCATTGGTAGCGTTCACGCCAAACTTTTGCAGGTGGCAGTACAACTGTTCACACAATTTATTTTATATTTAATTTTAATTTATCGTTATTTTCTATTTTTCTTGAGCTATTGCTTCAATCTAATCTAAGCATTTTATACTTTCGTTTTTGTACATGAATGCCTTATTTTATTTTCACAGCAGTGCGACATTTTATTTGGTTATGTAATATACCGACAGAGCAGTTAGAATATATCAGATTGACTTATCTTGTGAAGATGGTAAATGTGTAACTACAGTGCCATTAGTTCCTGACTAAACGTATCCATTAAGAATGTAGACAAGTGACATTTCTTACCATTGTATAGTTAGAAATTTGGACAGCGAGCGTTTTTTCTACTTTGTCGTGCTAGAGCGGCAAAGTGACATTTTGCGTTGACAAATGAGAGCGCAAATGGCTACTTTGTATATAGACTGTAGAAAAATAAATAAATAATTTTTTTTTTAAATTGATTCTCTATAAAATAATATCTTATGAAGACGAAACTATTGGATTGCAGCCAAATATCAATACCATCTAGTCAAGTAGCCATATCTCTCATTTGATACCTTCATATTTACCTAAAACTTCATTAGATATTTCTTTGATCTCCAACTTAGTTTCATAAAAATTATATTCCAAAGTTATTTTGAGCACTATCCTTCTACTCCAAAATTACAATCTACAAAACACCACATCCTCTAAACAAATTACTTTTGTCCACTCATTAGAACGCCACAGCCCCCTGTTATAATTGAACAGCTTACTGCAAATGAAACATTTCATCCAGAATCTTTCCTCTCGACTTTGCGTCCCAGTGGAGGCGCCGCGCCGCAGGTGAGCGCATTACTCGGCGTCCGTAGCGTCCGTGGCGTTGGGGACGTGCACGACGCACTCTACATTCTGATTAGCTGGGCCATTAGCCCAGCGCAAAGGGGGAGGGGTGGGGTGAGACGCTCATTAGGATAGGATCACGGCAAGCAAATCTCATGTCGTGGACAGATGCAGGTTTTTGAGGAAATACTTGCAACTAGAGGAAAAGGATGGTATCTAGGATGAAACAGGATAATTGGAATGTAGGGTTATGTTAAAGTTAGATTTAAGTTGGTTATGTTTGAGGCAAGCTTATTTAAATTATACGGGGATGAACCAAATATAAACCAAAGTTTTCTACTTTCGGTTGAGACGTTTGTCGCAACAGTAGGTAGCAATTACGATAAATGAGAAAGCAGTACCAAATAATTTCGTTTCAATGTATTAAAGTTGGACCTCTTCACCAAATAAAAGATTTTTTTATTGTAACTTGACATAAGCAGTTGTTTCTATAAACTCAATGTTAAATATAATTTTTTTCACATTTAACGTTATTATAAATATTAAAGAATATTTTATTCTCTATACGATTTGACTGCATTTTACACTTCATATTAAATGTATAGAGTTATAAAATTTTAAGAAATTCAATTTCATAAATTAGCTTGCTATGCTAGAAACAGCTACTATATTAAGAAAATTCTGATTGAAAGATGTCAGTGTCAAGTGCAATTGACATGTTCGTAGTATATTTGTATTATAATTTTACTCGAAATATAGGATCTTTTTGCTCGAAACTTTCTGTATGGAATTTATATAAAATACATACAACTGTTGAAAGGTAATGTACGTACAAGAAATTTAGAATCTTTTGCAAGGAACTTTCTGTATAAATTTAATAGAAAATACATAGGCATTTACGAAAATTCTACCGGTAGATACCGCATCTACCGACTGCGTTCGAAAACACGAGTGGTAAATAGTTACCGTGTTCGAAAATTGTACAATATCTACCAGATCCATCTACCGGATTCATGAAGAATCTAATCTCAAAAAAAGGTAGTGATGCAAAGCAAAGCGCGCGTTAAAAGTGGAAAAGTGTTCAAAGTAAGACTCTGCTTAGTTTAACTACGTCAAATTTCTAATCTGTTCCTAATTTTAATTTTTTCATAGGTTATGGATCTACTTTGTTGAGCACATGCGTTCTTAAAATATCGATTCCGGTAGCTATAACCTGATAAACAGCTGTTTACCGATATATACCGGTAACAGTTCACCGGTAGAATTTTCGTAAATGCCTCATATAACTGACGAAAGGTAATGTGCTGACCACATCATATTTTTTTCTTACTGTTATTCATTTTGGTATTCCCAGCTGTTATTATATACTTTTCTGCTAAAAAATGCCCCAAAAGTCTTCAATCAATCGCTCCTGAGAAATATTTGCGGGATTATACAGTATAATCGGCAAACAATTATTTATTCGTACATTGGTAAGAATGTTTATGGAATCGTTCCAACTTCGATTAAAATAATATAAATTCTTTACAAGGTCATATAAAAGGTTTTACTTTAAAATATTGGTAGTGGAATAATTAAAAATAAAACGAAATATATTCCCTGCAAATCAAAAAAAAGCTGATTTTATCCTTCTGTTACATTAAAACGTTCCCCAATTCCTAAAACAAACAACCATTTCTAAACAAAGTCTAACCTAGCGCGTTTCTCTCATAACCTTCAATTCTACAAACTACAACGTAGCCAACGGTAATCAAAGTGAGATTAAACAACTTTGCGCGCACGGAGAGAAAGTAATTTGCCAACCAGATCTTTCTCCTCAAGAAAATTCGGTTCTAATAGCAGAACTTGATGATAACGGTTCAAAAGAACTGATTAGTTAAGGTCGGACGAAAGCGATGAGAATAATAATGTAAAGTATCAAAAGTCACGTGCCAAAGTGTATCAGGCAGTCACTAAATATTAAAAATAATATAAAATGGGACGGGATTGTAAAGATAGTGGCTTGATGTCCACATAAAATATCAGAAGTGGGATCACGTAAATGTGAAAACGCTATAGCGATTACCAATATGTGAAAACGATATCGTTTCCATACCGATCATGTACAACTAGTCATTCACTGAAAGAAACAGAGAGAGTATAATTTATACTCTCTCTTTCTTTCTCTCTCTGTTATCTATAAAATGTTGGCTCCTTAATTCTCTGCAGCATCGAGATTTGCTATAATTTGGGCGCTGTCTATTTGGTTGCATTATTTCTTTTTTTTTGATCCCCAGGAACGTCAAAAATTTCACGTTTCCGCTATTTGTGCAACTAACCTATAGATAGATTTGCGAATTTTAGGCTAGTACAACATCTTTCAATACTTTTACAGGCATATTTAACATGGTTTATTAAGGCCAACGCGCACTTGAGCGACTGAAACGAAGCGAGGAATAGAAAAGTTTTTTCATTCAATGAATTATTATGTGTACGCGCGCACTTTGGAGCAGCGAAGAGCAGCGCAACGAGGCGACTACACATAAGAATGTATCGAATGAAAAAACTTCTCTTCGCCGCGCTTCGCTTCGCCACTCTCATGCATTTATCATGTCTAATAACAACTAGATTAGACCTTATTTAGTAATAAAAATTGTAACATAAAATTTGTAACTTATATTACTAAGATTTTTTCTTGTCTTTTTATGATTGATACAATCCCCAAATATTGCCCCTATTTCCCAAGCACCCTGTATAGAAAATAACCAATATTTGAATTTATAACATATGTCCCCAAAAATCCACATATTTAAAACTTGCAATCATTTACAACTTTCCAATCACTGTCTCTATTCCAGTTACCATCCCCCCAGCGTCAGGTGCGCTCGACGGAAGCGGAAGGAGCGCGCGCGGTTTCAGCCAATGGCCAGGAGGTGCAGGTGCGCCGGTCTAAGCGTCGCGACGCTAAACCTCCGGCCCGGACTCACTACCGCCAGTCCGGCTCCGGGCCCCACGGTGAACGCCACGGCCAGAAATTGACAACAGTTTGTGTGCCAAGGTAGGACGATTTTGCTAAGATAGTTAGTTAGTTGATAAGGTAATATTTGTGGACTTTTGTGAGAGAAATTAGTTGAAATTTTTGAAAATTAATTTGTTTCTTATTGGTAACAAACTTTTGTTCAAACTTTAAAAGTTTGTTACGAATTTTTATCAACATAGTTAAAATAATATTATAATGCATTTATATATACGATGTCTTTAAATCCACAAATATTCTGTTTATATAATTATTGTTTATATTTGTACTGTACATAACCTCGGATTCAAATAAGGAAATTTTAAAATATTAAAGTTGTAGACTTAAATTAATTAATTAATTAATCAACGTTTTACATTTTCTTGTGAATTATAAGGCAGTTTTAATTTAGCTACCTGGGTTACATATTATGGTTAACCGGATAGTAAGTTTAGTAACCTTCGATAACTAAACTATTAAAATTTCTAACAAATTAATTCTTGACAGATATTACATTTAAACATTTTGCGAACATGTCACAATTAACTTCTGGTCATAGACCAATCTAACCCCACATCTAATAATGTGACGAATAAAAGTATCCTCAACTGACAGATACATTAGCGGCTAAAGTGGAATATTATTATAGCCACCGTGAAGCGGTCCTCCGGTAAAGTAAGGTCTTGAATCAAATCCAGTGGTTCCTATATTTATGCGGTACAAAGTTTAACAGTTTTTGAATATTTTAATTGTGTATGCATATACAACATTATTGAAAAATTACTAGAATTTGATTAAATATCAAATGTTAATATATTTATATAACTGAGAACCGGCTGTATAAGTCATATTTTACTGTTTACACTGTAATCTGTTGTCATTAAATTATTTTTTTTATTCTTGAACATTCTGCAAGCAGGAAAAATAAAAGACTGTTGACAAACAAAAATATATACATAAGTAATGTTTTGAAATTTTGCTAATCTAAAGAAATGTTACTTAATAATAACTGAGTTAATGATATATATATTTGGCAGTATAATCGAAATTATAAATAAAAAAATCTATTTGTTAAAGTTCTAATTAAGTATATATATATATATATATATATACAAACCAAGGTTTCGGTAGCATATACTGTTGCCTTCTTCAGGATACAATAATAATAGTATATTCCGTAACTTAACCACGACCGTGGTTATGGTTTTCTTGTGGTTCACGTAGTCTGGTTATGGTTATTGAAAAGTGGTTGTAATTCGAAACATCTTGGTTAATTTGTGTCGGTAAAGCAGGGAACCACCGCATCATTAGAAATAAGTGACAACGTAACTCTATTTATCTATTTTATACTAACGTAAATATTATACATATCAGTATATATTAATAATTATATGTTTATACAATTTTATTTATTATATTATAAGTAATAAGAAAATGACCACAATAACCACAAAAAAATTGTGGTCGTTGTGGTCACAAAAAAGTAACCAAATCTTTCAGGAACCACATTCCGAAATGGAACCTCGATCCTGAAATTATGTTCTGGTTACATTTTGGAACGGTTAACCAGAACCTTGGTCATTGCGGTTAGGTTACGAAATATACTATAAATATATATATATATATATATATATATATATATATATATATATATATATATATATATATATATACCGGGTGTGCAACGAAACGCGGAACATAGGAGTTTGCTCTCCTATACATTTTAAAGCAAATGTACAAGAATGAAAAGTTGTTTAAAATTAATTTTTTACTTTTAAAAAGTCTTTATTTAATGCAAATGAATATCTGACGCACCAGATATATAGAAAATAAAATGGCATTTTCATCAAAAATCAGATAGCCATGGAAATATAAAACAATTAAAACATTGTTATAATTCAGCATTAAATATTCAAGTATTACGATCTTATTTTGTTTTATTTGTTTTTTATTTCCATGGTTATCTTATTTGTGATGAAAATATCATATTTTATTTTCTAAAATCTAGTGCTACAGAAATTCTATTGCATTAAATGAAGACTTTTTAAAAGTATAAATTAATTTTAAACAACTTTTTATTCTTGGACTTTTGCTCTAAAATGCACATGAGTACCAATTTACACATTTTTTAAAAATTCCATGTTAGACTCCTATGTTCCGCGTTTCGTTGCACACCCTGTATATATAAATAAATAATAATCAACGAAATATTTTTTTTAATTTCTGCAGTTTTGGTACCTACCTAATATTCGATAAAAATTCGTTTGTCGTAACAAATATTATTTAGTATTTTTTAGAATGTTTATGATGTAAAACTCCAAAATATATTTTGCAGGTAAATTTCGTTTAACAAAACATTTATTCAAATCAGTCTCGTGCGCTCAAAGTTTTAAATTAATACTTTAAAAACTTTTTTACTTCGATGTTTTATTCAATATTTTGTTTTGCGTTTCAATTTTATTAGCTCACTAAATACAAACTTTTAAAGAAAATATTGTGTGTTTATATCAAATATATTAAAGAAAAAAAATTAAGTCGAATCATGTTTTCAGTAAACAGAAATGATACTTTACTATAATTCTCAACCACAATAAATCATTGACACATCGTAAATAAACTGCTTGTTTTGTACATTGTATGTTTGATTTTCCAAATATTAAATGGGAGATTGAATGACGATAAACAATTTATGGAATTTAGTGCTGTTATATATTTGGATTCATTTTTAAAATATGGAATTAATGTCCTGAGCGTCAATATTGTCCACGCCAATATTTACACAATAAATTATTTTGTGGTTGAATTATAAATTATTTTTCAAATGAATCGTTTCAATAATTCATTAAATAAATAAAAATACCTTCATTTCGGAAATATTAATTACTGTACAACTTGACATTTTTAATATTTACTAAAACAATTTTTGATACTGAACCGCAAATATATTTAAATAAATATAAATATCTCATTTCAATTTTTGTACACAATTTATTAAATTTTTAGATTCAAGTGTAAGGTACATTGCCAATCAAATGTGGGCCCACCACAATTCCACGCTGGCTTAAAGTTTTAGAACTTCTCTTACAAATAAGACAAAAGCCGTATCATCAAAATCACAATTTAGGCTTGATTTACATTAGCGGTACAATGACGGTATGTCAATTATACGAGGAATTTACATTAGACGGTACCATGACGATACGAACATAATACAATACCATGACAATATAGTTTTGTCTTCTATGTATTATGATGGTTTGTGGTAGATATTTCATGTTTCCATCAACTGTAGAAAATATCGTGCAATGTTTAAAAATTTCTCAAATACCGACTCGGCTATAATTGCCCTTACTATTGATGAAGAAAACGAAGAAAATCCAGAAAATTTTACAAAACGATACTATTTTTTATGTACCCTGTGTAGTAATCTGTAGTGTATATTTCACGTTTTTGTCATAAGCAGAGAACTTTTGTTCAATAATGTATATATAATCATTTCTCATTTCTAGCTTTCTATTTTGGTTTAACTAAAAGACAAATATCAAAAAGTCAAAAACATGTCAGATGCCATGTAATCACCTACGTCAACGTAACGTGCACGTACTCTTCAAACGCAACCTTCCACTCTCCCTTGCATGCAAATACTACGTTGTTACTACAATATATAATATTTTTTCAATAGAAACAAAACTATACTGTACCGTGGTCGTATCGCTAATGTAAATCAGTAAATATTAATGTGCCGTCATTGTATCCTTCATCGTACTGAGAACGTAGATGTAAATGGGTCCATTAAAATACATTGAAGCAAGAAGTATCGTACCGTTATTGTACCGTCATTGTACCGGTAATGTAAATCAAGCCTTATTCTTCAATTCTGTAAAACTAAAACAGGAATGCTGTTCAATATCTTGATCACGATAGTTTAAGTGTATGTTACATCGTCATAACGGTTACCTTTCAATTTCAATTTTAGTTTTGGGTAGGAGAATAGTGAGACGGGGCCAAATCGGAAGCATACGGAGGATGATGCAACACTGTGACATTTTTGGAGGATAGAAATTGTGCACGACTGTTGCTTTGTAGACCGATGCGTTATCATTCGGCGCACAACTTTTGTTTTTTTTTATTTTTATTATACGACGATAGCCAATGAAATTGTTCCTTTGTTGATGTTCAACTACTCTGCAACCATCTTAATCGAAATACGTCGATCGAAAACCAACAGTTGTCGAACTGTTTCGATGTTTTCAGCGTTTCCGCTTGATGTGGCGCGGTCATTATTTGAGTCATCTTTGTTTTCATCTCGCCCCAAAAATTTTGCAACGAGACAATGGACCATTCCCAAACGCTTTTTACCTCTCGCTAAAAGAGGTATTGAATTCATTCTAAAAATCGCATATCCAGATTTTAGTGAATAAACACGTTTTAAGGTCCCTAGAATCCGAATATAACATTTTTACGATGATGTCCGTGTGTGTGTGTGTGTGTGTGTGTGTGTGTGTGTGTGTGTGTGTGTGTGTGTGTGTGTGTGTGTGTGTGTGTGTGTGTATGTGTGTGTGTATGCGTGTGTCTGTGTGTTTGTGTGTGTGTGTGTTTGTGTGTGTTTGTGTGTGTTTGTGTGGATGTGTGTGGATGTGTGTGTGGATGTGTGTGTGTGTGTGTGTGTGTGTGGATGTGTTTGTGTGTGTGGATGTGTTTGTGTGTGTGTTTGTGTGGATGTGTGTGTGTGTGTGTTTGTGTGTTTGTGTGGTTGTGTGTGTGTGTATGTGTGTGTGTGTGTGTGTGTGTGTGTGTGTGTGTGTGGATGTGTGTGTGTGAATCTGTGTGGATGTGTGTGTGTGTGTGTTTGTGTGTGTGTGTGTGTGTGTGTGTGTGTGTGTGTGTGTTTGTATATTGGATTCAAGATTTCTCGAATACTATAAGACGTAAGACATTTTTAACTACGGATTCCTCAATCTAACTATAATGGGAAGAGTTGATTAAGTTTTGGTAATACTTGGACAACCGGAAATAGTAGTTACAACAAAAAAATCATCTAATTATTATTTATCGAAAATTTATGTAAATACTTATTAAAGAACGTTAAATTCTTTATTCGATAAATATAAATTCATTATTATATCTTCTATAGATTTAGAGATAAAGAAATGCATATAAAATAATTTGATGTAATAAATCTCAGATCAAACTACTTAAAGGCAAGAAATTCAAATGTTTGTAATTGACACAAATGTCACTGTCATAAATATTTGTACGCCACTGTCAAAAATATTTGTAGGTACATCATTATGAAAATAAAAAAAAGTCAACAACGCAAAAGAATATACGTAAAAAAGAATATAAAAGGAATTTGCGAAAAATGACGAATATAAAGAAAACGAAAAAAAATATCTGGCGAGAGGATATGTGCTGGCCACATCAGATTTATAGACCAAAGGAAATGATTAGATTGATTTTTTGAACAAACAAACATAAAATTTCATCGCGTACTGCTGTTCGACGGATGCATTTATAACGAGACAGATCTAAGAGGTCAACAAACTACGCCCATACGAGTACCACACCAATATTAATAAAATTTGAGGGAGGTTTGGATGAAGGTTTATTTATTCGTGTCAGAAGCAATACATCATAATTTAGTACACAATACATAAAGGACATGGTCGTCATTTTTTGCACAAACAAAGGCAACGTCGATCGCATTTGGAGTTGCTTTTATGAGATCTTCGTAGATAAAATTTATCCAATGGGTCTCTCAGCCAGCAGACACACATTCTGGACTTTTGGTCTTTTGGTGTGGACGTTTCGGTCACATACTTTTATTACGATGTTCGAAAATAGAACCACGGGACCGCGGATACAGTTCGCTTTATTATTTTCGAACAGCGTGGTTAAAGATAACCTATAAAACAACTGTAATCCTCTTGCGCGAATGGTCTGTAGCGTCTAATAGTTGTATAAGGTTGTCAAGTATATTTTAGTCGACAAGAACTATTCTTTGCTACGAGTAAATGTCAGTCACGAAATTTGAAAACTATCCGTGGCCCGTGGTTTCGAACATACCCCAAATATTTCGAATTTTAAATGGTACAAGATTGACCCCTGTGGTGCACTCTCCATGCCAGCAATGAGTGGCCGTGAAGTGATGCCTGGTAAGCGTCCGCACGGTGCAAATATTTCATCATTACCGATATCTGTGTACAAAGCAGATTGGCACACCCAGAAATGGGTAATATGCCGTGATGATATATTTATTTATTTTATTTTCTATTTGTATTCGGGGGACGCCTAAATGCTTAAACTTGCACTGTTCAGGGGCCCGATTCTTGAATTTTTTCGCATACGTAAGTGGAAGAGATGCGCATGCGAACTGCATATTGGTATTCTTGAAACGAAATCGTGTGGTCGTAGGCGAATATTCCTGTCACTGTTACTTGTGTTTGGTGTATCAGTACTTAGATGATATAAATCAAATTATGTTTTTGTATAATTCCGGGTACGTTTTATGATCTTATAATGACGCCAATTATAAATTTAGAATCTCCATACACTTGAGTATGGTTATAATATTCTACAAATGTGTGCTCGTGCATTCATGCAATGGATTATTATAAAGGAATTTTAGGTGCCTCTTAACGAGCCTTGCATTCCAAATTTGAAATGGTTAGCAAAATTAGAGTATTATTATTACATTACACTTGCATATTAATAATGTCATATTATGTACGTACATACTGTAAACTAAGAAAAATAATACCTACTATATCAAATATATTATGTATATATAATAAATTTTGAATATTAAAATTACAACACTTATGGGTTATGACAGCGTCGTTGACAGCTACGGCTGACAGCTTTGGTTGACAGGTTGACAGTGACAGTTAAAAAATAATTATATGATGAAGCATTCATGTGGTACAAATGTTTCGTTTAGATTGGCTGCTACAAACTACGTTCGCTTGCTTTCAAGAATCGTATGCGTAGGCTTCGGCCGAGTTTCGTTTGGTATTCAGGAATACCACTTATACGTACAGTACTGTTCGTGCGCGAAACTAACCACACGAATATTGTCGCGTGCGGGAAATTTCGCATGATTTCAAGAATCGGGCCCCAGGAAGGAAGGGATGAAGGTTAGTCAAAAATAGTTTGGATGCTAATTCATAAATGCCGCTGTTATTTGCCGCTAAAACACTGTGAACTTCTGACATCTATATGAACCATTGCCAATGCAGGATAAAGATAAAGAAAGAATATACATTTTTCAGTAATCCTTTCCAAATTTCCCTAAATAATCCAACAACTTTGCATGTATTTCTCTGTCAATCACCGCGCGTTAAACTGGAGTATTTATCCGCATTCCGGGGACTTAAATCACGGTTTAATAAATCACACATGACGCGGTGAATTTCCCAGCGGAACTAATTATTTCCAGCAGCACTGCACGAGAGCAGAGGGCACAGCCACCTTCCCCAGAACGATTTCCGTTCCTACCCTGACAACGCTGCATTATGTTAATGCCACGAAGACGACAATGAGGACGTGCAAATAGAATGTAGAGCGAACACTAACGTGATTGCAAAATTGACGGAGAAAGAATGGATTTTAGTCAGGGTTTAATTTGGTAATGATGGGAATTTTGAAGAATTTAAAACTATAATGAGCTATTCGGGAGAATACAAATATGCGATATATCTGATATATTGTAGGTAGTGCGAAATTTGTAATAGAAAAAATGTATTTGTAAAATAACAAGCAATTTACATTTTTATTCGCTTCGGATTTCATTTTAAATTATGATCTTTTTATCGTATAATGAAATCTGTATAATAATGAATATAAAATTGTTATAATTTGGATTTTTTCCTAAATAAAAATCATATTGAAGGTTAAATAATTGTGTCCGGTACTCATTTTTCAATTTATTTTTCTTTTATAATTTTTTATCTCAATTTTCATTGAATAAGAACTATAAAATGTATCAAATCGTATAGAGAATAAAATATTCTTTAATATTTACAATAACGTTAAATGTGAAAAAATGATATCTAACAGCGTTTTTTCAAGAAAAATTGTTAAAATCTTCAAATGAGGGTACTTCCGGTCGACCAATTATAACCAAAATCTAATCAGCTCTTCATATGGATAACGAAGAGGACTACGAAAGAATTATAATTTTTAGAATTGTAGTGTTGGAGTTATCGACGGAGAAAAAATCGACACACACACAAACATAGGCATATACACACAGACATACAGACATCATCGCAAAAATAGTAAAATCGTTTTCTAGGGACTCTTATTCACTAAAAACGTACCATCGAATTTTTTGACCATAAACAATACCTTCCTTACCTACAGGTATGACGGAAGGTAAAAAGGAACTTCAGTACTAAGGTGCACATTAAATTTTATTTGAAATTAAAAAATTGTGAAAATGAAAGGAAAATTTATTTATACAGGTGTGTCACAACTCGCGCCCCAGACGAAACTGACACTTGCCGACGACAATAGGTTGCCAGCAAATAAAAGAAAATAATTTGCGGCTGCTTGCATAACGGAGTTACAATACTTTTTAATCCACCAATCCCGGAAGGATATCTTGAGGTGTGATGATATTATTATAAAATAAAACTGGTCGCTAGGTTTTAAAAATACTACTAGTGAGTTACAAAATTTGTTTGACTTACTGTAATTTTGACACTTTAGAGTTGACTTTTCATACATACATATATAAATCACGCATTTCCCACTTAGTGGGTTAGCACAAACCCGAAAGAATAAAAATAACATCATCCAAAAAAAAATATCTGATGTGGCCAGCACATTACCTTCCGTCATTTCTATGTATTTTGTACAAATTTCATACGGAAAGTTCCTTGCTAAATTAAATATTCTATTTCTTGTACATTACCTTCCCGCAGTTGCATGTATTTTATGCAAATTTCATACAGAAAATTATTATTTTGTGACGTTTTCTATATACAGTGTAATGTATCTGCAGAAATAAAAGATTTATTATTATTATTATTATTATTTCTTGTACATTACCTTAAAGCAGTTGTATGTATTTTATACAAATTCCATACAGAAAGCAAAAGATCCTATATTTCCAGTAAAAATTATAAGACAAACACACTATGTCAATTTCACTTGACACTGACATCTTTCAATCAGAATTTTCTTAATATAGTAGCTGTTTCCATAGCTATGGCTATTTTATGAAATTTAATTTCTTTATAATTTTTTAACACTATATCCATTTAATATTAAGTATAAAATGCAGTCAAATCGTATAGAGAATAAAATATTCTTTAATATTTATAATAACATCAAATGTGAAAAAATTATATTTAACATAGTTTTTTCAAGAAAAACTGGTAAAATCTTCAAATGATGGTACTTCCGGTTGACCAATTGGAACCAAAATCTAATCAGCTCTTAATATGGATGTAACGAAGAAGTACACGAAAAAATTATAATTTTTGTAACTGTAGTATTAGAGTTATCGCAGACGAAATTTTGTTACACACACACACACACACACATACACACACACATCCACACACACACACATCCACACACACACACACACACACACACACACACACACACACACACACACACATCCACACACACACATACATACATCATCGTAAAAGTAGTAAATTCGTATTCTAAGGACCCTAAAACGTGCTTATTGATTAAAAACTCATCATCGAATTTTTTGACCAAAGACAATACCTTCCTTACCTAAAGGTGACGGAAGGTAAAAAAATCAGTCTCTCTTTCAACAACATTCTTACTAACCTGACATCAAAGGTACAACATATATTCCTCACTCTTAACATATTAAAGTGACCGATTTTCGGTAGCGGAATACCGCAACCGGACCACAATAATAGTTACGAAACAATCATCCTTCGCCATACATTCCTGTCTAAGCACACTTCTTTCGCCTCGGCCACATTCATAATCGCATTCATACACGCTCGTCAACAAATTTAGGTTAGCGAAGGTGTCATCCGAGATCATCATTTATATCGCACAGTGCAACGTGTTGTAGCAGCTGTGTAAAATGTGTTAAACAAAAATATTATTGTCATTTGAATTCTTTGAGATTAAAACAACAAATGGTGGTTCTAAAAAGAACCGTTTTTATTGTAAGATTTCTATCCGGAAAACGTTCCGAATAGACTCGTGTTGCCTCTCTGGCGTTACGTCCACATTCTCCGAAAATTATAATCATTTCTAAGTAATCAGCGGCTGAATACATGGTAAGAATTTGCCTTTTTTATTCACCTTGTCAAATTTAATTTGACACTGACATTTTTCGAAAACTACAGTCGCCCGAACATTTTAAAGAAGATTTGATTTGTATAAAACCCTAGTAACGTAAAATTACGGCAAACACACGTTAAAGGTGTAGGTCTCTGATTGGTCAATTTTAAGACGTCTTTTCTCTTAATCTTTTAAGCCAGATTTTTTTTCTTCGAAATTGCACATCCGAGTGCAGTCTCGTGTTTCTTCATTCGCTCTGGGGCGCGAGTTGTGAGACAACCTGTATAGATTATGTTTAGATATTACTGTAAAGAACACTTAAAATTATTTATTTAATCTCAGATTTCTTCGGCGGCATTATTCAGTTCGTTCTTCTTGTACATATTTTTTGTCATTTCATGTACAAATTTACTATTGTACATCGTACATCTGCCCAAATTATCTTACAATTACAATAATTATCACAATATTGCGAACACTGCATTTGCTTTAAATCGTCGTATAATCGATTGAGGTGCTGATTTCCGATCTTTTAACGGTAATTTTTGTGCACTTTAGTGATGATTTCAAATAAATTTTATCCTTACGAAAAAGTAATATTAAACTGTCAAAAATTTGTGCGTAACGTTAATACCTACTACAGAAATTTATTGTTCGAAAAGATATACTTGACTTTTACAATGCGAGCGGATATTAAAACATATAATTGGCATTCGTATTTTTATTTTATTTTTCCATCTTACACTGGCTTGTTCTGCAGAAATTAATCGCGAAGACAATGCAGAATTCGAGCAATGATGAATTTCTAAGCGGAAGCTTGAACTCATTCTGGTTGTTAAGTGTTTAATTTCCACCAACATGGTTCATTTTTAATGATCGCATTTTTGAGATTCTTTTGGTTATAAGCGCTACGCAGGAATTTTTAAAAATGTTTTAATTATGATGGAAATTATATTTTGCTTGGCAAATATAATTTGCCCTTATTATGTACAATAAAATAAAATTATATACAGGCGAACTCGGATACAAGTTCCTAAATATACAGGCTGATTACAAATACAGGGACAAACAGCTATTTTCTTTATTATTATTTTTACCTTCCGTCACCTTTAGGTAAGGAAGGTATTGTCTTTGGTCAAAAAAGTCGATGATGAGTTTTTAATCAATAAGCACGTTCTAGGGTCCCTAGAATACGATTTTACTATTCTTACTATGATATCTGTATGTATGTGTGTGTGTGTGTGTGTGTGTGTGTGTGTGTGTGTGTGTGTGTATATGTGTGTGTGTGTGACTTGACTGCATTTTATACTTAATATTAAATGGATACAGAGTTAAAAAAAAATCTGATGTGGCCAGCACATTACCTTCCGTCGGTTCTATGTATTTTGTATAAATTTCGTATTCTAGGGACCATAAAACGTGCTTATTCGTCAAAAACTCACCACTGATTTTTTTGAGCAAATACAATACCTTCCTTACCTAAAGGTGACGGTAAAAATATAAATATTTAGAAAATTCTGATTGAAAGATATCAGTTTAAAGTGCAATTGACATTGTATGTTTGTCTTATAATTTTACTGGAAATATAGGATCTTTTTCTAGAAATTTTGACATTGAAAATTTTCAAAAAATCGTCCTTGGCGCATTTTTTTTTCACAAATTTTGTATCTATCAATATATGTCCCGTAATGGGAAATTATAAATCTGGCAACCATAATAAAAATATTTTGTTATTATTTCTTCCTATTTTAAAGTGGCCCCGCAAAATGATTTTGCACCCGGCCTCCTAGAATCTCAGTCCGGCACTGGATACGATGTATTAATTCAGACAAAATTCGAAACACACATTACACAAACTGTCAAAATGTTATATTTCAATTTTTTAGCGGGAAGCTCTACCAATGTATCACAAAAAAAACACCAAGCCATATTTCTGACGTCGCATTTTTTCAAATATCATTGTAAAATTACTTCAATAGAAAAAGTAGTATAAAAAACATATTTCATACGGCCTATTAACGCACTCATTTTTTGTAAAACTCACCTCGCGCTCGTTTTCCAAACTTGGATTCGTACATTAACAGATTGCCTTATGATACTTGTTTTTTAATGTACTATTATATCACTTAATATAAATTCTTGAGATTAAAAATCTCCCTGAATAGAGCTATGAAAATATTTTCAGAGCTTGTCTGGAATACTAATGCGTATCTTATTGATATTTCTGCCATTTCGACCAAATTATGTCTCAAATTTATTTTATTATATTAAAAGGATTTTAATAAACGCTTCATAGAATATTGAGAGCATTTTAACAGCATTTATTAATCATATAATTAATACTGAAACATTAAATAATTAAATATTCAAAGCCTTACCAACTTCCCAAACAATTGATTTTATGTTTACATTCGGATTATTTCTTATTAAATTTGAATTAAGAAATTATGATGATTACACGTTTTCGACAACAAACAAGAGAACAAATTCTCATTATTATAATTAATTTTGTATAATATTGAAAATATCAAATGAATTTAATATTTATACTTTAATAATAATTTGAAAATATTTTATTAATTGAAAACCAACAATGGATTCCAATACTTAGTCATAATGAACTCATATCCCTAATTAATTAATTAATAATTATATTAGCTTTGTCAATTTTCACAGTAGCAATACATATCGGTTGTTTTTTAAGGTGCACACTGGAGATTAACATGGGAAATCAGTTGTTTTGCAAACTGTTGCTCCCATCTGTCAGAATTCGTTAGCTATATTTTACAACAAATTAGAAAATAGGTGCATTCAATGAAGTAATCAAATGCTAGGTAAGCAAACGAGACTTGTTTCTTAGTACATTGAACGGTTTGCCACTTATAACCATAAACTGTCATCCACAACTGTCATCAAAAAAGTTGTAAGTTGTCAAATATAGCACCTAATGCTTAGTGTGTTCAAAAAACTCGGAGTAGGCTATGAACAAAGAAACGCATGTCTTAATTTAAAAGTATTTATTATGTTTAAATATTCTTGAAGCTGGTAGAATTAATGTTGAGGATTGGTTTGTATTGGATAGAGCTTCAATATATATATATATATATATATATATATATATATATATATATATATATATATATACAGGGTGTTAATTAAAAAGCGGGCCATAGGCGTTTAACATGGGAAATTAGTTTTTCCTTGCGCAAAAGTTCCCAATTAATTTTATACAAAAGTGTTTCAAATAAAAGTTGTAGATAATTAAATTTTACACCAGTATCACTAAACAGATTTTATTTGGCATGTTTAGTAACCTGTAGAATCCGAATTGAAATTCTATAAATATTGCTCATTTGTAGTGATAGCCATGGAATTTAATCAAAATTACAAAGAAATGCATATCATTTGAACTGTCAGAAATTCGATTTTCAAATAAAAATTACTGATAATTATATTCTATCCTAAGTCCTTGAAACTATTTTGTTTTTATAATCTACATCTAAATTATTGCTTAGATTTTATTTATTTTTATTTTGTCACCTGCAAAATTGAAATTCTGACAATTCAAACGATATGCATTTCTTTCTCATTTTGTTTAAATTTCATGGCTATCACTACAAATGAGTAATATTTATAAAATTTCAAATTAGTTTTTACAGGTTACTAAACATTCAAAATAAAATCTGTTTAGTGATGCTGGTGTAGAATTTAATTCTCTACAACATTTATTTGAAACATTTTTCTTTAAAATTAAATGGGAAGTTTTGCGCAAGGAATAACTGATTTCCCATGTTAAATGCCTATGGCCCGCTTTTTAATTAACACCCTGTATATATATATATATATATATATATATATATATATATATATATATATATATATATATATATATATATATATATAATAAATAATTTATTAATAATTCTATTCATAATAACAGTTACATGTGGAAGTATTTTTTTTTACAATGGCGACGTTTCGACCATTGTTATGGTCATTTTCAAAGCCAGAATAGTTAACATTATTTATAAAAAAGTTACATTGTTAAAAATTATTTTTAGTTTCAAAACCAACGTTGGTCTTGTAATCAAAAATAGGACATGTGAAGTCAACGCTTGTTGACAGTCAATTGTGAAACCTGATTTCACATGTCCTATTTTTGATTACAAGACCAACGTTGGTTTTGAAACTAAAAATATTTTTTAACAATGTAACTTTTTATAAATAATGTTAACTACTCTGGCTTTGATAATGACCATAACCAAGGTCGAAACGTCGCCACTGTAACAAAAAAATACTTCCACATGTGACTGTTATTATGAATAGATTTATTAATAAAAAAAAATAATAATAATAACATTTTGAAGCTCTATCCAGGACAAACCAATCCTCAGTATTTAATTAAATGTCAATTTGACAGGAGAAATTATTATCTTATCTCACTAAAATTACATATCAAGGTCAATTTGACTATTTGACTTTAAAATTGAAAAAAGATCAGACATACGTTTCCCTCTTCATAGCCTACTCCGAGTTAGGATTTTTCTGAACACACTGTAGCACGCATTTTTATGCTAGAAGGAGCTTCATTCTTACACGATTTTTAGTGGCATTTTGCTATTTGAGATTGGCATGATTACACTAAATACACAAAATATCTTGACAACAGACATAATAAAAACAAAAATAACTGTTACCAAAGTAACAATTCTGCAAAAAATTTCCCTAATGGAAAGTGTCAACTATTTTTATAAATAATATATAATGTAAATGAGATCCGAAACATAGAAAATAGTATAAAACACTCGTTACTTAAAGCTATTCAAGCATTCGTTCGTTCGCGCACTCGCTGCTACGCACTCGTGTCCGAATTTTCAACTCGTGTTTAAATATATTATAGACATATGTCCGAGACATAACCCATTAACACTCAAAGAATTTTTTACTAGACAATACTTTCTTGAACTTACAGGTGACGAAAGGTAAAAATAGAGTCATTTCTGTTCCAAAAATAGCAATTTATTATTAAACTGCAAACTTTTCATCTCACACGTAGACAAATTTTAAAATGTACAATGACTAAAAACTTCCATCTAACATATGAATTTACTTCAAAGCTGCGAAACTTGAAACTAAAATAAAATAGGTCACAACTTCACAACGTCACTCAATTCAAACAATGCGACACACACACAACCTTCTCTAATACAACCCACTTGTCAATTGCTTTTTCATATCAACTTATTACCTTGTAACAACTCTCTCAATTTTTCCAACTTTAAATTCAAACGCAGAATCAAATCAAGCGAACGGAACTCCTCTGCCGACGAGGGAAATTACTGCGACTGCCGGCGTCGCGACGGTGGTCGTCCTACTGCGTTAGTGGCTAAATGAGCCGGCAAACAGGATCAGCGATCCCTGATCGCCACGAGTCCAACTGATCAAGTCATCAGGCGTACGCCAATAGCCAAGTAATTTTACTATACCGGAACTTGGAGGCCTTCCGTCCCTGGAATGAACTCATTAACGGGGAGATGGGGATTTAAAATAGACTAAGAAATGGCAGAGGTGGCGATATTGAAGGCTAAGTTTCAATTTTGGTGCTCGTTGTTAAGAAGATTATATTTATGTAAATTTGGACTATACAAGTCATCGGAAAATCAGATAGCTCAATTTTTCTTATCGGTTATTTGCGTTGCTAAGTTGTGTTTCGTGTTACACAACTCATGATATTTCGCTCGCAAACAAATGAATCATATGTAATCATGTCATCCATGGATATAAATAAACAAGTAATATTTTTGACATTTCGTTGCATAGTCTTAACATATACAACTCGGAGCTTTAAAAATCATCTGTATATACTGTTTGCTGACTTGATGTGTTACCGGAAAACACAACTCCACCTACGGTGTCGTCGTATTTCCTAAGCAATATATATATATATATATATATATATATATATATATATATATATATATATATATATATATATATATATATATTTGATCATTTTTGAATCTCTTGTAATTTTGTTAACTGCTATATAGTATACAATTCGATATCTTAGTCATGCTGCATTTTTTACCTCCCGCTACCCTTAGTAAGGGAGGTATAGGGATCGTGCTAGAAATCGCATATCGAGATTTTGGTAAATGACCACGTTTTAAGGTCCCTAGAATCCGTTTTTAATATTTTCACGATGATGTCTGTGTGTATGTGTGGATCCCCCGCTCTAACTCAAATAATATTATTCCGAAAATTTTAAAACCATGTATTTTGGCCTTATTCTAATATGGAAAGAGCCCATTAGATTTTGATGTAAATCCGATAATCGGAAATGGCACTTCACTTGAAGCGCAAAATAGTTTTTCTTTGAAAAATACCTTTAAATATTATTTTTCGAGATTTATGTTATTATAAAAGTTAAAGACTATTAAATTTTCTACAGGTTTGCAATAATACATTTTCTACATATTTTATGGATAAATTTATAAAATTATCTATAATTTAAATCCCGGAGCCTACAGTTTAAACAAACACAACTCCTTGATTACACAGTTCATATCTCAAATGTATGTAACTAACAGATAAATGTCACTATCACATAGTTGTATGGAATGGAACTACATACAGTTTCCAGCATAGTAAATATGTAAGTATGTATATTTAAATTAATAAAAATCAAATGGCGGGAGGTATAGTGTTGGCCACATCAGATTTTCTTACAAAACCGACGTTTCGGTATACCTCTTCATCAGGGTAAGTAAGATGTTACGGATACATAAACATACAGGATGTTTCAAAAATACTGTAAAAAAAATTAAGATCAAAATGAGTAAAATAGCTTAATCAACATGGGTCCGATCTTCTATAGTTTCCGAGATTTGAGGCAGTGAAAAATGAGTTTTTACGGGGTTTACGTCTGCTATCTCGAAAACTATAAGAGTTACGACTTTGATTAAATGGGATTTTTTGTTGATCTTTTAGAGGTTTTTTTTTAAAATTAAATAATTATACTATGTTAAATGTTGTGGCGACCTTGGCCAATATTTAAGTTTCAAATAACTTCGTAACTATTAGAAATTGAGAAGAATATTTCATATAAAATTTTATTGTTGTTTTATAGTCCATTTACTGACGTAGACAAAATTTTGTTCGATCGCTATCTTTGTCAGTTTTTTTCGATTTTCGCTTTTCTCGGAAACAGTTAAAGATAAGTCCTATATTGATTAAGCTTTTTACCTTCCGTCACCTTTAGGTAAGGAAGGTATTGTCTTTGGTCAAAAAATTCGATGATGAGTTTTTACTCAATAAGCACGTTTTAGGGTCCCTAGAATACGAATTTACTATTTTTACGATGATGTCTGTATGTGTGTGTGTGTGTGTGTGTGGATGTGTGTGTGTGTGGATGTGTGTGTGTGTGTAACAAAATTTTCGTCTGCGATAACTCTAATACTACAGTTACAAAAATTATAATTTTTTCTTATACTTCTTCGTTACATCCATAGGAAGAGCTGATTAGATTTTGGTTACAATTGGTCAACCGGAAGTACCATCATTTGAAGATTTTAACAGTTTTTCTTGAAAAAACTATGTTAAATATAATTTTTTCACATTTGATGTTATTATAAATATTAAAGAATATTTTATTCTCTATACGATTTGACTGCATTTTATACTTAATATTAAATGGATATAGAGTTAAAGAATTATAAAGAAATTAAATTTCATAAAGTAGCCATAGCTGTGGAAACAGCTACTATATTAAGAAAATTCTGATTGAAAGATGTCAGTGTCAAGTGAAATTGACATAGTGTGTCTGTCTTATAATTTTACTGGAAATATAGGATCTTTTGCTTTCTGTATGGAATTTGTATAAAATACATACAACTGCTTTAAGGTAATGTACAAGAAATAATAATAATAATAATAATAATAATAATAATAATAATAATAATAAATCTTTTATTGCTGCAAATACATTACACTGTATGTAGAAAACGTCACAAAATAATAATTTTCTGTATGAAATTTGCATAAAATACATGCAACTGCCCGAAGGTAATGTACAAGAAATAGAATATGTATTTAATTTAACAAGGAACTTTCCGTATGAAATTTGTACAAAATACATAGAACTGACGGAAGGTAATGTGCTGGCCACATCAGATTTTTTACTTATTTTTGTCAGTACTATATACCCTTAATTTTTTTTAATCATGGTATTTCGGTCGCAAACACCCTGTATAGACGTGAATACAATTGTTTAAACATTTAGTTTTAAATTCTGTTTGCTTTAAAAAGCGCCAACAAAATGATATCGATTTTGATATCATTAATATCCAATGTAGACATATCAGTAAAATCTTGAAAGACTTTAGTTTTACTAACTGTTTAAATCGCAGAATTAGTGACATTCTCGCAAACTACGAATAATAAATCGATTTTAAAAAATATGGATATTTTATTTATTTTCTGGTATCATATATATATATATATATATATATATATATTTCTGACATTATACACTCATATCAAGTGTCCTCATTACGTTTAAAGAAAAAAGAAATGAAATTTTCCATAAAATTATTTTTTGAAATAATTCAGGCCGTAAAGGGTTAAAAAAATAGTGGAAGACCCATTAGCATGTTTTTCAAACAGAACAAAAGTAATATCTGCGGTGCTTTCTCCACGACAGCTTTGACAGCCCGTGATATGACGTCTGGTAGCTGGTAAACAAATTTTAATAAACTTCGTAAGGATTTTAAAAACCCTTTTTACGTTACCTAAATTGTAAATAATAAATCTGATCATTTATATGCGAAGTACATATTCGTATATTTTAATATAAAATAATTCTTCTGGCATAAACCCTGTTTAATTACCGCAAAATAATTTAAAATTACCTCGCATTATCCTGTAATATTCATACAGCATATTCTGTTGTGAAGAAAAACAAAGATTCCCTTCTGGGGGTGGGTGTACCTGTTTCGCTGGATATATTTATTATCTCAGGAGAAATACTGAAGCCATATACAATAATGAGGCTCTACGCTACGCTCGGTTCGCATTCGCAGCGTACAAAAGAGAGATCCGAAGTAGCTAATGAACCGCGGTGTACGGTATACAGCGGGCGTAGCGATACCCCGACTAGTCCGGAGTCCGGCTCTCGCTCCGGTAAGGGTTTCCGGACGGCCATATGGGGCTCACACGTGAGCAACACTCGGGGGAGACGCCCGGATAAGTTTACGGAAAATAACCTGTTTTAAAATCATTTCCCGACGAAAAGAATTCTGTTTTTTGTTATTTTATTTTGGAAAGGATATTCAATGAGAAATATATTATTAAATTACATTAAAAATTAAAACTACATTTGTGGGTGTCGACAATATTATATTTCATAGAGTATTGAAAGTGGGAAATATCGTGCGAGTTATGAACCCAATTTCAAGAACAATTAAAAAGTGGTTACTAATGCCATAAATGTGGTGTGGCCAACACAATACCTCCCGCCATTTACAACCCGAGTCACAAAAAGATTAAGTTATTCCTTATTTTTGGATTAGCGAATTTGACTCTAATTTTGACAGTTTATTTCTTAATATATAGTCTAATCTAATCCAAGTAACTATCTTTTTTTAAACCCCTCAACAGGATTAAATCCCAATTACAGAGTGGGTTCACATTCACACACATCCATTCCTTAGTGAGATTCAAACCCAGAGTCCTGAGGGCACTCATGACATGAGGCGTTGCTCTAACCATTGAGCTACCGGAGCTATAATAAAATGAAGATTAAATTTTAAATACCGGGATAGAATAGAATTCACTAATCCAAAAATGAGGATTAGCTTAAACATTTTTGTGAATCGTTAATTTTTATTAATCTAAATACATACCTACATATTTAGTTATGCTGGAATCTGTATTGAATTCCTTTTCTATTGTTCTATTTATTTATTTTTCTTTTTAAGACGTTACTAATATTATTTTGAAATGATTAGTTCTTTGATAGTGACATTTATCTGTCAGTTACATACATTTGAATAATTGAATTTTGTTTGTTTAAAGCATAGGCTCTGGGATTTAAATTATAGATAATTTTATAAATTTATCCATAAAATATACAGAAAAAGTATTAATGCAAACCTGTAGAAAATTTAATAAGCTTTAATTTTTATAACATTAATCTCGAAAAAATAACATTTAAAGGTATTTTTCGAGGAAAAACTATTTTGAGCTTCTAGTAAAGTGCCATTTCCGGTTATCCGATTTTCACCAGAATCTAATTGGCTCTTTCCATTACAGAAAAAGTTCGAAATACAAGGTTTCAAAATTTTCTGAATGCCAGTATTTGAGTTAGAGTGGAGGATCCACACACACATACACACATACACACATATACACATACACACATACACACATACACACATATATACATACACACATGTACACATACACACAGACATCATCGTGAAAATGTTAAAATTGGATTCTAGGGACTTTGAAACGTGCTCATTTACAAAATCTCGATATGCGATTTTTAGCACGATCCCTATACCTCCCTTACGATGGGTAGCGGGAGGTAATAAAACAGTATAGTTTGTCAAACATTCTTTCGCTTAATAATAATAAAAGAAAATGGTGGAATTTGAATAAAATTTAATTTTGAAATAATGAAGTTAGTGCCTTTGGTTCACAATATTAATATTGGTAACAATATCTGCTTGGCGGGACTCGGCAAGACAGAGCACACAAAAAGTCGGTAAAACATAACCAACAAACGTAAAGTAAATTGTAACAAAACAATAAGAAATTTAACAAGTTTATTGAGTTCTTTAAGAAATGCTTTAGAAATAGGAGAGTGTTTTTTCCAAAATTTTACGGTCGCTTGTCTGGTGGAGACCTGGGAAATTAACGTTTCGGACGTTCCTTAGGCGACGCGAAACAACACATTTCAATGCATGAGTACGAAAATAGTTATTTGTATATCAAGGCCGCGAAATCACTCTTTAGCGCACCGAGAGAAAAATTGTTGCCGAGGCCGCTCGCGGCCGAGTCAAGACAATCTCGAGGGCGCTAAAAGATTTCGCAGACAAGGTGTACACAATATTTTTTGTGCAACCGTATAAAATATGTAATTACAAATTTTATTAATTTTAAACAGTTTCAATGTAAATAGAAAGTTAGCTTTCAAGGTGGCTATGGGATTAGCATTTGATAAACAAAACCATGCAATTCTCAAGTGTCAAAGAGGTTGTTTACCTAATTTCGCGGCCGCTACCATGACAACGGCCGCCGTTACCATAACAACGGTCGCTAAATTGAATTTCGCGGCCTGTATTGCGGCTGCGAAATGCTTATTTCGCGTCCGGTTGTACAAAAAATATTATATGTCCGAAAATGCTCATTAATTTAAAAACAATACGTATATTTGATTTCGAATCACTGATATTGTTCCCACCGTAAACAACCTATCAGACTTCGATAAATATTTCAAAAACTCATTCCCTTTCCTTGTCCATGTTGTTCCACGTGACACGGTCCGCCCCACCGCAACCCGGTACGGATTTAGTCCCTGCGCCAACGGTTCACCCAGTCGGCTCAGCTGAAGTAAAATTACTTGGCATCGCTCCAGTATCCAGCTCCAGCCAGCAGCTAGGAGCTTTGCCGAGATTAACGAGTTGCTTACAATGTCGTTTAATGTTTTAATTACGTACTGGTCCGCCCGCACACCCACCCTGGATTACATACAATAGGAAGTGAATTTTTGGACCCAACGTTGGGCGGACAAGTTAATTTTCTTATAATTATTACGGAGAGTAAGAACAGGCGAAAAGAGGATGAAAATTATAAGACTTTGGAAGACAAAATTAAATAATTAAAGATATTAAAATTCGATAGTGTATTTTGATTATCAGTATAAATCTGTTAAAATTGGGGCTGGAACTTTTTTCGCGGTCATCCAGAAAACCAGGTGTTCCTGATCACTTTTGAGACGGGAAAATCATTTACTGAGTTTACATGCAGTTTTGAAACAGTTTTTAAAACGTTTTTAGTTTTGAAAACGTCATGTATACAGTGGCAAAACGGTTTTGAATTATCTCAAACCAAAACTAAAATTCATGGGTTGGACTTGAAAACTAGTTTCAAAACTACTCATGTAAACACTTAAAATTCAGTTTCGATACTGCGCATGCGTACAGAGCATAAAATTTCTGTCGCTTTGTGTTACTAACCTTCAAATAAACTGACAGTTGTGTAGTTTTAGTGCATAGTGGTACGAAGTATAAAAAATAGTTGGAATAATACAAAAACGAAGTATTTGGAGTGATGAGGATTTGTCACTTACATCAGCTAAATGCGCCGAAACTGATTTCAAATCAATTTTTAAACTTGTTTTGAAAACTGCATGTAAACAGTTTTGCACAACTTTGACTGAAAACTGAAACCATTTTCAAAACTGCATGTAAACGTAGTAATTATTTACTGAGCTAGCTCTGAAAATTGTCTGTAAAGGCCTGTGTCCACGATGCTAGAAATCGTTCCGAGTTCTCGATCACATTTTTTGATCATAAACATTGAACTTGTATGACTACAGATGTTAGGTTGGTCGAATTCATGAAGTTAGTTTCAGCCATTTCTACCAATACTAAAAACTAATAAAACGTGACCAAGAAATTAGCCCGGCAGTAAGTAAATTAAAATTTTACAACGAATATATTAATTTGTTTATAAATAATTATTTATAATCAATATCAAAAATGAGTAAAATTAGGTAATATTTTATAACTTTATCATTTTCAAGCTTATCAAACATCAAAAATGGGACAGAACGCATTTTTCCATTCTAGTTTTCTATTCGATTTTTGCGTCCGAGTTGGTAGTGTCCACGATCCGAGATATCGAATGTCCGAGAACTTGGATCAATTTCTAGGATCGTGGACACTACCAACTCGGACGCAAAAATCGAATAGAAAACTAGAATGGAAAAATGCGTTCTGTCCCATTTTTGATGTTTGATAAGCTTGAAAATGATAAAGTTATAAAATATTACCTAATTTTACTCATTTTTGATATTGATTATAAATAATTACTTATAAACAAATTAATATATTCGTTGTAAAATCGGAGAGTAACTTTCGATCACTACATGAATGTTTCCATGCAGATCAGTTGTTTATTTATTGTAATAAGGCGATCGTAAGAGCAATAACAGATAAATAACTTTTTATAAACTTTTCTAAATTATAGTTTCGATAATTATATTTTAACTCTGTTTATCTATTTAATTCAAAATTCAATTTTGAAATTCTTATCGAATTATGATAGTCACGACATTTATTTGTTGATCATTATGTCTAGAAATTATTATGTATACGTGCGTGACTTTGAATGCCCTAGCCTATGCACCCTGTACCCCTAAGATAATCCTGTCTCGAAGATAGCGCTTTGTTTTAGAGAATCGACATTAGTTACTCATAGAGTAAACATGGAAGAGTCGAGATTAGTTCGTCGCGTTGTGAAGACGTTTCTTGTTTTGGGCACGTAGTGTGTTTTACTTTTGGGGCGCGAGCAAAACACCCGCCCGCTGGGTTACGGAATGTAACTATGTAAATAAAAAGTTAGTTTCATCAGTAAACATCAAGTAATGTCGCAAGCTCGCGCCGCCAAACACTCATCCGGGAACCAAGCGTTCACGCATTTGTTATGTAAACAATTATTCCGAACCCTTATAGACAATTTTCTGAGCTAACCCCGTAAAGAAGGATATACCTGCCTAAAAAGTGATCAGAAAGAGGTCATTTTCTGGACGATCGCCAAAATAAATTTCTATTCAATAGGATGAAATAATAGCAGGATTGCAGTTCAAATTTTTATTGTTTAGTCCGGTGTCAACGTTTCGATGTCACTTACAACTTCATCAGGGCAAAAGACTACAGCGTTAATAAGTAATAAATAAATATAATTATAATATATTACGTGTTAACATCTTTTGCCCTGATGAAGCTGTAAGTGGCAGCGAAACGTTGGCCTCAGACTAAACAATAAAATTTTGGACTGCAATCCTGCGATTATTTCATCCCATCAATACTGGGGTTTTGTATGTAATAGTATATTAAGTATTAAGAACGGTAAGGAGAGTTTACCGATCGAAGACAATGTTTGGAGACTGAGCGAAGCGAAGGTCCCAATTTTGTCTGAGATCGGTAATTCCTTAACGTTCGTGATGCTTATACTATTTTTTGCACGATCGACGCACAAAATTTAAAAGAAAAATAAGATTTGAAAATTAATTTGACATATTAAAAAAAATTATTATTATTACATAACCTCTCGCCAGATATTTTACCTGGTTGTAAGCATAAAACGAAAAATATTTTTAAATACAAATACATATATTCATGTCTCACTACAAAATAATTCTCACATATATTTGAAAAATCTATGGGATATTTTAATATAAATTATGTACAATACATTTTCTTTGTATTCAATATCCTGAAATTTTCTTTTTCTACTTTCCTTTTCTTTTTCTTTATAATCGATATTTTTCGCAAATTCCTTTTGTATTCTTTTTTACGTATATTCTTTTGCGTTGTTGACTTTTTTTATTTTCATAATCTTCATAATGATGTACAAATATTTTTTACAATGGCATACAAATATTTTTGACAGTGACATTTATGTGTCAATTACAAACATTTGAATTTCTTGTATTGAAGTACTTTTGATCTGAGAATTTTTGCATCAAATTATTTTATATGCATTTCTTTATCTCCAAATCTATAGAAGATATAATAATGAATTTATATTTATCGAATAAAGAATTTAACGTTCTTTAATATAAGTATTTACATAAATTTTCGATAAATCATATTTAGATCATTTTTTCTTGTAACTACTACTTCCGGTTGTCCAATTGTTACCAAAACTTAATCAACTCTTCCCATTATTGTTAGATTGAGGAATCCGTAGTTAAAAATGTCTTGTCTTATAGTATTTGAGAAATCGTGGATCCAACATCCACACACACATCCACACATCCACAGACACATACGGACATCATCGTAAAAATGTTAAAATCGGACTCTAGGGACCTTAAAACGTGCTTATTCACTAAAATTTGGATATGCGATTTTTAGCATGAATTCAATACCTCTCTTAGCGAGAGGTAAAAAATAACCCGATCGTGCAAAAATAGAATTTTTTCATAAATACTAGTATAATAAAAATGAATAGATAGTCAAATTTAGAAAAAGGTGAACCATTTAATATCTTATCTAACAAATTACAACCACAATACGAGTAAATTTCTCGATGAACTTTTGCGACTGGAAAGTTTGTTACAATAATTTTAAACCTTGCAATACCGCTTATGGTTTTGTCCTCTTGAGAATTAAAACATTAAAACAAGAAGTATCATTAGGATGGCGTGTACGTGAGCGGGCAGTAGTGAGAAGCGTTAGAATGTAAAGCGGGATTTGCGGCGACGCGGTGGCGTCCCGACGCCCGACTCATTCTGCCCGGATAATCATCATCCCACGCCGGGATTGTCCAAGCATTATCGCATCAGGCTATACCGAATACTGGATAGTGGGTAGTCAAGATACAATAGAACGTTAGCGATTTCTGACAATACACAATGTTTATATGTTGTTTATATTGTTATTAAACATTTATTATACATCGTTTATACAGGGTGTTTGGCGTAAGTCCTGTACAAAGAACATTTCGTTTATTTTAAGAAATACAAGAAAATGTTAGTAAGCAATCTTAAACTAAACAAAGGGGCTCATAATATGATAATAGTAGGAATTTTGTATCACTTCCGGTTTCAATGTTTCCGAATGTATATAAAGTTCGCTTCACAATGATATCAAAACATCATAGTTTTACTTGAACCATTTTAAAATTCCATACAAAATAAAACATAACAAGCCTTAAAACAATTTTTTCTTCAAGCGTATTATAATATTCATATTATGCTACAGTATACACACTATAGAAGATGTTCATTGTCTTACTAGTACAAAAATGTTGTTATTGTTGTACTAGTAAAAAAATGTTAGTGTCATAGTTCACCGCTGGCGGCGGCAGTCGTCACAGCAACACAGATTATATTGAAAATTGTTATTTGACAGTTGTATCGTTTTTGTTTTTTAGCGTACACAGCCAGCTTTCGCTGAAATTGCAAACACTACAATTAAAAAAATTTGAAAAAAATGTGAAAAAATCTTTGAAACACTTGAAGAAAAAATAGTATATGTCATTCGGAGTACAACGCCCTTTTTGTGTTTTACCCAGCTTGCCTAGCCTCGGCTAGCGCCCCGGCCGCAATAGCTGGGTTCAACACAAAAAGGCCGCTTTCTACTCCTAATAACATAATGTACTATTATTACCCAAAAGCTACACTCACAGCTACTTTTTTAATGCGTAATGATAATGCACGACATAACCTTAATACATAGTGCTAATGCGTAAGGTTTAGAAAAACATAGCATTTTCTGCAACAAAATTTAATTGATAGTTGACATCTGTATTTATTCAAATTACCTATCAAAACTGAAGTTAATCATGGTAGAAAAGGATTGCTGAAGCATATTTCTTTGGTTTAATTTTATTTGAGCACATGGTATTACAAATGTAACACTAGATACAGCTATTTGTTTTCTTCGAAATTAAAGATTTTGAGATTTTTCGCAAATTCATTTTGGCAGCTGTCACAAATTTACTTAATGCATAATACGTAATGCATAAAAGTTTGAAGTTTGCAAACTTTTGTTGCTATGTATTGTGTTTAAATTGCGTTAAAATTAAAACTAGCTGTGAATGGTTCTGTGCGTTGCCATATAACAAACTTCGTTACGCATTATCTATTAGCACTATGTATTAACGTTATGCATTAAAAAAGTAGCTGTGAATGGAGTTTAACCCGATTAGATAACAAAATTGAAGTAGGTAAATATTTTACTTTATTTTAAAGTAATAAAATTGAACAGGCGCGCGGTAGCAAATTTGATACCAACTATAATTGAGCTATGTTCGATGGATAGCTAATTACCACAAAATTACAGCAACTGTTCAAAATGAGAACTACCATTTTCTAAACACACAGCTATTTTTCGAAGCATAGAATATAGAATGTTGCCAGTTAATTACAGCCAATTCATGCTTTAGATAATTAATAGCTTCAACTATACGGTCAGTCAACTTTTTGCGTGTATATCTGGTTTACTATTACTATACAAAAGAGATTTGAAGCAACCATACAGAAAAAAATTTAAAGGCGCAACTCAGGTGACCGAGCTGGTCAATGTGCAGGACCACCATGTTGTGTAGTGAGGAACAATGCGATCTGGGTATCGCCTGAGGTACTCCACAGCTGCAGCACGTCCACTTCCATTGCAAAAACCATACACGAAAACCATATCGGCATATTCTGCATTAGTAAAATGCGGCATAATAAGACAAACATACTTTCATTCCTCAAGACTAAAGCTACATTCACAGCTACTTTTTTAATGCGTAATCATAATGCATAAGACATAACTTTAATACATAGTGCTAAAGCGCAAGGTTAAGAAAACATAGCATTTTCAGCAACAAAATATAATTAATAGTTGACATCTGTATTTATTGAAATTACCTGTCAAAATTGAAGTTTGTCATGGCAGGAAAGGATTGATGAAGCGTATTTCTTTGTTTAATTTTATTTGAGCACATGGTATTACAAATGTAACACTAGATGCAGCTGTTTGTTTTCTTCGAAATAGAAGATTTTAAGATTTCACAAATTTTCTTAATGCATAATGCGTAATGTATAAAAGTTTGGAGTATGAAGACATTTATTTCTATGCATTATGCGTAAATATTAAAACTAGCAGCGAATGGTCTTGTGCGTTGCCATTTAACTTCGTTACGCATTATCTATTAGCATTATGTATTAACGTTATGCATTAAAAAAGTATAAGGGAATGAAGCTTAACTCAATTATCATTTTTTTAAACTCCTTCGATATCTCCGAAACAAAGAGGAATTCACCTATAGGTCATAGAACATTTTTTAATCGTAATGACCCCCGGAACATATGGTATAAGTTTGTCGGTCGAGTCGCGGAACATTCTATATATATATATATATATATATATATATATATATATATATATATATATATATATATACAGAGAATTTATTTTAAAATGCAACATATGGTTTATCACTTCCATGGTTTACAGCAATGTAATGTTTGTCCATTTTAAAATGCAACATTATAAATAGTATTGCAGCACAGGAGATACCTCCAGAACACGTTACAATTGGTATCAATTCTTTTTACGAGCGACTAGGATATTGCCTCAGTGTGAATGGAAGTATTTTTGAACATTTATTACATTAAAATGAATTTTTGTTAGCCAAAGTTTGTTAAGATGTGCTACATTAAAGTTTTAATTTCTTGTTAATTGTATGCAAGCTAATTTATTGGAAATTAGTATTGATAATACATAACTACAAATTTTCGTATGTTGCATTTTAAAATGGACAAATATTACATTGCTGTCAATTTTTGACAGTAGTATGTAACCATGGAAGTGATTGACCATATGTTGCCACATATATATATATATATATATATATATATATATATATATATATATATATATGTATGTATATATATGAGACCTGTTGGCAACCTTTAGTGTACCGAAACGTAGATTGTGTAGAGAGAAAAACAAATGCTGGCATATGAGGTCAACGCGTATCATATTACTTGGAAAAACTATTTCGTTATAATCTGATTTGATATATGTATGTACTGTCGGATTCATAGAATAGCAAAATAAACAAAAATATTTTGTGAATTATGTGGCCACAAATTCCCAATGTCCAATAAAAATGAAAAATATAAGTTAACATTTAAAAGCTTTATTTAATATTTATAGTCAAATGCGCATATTTTTATTTTCTAAACGTTCCGAACATTACAGTAGATTAAATATAAAATTTATTTTTATCATCATTTTATATTGTGTCTAAATGTACCAACACATAAAACCCAACTAAATAATTTATTGTTTCATATAGGATTTAAAAATTTTATAGACTCAAAAAATGCATTAGTTCATTCATTTACTACTGCATAAACTTTAAAACAGTCCATATTTCCATATAATTACCTTAAATATTTCACATATTGTTGAAACAAAAACCTTAATTACTATGTGAAATATAATTTATATGTCGCTAATCAAGTGAATCAGCAATCTAATAGAATTCTAAAAATTACATTAAAAAGTGAATAAATTGAATTATTTGAAAATTAAATATTCGCGAATTTGGTTCGATTGAAACATATTATCATGGGCACGACGCATTTGCGACAGCTGTGCCTCGTTAATAATGAACTAATTTGTAATTATAATAATTAAAAGCTATTCACATTGAAATCTGTTTTCCAAACTGCTGTTTTCGTTTTTCATTGAATGAGAATAACCTGAAATTTCTCTATGTATACCTAAATTTATATCTTTTATTAAATTAAAAATCTAATTTTATAATTTATTCAGTGTGCCCCAAACCTTAACGGCTAATATAATTTTCCGTTGACCGTTTGTTAATGGTTATGTTAATGAATGATCCCTATTACTGTATGTTTTTTTATTACTAAACGATTTTAGTGGGTGCTAACCTAAAATGGAATAAAATTAAATTTTCCAATTCAGTAAGATATGGTCAACAGAAAAATATTGTCAATCATTAATCGCCCTCATTAACACACTTGATAAACAACTCTTGGTATGCAGATTTATTACAAATACGATTTTTTTCTAAAGTGCAATAGATTTTTTGAAATGAACGTTTTTTATACAATGGATTCCTGTACCTCTCTAATAGAAAGGTATCTAATATACGGGATGTAACAAAAATGGTAGGCTAAATAGACACAGACACTAGTACAAGATTAAAATGACATACTAAAATATTAACCTCTCAACTATTATTCAAACATCAAACAGGTGATCTGTCATGTTTAAATTACCCGCACATGGCGTTGCAATGGGGCGTACCGATGTTATGGCTTTACGGCCATTCATTAATGCCGCGTAATTCTACGTCATACAATTAATGGAAATTTTGTCAATAGAAAAAATATTAAATAAAAAAATCTGGTGTGGCCAACACAAGACCTCTCGCCATTTACAGCCCGAGTCACAAAAAAGATTAATCTTTTTTTTGGATTAGCGGATTTTACTCTAATTTTGACAGTTTATTTCTTAAAATATAGTCTAATCTAATTCAAGTAACTACCTTTTTTTAAGCCCCCCAACAGGATTAAATCCCAATTACAGAGTGGGTACCCATTCACTCACATCCATGCCTTAGTGGGATTCGAACCCAGAGCCCCGAGGGCACTCATGACATGAGGCGTTGCTCTAACCATTGAGCCACCCGAGCTGATTAAATTTTAAATACCGGGATAGAATAGAATTCACTAATCCAAAAATGAGGATTAGCTTAAACATTTTTGTGAATCGTTATTTTTTATTAATCTATATACATACCTACATATTTACTTATGGTGGAAACTGTATTGAATTCCTTTTCTATTGTTCTATTTACTTTTTCCTTTTTAAAACGTTACTATTATATTATTTTGAAATGATTAGTTCTTTGATAGTGACATTTATCTGTCAGTTACATACATTTGAATAACTGCATTTTGTTTAATGCGTAGGCTCTGGGATTTAAATTAAAGATAATTTTAAGAATTTATCCATAAAATATATAGAAAAAGTATTAATGCAAATCTGTAGAAGATTTAATAATCTTTATTTTTATAATAGCATTAATCTCGAAAAAATAACATTTAAAGGTATTTTTCGAAGAAAAACTATTTTGAGCTTCAAGTAAAGTGCTATTTCCGGTTATCCGATTTTCACCAAAATCTAATGGGCTCTTTCCATTACAGAAAAAATACAAGATTTCAAAATTTTCTGAATGATAGTTAGAGTGGAGGATCCACACACACATACACACAGACATCACCGTGAAAATGTTAAAATTGGATTCTAGGGACCTTAAAACGTGGTCATTTACCAAAATCTCGATATGCGTTTTTAACACGATCCCTAAACCTCCCTTACCAAGGATAGCGGGAGGTAAAAATAGTACGCAAATAGCTTATTGCGCTTCATCCGCGTTTTATAAAATACCTAGACGTTTAATTAAAACGCTAGTTTTACAATCTGGCTTCGACATATATTATATCGTCATTTTACCTTTCTTTAACACCCTATATATTATTTTACGTACCTATTAATAAAACAACATAAAGTATTATTAAAAATAAATAAAGTTTAGATTACTATGACTAAGCCAGAGATCCTTACAATTCCAACTCCGTATTATAATTACCCATTGTAATGTTTGTAAATTTTACATGAACCGAATTTTCTGTCTTTTTAATTATATACATAACAAGTGCTGAAAATTCAAAAGATGAACTTTTGAATTTATTTTCTAGCCTGAAGTGCAATACCATACCTACAAAATTTAATTTAATGTTGTATAAAGGTTTGTCCATTTGCATGAAATATGTTTCAGACAAATAAATAAAAACATATACCTACACCAGATTTATTTTTAGTTGTAAAGACACTGAAACTAATTTTGAAATGAGCTTTGTAAAAAGTGCAGTATTTCAGCTTTCCCAGCAAAACTTTTCTTTTGCATTAGTGGAAGAGGTAAAATTAAAGTTTAGCAGTAAATAATAAATATTTCTAGCCATTAATTGTGAAGCAGGAAGAGGAAGAGCACTCGTATATAAAAAATGACATAAAGTGTGTTTGTTGGAAAAGGCAAATGGTTATTTAGGTGGAGCATCCGAGCCGGCCTCGTAAACATTTTAAAAGTCGTTTTAAGTTTTTGTCGCGAATATTGCGTTAGTCTTCCGCTGCAGGTATAGGAGGGTGGTACTTTGACAGAGACCCCAGTTATTACTTCGTAATTACATTGCAAATATTCTTTCCAATTTTATTAAAGTTCGAGCAAAATTGAAGTCTCTGAAAACAAGTTGTAATTGGATTAAGATTGAAGTGAAACCACTTCAGATGTCAGACGCGTGGCGGCGTGGCAGTTGCGTTACGCCTGTTGATTTGTTTTTCAAAACTTGTGCGATTATTTTAATTTGTATTTCGCGATATTTTTTCTACGCCTCGGAGGTCGAGCGTGTTGAGGCAGAGTGTTCTAGTAGCGCTCAACGCGACCTACACCGCTCGGACCCTGGGGTCGTGTGTGTCTTCAAATACAATAATAATAAAATGTAACTAAAAATTATAATGTAAATAAAACGTATTTGATTAGGACTAAAAGCCGACAAAAATATTATTATATTTCTTCTACGGTCACTGAACTCAATATATGGTACTGGAATGCGCTAGATTCCTCCCATAACAAAACAGGACGAGAGAGATAGCAAAGGAAGATTCTTCCCTCCTTTATGCATAGATAAATCAGCCCTTCTTTCTGTCTAAAAATTAAATAAAAAATCTGATGTGGCCAGCACATTACCTTCCGTCAGTTATATGAGGTATTTACAAAAATTCTACCGGTGAACTGTTACCGGTAAACAGCTTTTTATCAGGTTATAGCTACCGGAATCGATATTTTAAGAACGCAAGTGGTAAACAGGGTAGATCCATAAACTATGAAAAAATTTGAAAATTTAAAACAGGTTAGAAATTTGACGTAGTTAACAAACTGAGCAGAGTCCTACTTTGAACACATTTCCACAATTTTCGAACACAGTAACTTTTTATCACTCGTGTTTTCGAACACAGTCGGTAGACGTGGTATCTACCGGTAGAATTTTCGTAAATGCGTATGTATTTTCTATAAAATCCATACAGAAAGTTCCTTGCAAAAAATTCTAAATTTCTTGTATGTACATTACCTTTCAACAGTTGTATGTATTTTCGAGAAAACAGATCCTATATTTCGAGTAAAATTAAAACAAATTTACTACGAATATGTCAATTGCACTTGACACTGACACCTTTCAATCAGAATTTTCTTAATATAGTAGCTGTTTCTAGCGTAGCATACAGACATCATCTTAAAAATAGTAAAATCGTATTTTTGACCAAAGACAATACCTTCCTTACCTAAAGGTGACGGAAGGTAATAAACAAAACTAAATTATTGTAACCCCACATGTCAATGTCAAAAAATGAATATAACAATTAAGAGATAATATATTGTTGCGTAAATGGTTGTAAACCAAATGGAGTCCACTCCTGAATATTTCTTTATAAATAAAATAAATATATTATCATGGCATATTACGCATTGCTGGGTGTGCCAATCTGTCTTGTACGCAGATATCGGTAATGATGATAACATATTTGTACCGTGCGGGCGTGTACCAGGCGTCACCTCACGGGCACTCATTGCTGGCGTGGAGAATGCACCACAGGGGTCAATTTTGTGCCATTCAAAATTCGAAATATTTGGCGTCGGTCGGGATCGAACACGGTTCCCCAGATTCGCGATCAGACACTCGGCACGCGGCCACGAGACCCCATGAATATTTCTTTCTTCGAACTTTAAAAATTTTACTTTATCTTATAGAAATTCATTACAAAATATATCTACCCTTTCATTAATATTTTATTTAAGATCATTTTTGTAGGTTTCTATTTCGATTTAGATAACAATAAAAAAAATCTGATGTGGCCAACACTATAGAGTACGTGCACGTTACGTTGATAACCATGTCAAAATCAGCTGAGTGGAAGTAAACATATGCTATATGATTTTAATTTGGTAGATTTGTTATTTAATGTATTAGTCACACGAAAATGGCTTTTATAACGAAACGTCAGAATAGTATCGCAAGTCAAATACAGACCCTGCAGATCCACGGTGTTACCAAAAATTGAAATTATTACTTACTAGTAGATGTTTACTTACATTCCGCTGATTTTTGTTAATGTTTTAGAATGAATGAATATTATATTTACTGTTTAAATAGATATGTTTATTAATGCTACACAATATAAAAAAACATTAATCTGTCATTACATATCAAAAATACAAAACTATCATTAACGAACTACCTTGATTCAGAATTTATACTTAATGTTATTTATTTCAACAATTTTGACATGGTTGTCAACGTGACGTGCACGTACTCTATACCTCCCGCCATTTGATTTTTATTAATTTAAATATACATACTTACATATTTACTATGCTGGAACTATGGTTCTATTTACTATTTTCTTTTAGAACGTTACTGTTATTAATTTGAAATGATTAATTCTTTGATAGTGACATTTATCTGTCAGTTACATACATTTGAGATATGAACAGTGTAACCAAGGAGTTGTGTTTGTATAAAGCGTAGGCTCCGAGATATAAATTATAGATAATTTTATAAATTTATCCATAAAATACATAGAAAAAGTATTAATGCAAACCTGTAGAAAATTTAATAATCTATTTTGCACGATCGGGATATTTTTTATGTTTACCGATAGTGTCTTATTTACAGATTACTGAACGGTAAGTGATGTGAATCACGTCGGTAAGTGATGTGCTTCACTTACCGTGAGGCGAGACGGTAAATAAATAAAAACAAAAATCAAAGCTTACTTCAAAAATGACAATTTTTATAATATGTCAAAATAATTTTCAAATCTTATTTTTCTTTTAAATTTTGTGCGTCGATCGTGCAAAAAATAGTATAAGCATCACGAACGTTAAGGAATCACCGATCTCAGACAAAGTTGGTACCTTCGCTTCGCTCAGTCTCCAAACATTGTCGATCGGGAAATACCGATCTTAATACTTAATATACTATAACTTTACTAATCAAAATCTAATGGGCTCTTTCCATATTAGAACAAGGTCGTAATGCAAGGTTTCAAAACTTTCCGAATAATAGTATTTGAGTTAAAGCGGAGGATCCATTCATACACACATATATCATCGTGAAAATATTAAAATCGGATTCTAGGGACCTTAAAACGTAGTCATTTACTTACTAAGGGTAGCGGGAGAGAAAAATTAAAAAATGCTTATTTCGCCTAATGGTAAAACCGGCCCTGCCGACGCCGCGATTTGAATTATCCCGCCACTTTACCTCAAGGCAAGCCGGGATCCTCTCTCGTGTTTCAGCGCTGGTAATGAAAAGCGCTTGAATTTTCCTTCTAACCTCAAAATATAATTTCACTTGCTTCTACCTTCACTTCAAACACGAGAGTCGAGATTGATATTAAATAACACTTTGGATGAAACTTTATTTGCAAATTCTATTATTTCCATTTGTGCAAGATCTCAAAAATGCGGGATACGTGATTCTTTATCTTTTATAACAAATATAACCGCAGGGACAATTTAAACAAGAAAATACAAATAAAAGAAGAGAATTTGTGTTGTTGAGAAAATATTTACTCAATGCCGTATTCAAACATTTCATTATTATCAAAACATAATTTTATAAATTATCGTAATTTATGTTTATAAAAATGAAAGATTATTGAATTTTCCCCATGTATACATTAATTCTTTTTCTATATATTTTATAGATAAATTTATATAGTACCTATACACTGTTCGCTGAAACGAGAGAATATAAAACAAACAAATCATTCTATTGGTTCAACTTCAAAATTATCCTCTTTTGACCAATATAATGACTTGTTTCTGTTCAAGAATTAGTTCCGCATTCTCTCATTTCAGCGAATAGAGTACAACCTAATTTATTTTATAAATCCCGGAGTCTTTTTTTAGAGATAAACTCAACTTCTTGGTTATACAGTCTCAAATGTAATTAAATGACATAAATATCATTTACTACGTTTATATTAAGTTTTGAAAATTGTTACAGTTTTCAGTCGAAATTATGCGAAACTGTTAACATGCAATTTTCAAAACTGATTTTCAGATTGATTTAAAAAAAGCTTCAGCGCATGTGCATTTGGCTAATGTAAGTGACAGAGCTTCTTCACTCCTAATTCTTAGTTTTGACATTATTCCAATTATTTTCTCTGCTTTGTACCACTACGCACAAAAACTAGACAACTCTCTGTTTGTTTTTAAGTTAGTTAACACCAAATAACACAAAACGACAGAAACGTTATGCTATGTACGCATGCGCAATATCGAAACTGAATTTAAAGTGTTTACATGAGCAGTTTTAAACTAGTTTTCAAGTCAAACACATAAATTTTAGTTTTGGTTTAAGATACTCAAAACCGTTTTAACATTTACTACGTTTACATGCAGTTTTGAAAATGGTTTCAGTTTTAAGACAAAATTATGCAAAACTGTTTACATGCAGTTTTCAAAACAAGTTTAAAAATTGATTTGAAATCAGTTTCGGCGCATTTAGTGACAGATCCTCTTCACTCCAAATACTTCGTTTTGCTATTATTCCAATTATTTTTTATACTTCGTACCACTACGCACTAAAACTACACAACTGTCAGTATATTTGAAGGTTAATAACACAAAGCGACAGAAACGTTAAGCTCTGTACGCATTCGCAGTATCGAAACTGAATTTTAAGTGTTTACATGATCAGTTTCAAAACTAGTTTTCAAGTCCAACCCATGAATTTTAGTTTTGATTTGAGATAATTCAAAACCGTTTTGACACTGTATACATGGCGTTTTCAAAACTAAAAATGTTTTAAAAACGGTTTCAAAACTGCATGTAAACTCAGTTATATTGTATACATGGCGTTTTCAAAACTAAAACGGTTTGAAAACTGCATGTAAACTCAGTAATAGTCATTTCAAATTAATAATGGCAGTTTTTTAAGAAGAAAATACTAAAATATTAATTTACAAAGTATGAATTGTCATATTTTTCTAATTGAAAAAAATCACAAAATAAATTTGAAGTAATATAATTAATACATTAAAAAATGGAACAATAGTTATATTTAAAGGATCTTAATATTATTGCCAGCCTTAGTATATATGTATGTAAGGAGTACGTGCCATGGTTTCTAAATGTCATAGCGCCCAAATTTCATAGTGTCTAAATTTCATAGCACCCAAACTTTATAGCGTCTAAATGATGCCCCACCACCAATTGTCACAGCGTCTAAATTTATCCTGGCTTATTTCGGCCAAGTGGTGTTGGTAATACAGCAAACTGTAAATATGTCAACATTTATTGGGAATTGTACAACAGAAAGCGTATCTAATCTAACCAAACCCAACCAAATCTAACCTAACCTACAGTGACCTCCGTTTGGTCACGCCCACATATTTGGTTTTTGAATGATTCGTGGCGCAGCCCGGCGTAGCGAAGAGCGGCGAAGAGCCATTTTTAGAACCAACGCGCAGGTGCGAGCAGTTTTCAACGAGAAACGGCCGCGTTTGCTTCAAAAGATGGACAGCACGGAGGAAACGCAACACCGCAGGCACTATCTATACGAGACAAATTTATAAATTATTTTGTTTCATCCGTAGGTTCAGTGCAGTGGCAAAATGCCATGGTACAGAGAGGCCGAAAAAATGTTTAAATTTTTTGATATATTCTACTACATTCTGTAACCAAGTAGTTAATCTCCTATTTTGTTGAGTCTGTAATACTATTTTGTACAATAGAAATCATTTAGTATGTAAGGAATTTTCTGAACTAGTTTTATAAACTGTTTCCAGTTTTAAATCAAATTTATATTTTGTACATTCATTTCTTTATATTTTGAAACCAAAATAACTAATTTTTCACATTTTACCATAATCTATACGTATTGTTTTGCTATGATGTGCGAAAGGTGTGAAATTTAGTTCTACATCGGCTATTTCCGATGAGTCTCGGGTATATCGCACACTTCAGATCAGCGAAGCGAAGAGCAGAGAAAAATATTCTCCCCGAAGTATTCCGGCGAGTCGCTTCGCTTCTCTGCTCTTCGCTGCTCCAAAGTGCGCGTATGCACATAATAATATATTAGGTACGTTCTATCGGTCTCAGAAATCTTCCTACTTCTTCTAGTAGAACCTAAATGATCGTTCTTTTGCGTCTTTAACTAGCCGACTGTCGCGCGTACCTTTCTGTTGCATTTGTGAATGTTCAGGTTAGACTGTGCTCAACACAAATACCTCCTTTACGTTTTTATTATTAATATATTTTTATATAATTATAATCTCTGTAATATTTGCATAACAACATTTTGAAGATCCAAAATAAACATACAAAGTTATCTTTAGTTGTTAACTAACAATAACACATAACCACTGCCATTGTTCTATCGTATTTATTTTTTATTTGACAGTTATTTGCTACTGAGCGTTCTATTGCTTTAAGAATATTCTTATTCTAGTAGAAATATTTCTGACACCAATAGAACATACCTATTGAATGAAAAAACGACCCTTCGCTGCGCTTCGCTTCGCCTCGCCCAAGTGTGCGACGGCCTTTAAAGGTCTATAAACAAACTATAAATTATGTTATAATTTTTATAAATTGTTAATACATTCTTTTTAATTCACACTTGTGATTACAGAAATAATAGAAATTTTAACTATCGTTGGTCTCTGAAACCGTCTGCGTTTACTGAAGGGTTAAATTAATAAAAATTAATCAAATAATCCAAGCTCCAAATATTTAAAAAAAAATATCGTATTCGTAGCGCAATAATTTCAAATTCCAATTCATACCATAAGCATTAATTTTTCACTCTTTCAGTGCAACTATTATATGTCTTTACCTCATTCTACATTACTCCTCGTTAAAGACAGATGGCCTCGTGTTTGCCTAATTTATTTGGGTCATTTATAATATTAGTGGCGGAGTCGTAGTCGTAGTCGGCGCGGCGATGAGATATCTGCACATCGCGAGCGTCGGCAGAGGGACGCTCGATGTACGCTCTGCTCTGCGGTCAGGAGGGAGCGACGCCGTGTTACATTAGAGGTGTAATCAGCGGCCCGATTCACCCGAGTATACTCGTACGAGCCACAGGCATTTAAACAAGCAGGGGCGGTGGAATGAAAATTTCAACTTACCAAATGGAGACTGGAATGGAAGTTTCTGGTTTTGGAACTGCAATCCTGTAACAAAAAATAGTATTTTAACATTTTATGAGTATTATTATTGATTACGGGTTCCCCCGCTATTTTTGCCTGAACCATTCCGGCACAACCACACGAAATCAATCAGAAAATTTAGTAATTATTAATTTTTAATTAATTACCCAAAAACCAAATTTATTAGGTTTTAATACCTACATAGGGTTGTGCAAATAGTAATGAAATATTTACTAGGGTTACAGGGCCCAACAGAACTAATTTTTGTCCAACATTAAATTCCACAGTTAATGTAGTTCTTGCCGTCCCTGAAAAGTTACGGATGTTATATTATCCATCGATGGAAGCCAACATGGAGCGAAACAGAGTGATTGACTTCCGGCGAATTTATAGAAAATCTTAATGAAATATGTGCACATAATGGAATTTCAATACATTGGTCGAAAAATATAAAAAAAATAACCACTATAGCTTTTCATTATAATAAAAATTGAATATGATTTCGTAATAATATAGTTATTTGCAATTGAATGGTGACGTAAGTATGACCTGGTTTATAATTCTACCCCTGTTAACCGATTTGACATATTGTTTGTCTTTGTCTTTGTCTGTGTGTGTGTGTGTGTGTGTGTGTGTGTGTGTGTGTGTGTGTGTGTGTGTGAGAGAGAGAGAGAGAGAGAGCGCGTGTGTGTGTTTGTGCGGGCGCGCGCGCGCGTGTGTGTGTGTGTGTGTGTATGTGTGTGCGTGAGTAAGACGATTTTTTCGTCCACGATAACTCTTATCACAAACTTTCAAATATGTCTATTTTCCGTATTTAAGCTTTCTGCAGTCATATAAAGAGTTGATTAGATTTTTAAAGCCCATAACTATTTTTAATGGAAAACTATATTAGAATATAATCCAAAACTTTTCAATTTTAGTATTTAAGACTTTTATATCAAAAGGGAATAACATATTAGATTTTTGATGAACCGGAAGTGATACTTTACTTGAATCTCTAATAATATTTTTGCGAAAAATATATTATATATATTCCAAAACTTTTCAAATTTAGTATTTAAGATTTCTAAATGAATGGGAATAACATATTAGATTTTGGCTAAAATTGATAAACCGGAAGTTATACTTTACTTGAAGCTCTGAACTGATTTCATGAAAAATATGATCCAACACTTTTCAAATTTGGTATATAGTACTTTCATATTAATGAGAACGACGTATGAGATTTTTTTCTAAAATTGATAAACCGGAAATAGTACTTTACTTAAAGCTATGCTCTGTTCCAATTAAGCCATTCAGTAGATGGCACTGGCAACAGCGCAAATCTGAAGTAGCCGAAATCACATTGGATAAACTTGTCTCTTAGCTCTAATTTCAGCCAATCAGAGAGGTCAAAACTATTCCCTATGCTCCGCAATACTGAATGGCATATAAACAGATTTTCTAGAAAAATATTATTAAAATATGGTCCAAAACTTCTCAAATTTGTTATTTAAAATTCGTATATAATTTGAAACAAAATCAACCGGACGTGATACTTTACTTAAAAGTCATTGCTATTTTAAACATGGAATTGGCTGGAGGTCATGTGCTGGCCACATCAGATTTCTTCTCATAAACTACACATAATTATTCATCGATTTAAAGAAATACAAGTATTTATATTTTTGTCTGTCCCATGCACACAAGACTATTATTCTAGTCCTTTTCGATAGTTTTCTTTTGATATTAATGACAAATAAATAAATATATCATCACGGCTTATTACCCATGTCTGGGTGTGCCAATCTGTTCTGCACACAGATTTTAGTAATGATGACATATTTGTACCGTGCGGGCGTTTACCAGGCGTCATCTCACAGGCACTCATTGCTGGCGTGGAGAGTGCACCACAGGGGTCAATTTTGTGCAATTTAAAATTCGAAAATATGACAAATCATGTAAATTAACAGACAAAAATGTATATGAATTATATTAACAATCCCAAATTATTTCTCTCAATAAATATTATTTATAAAATATAAATCGTATACAAGTAATGTTCTCTATTACGGTTCTGATGGGCTGTACTTGTCACACCATTTTCTGCAGAGTGTACATTAATGCATCCAGTACGGCGTGCCAAAACCAGGCCAGTATAAAGGGGGAGCCCCACACAAATTTCTTATCCGCCATCTCTGGCAAAGTAAGCGAGAAACGAGAAATTATCTAAATTAATATATGCGCGCGAAAAATTAAGAAATTCGTATAACCGTAAAATAATCTCGTAAAGTTTAATAAAACAGTAAATATAATCATCGCGCCGCCAACACATATTGGAAAAATTTCCTCCGAAGAGAATTTAAATTTTTAATGACTTTAAAAGCTTAAAATGCCCGGATGCGAATACGAAGGTAGAAATTTTACCTTCTACTTATTCCAGTGTATAATGTTCAACATGTTTTTCCACCATATTATATTAATAATGGATGTTTTAGTACTGATTAAAATAAAAAACCAAACGCAATTTATACATGGTTAAAAAGCAAAAAAATCTCATTTCGAACCTTACCAAAAATTTCAGATTGTTTGGATATGTCTGCAAAATTTACATTTCATATTTATCTAGCGACCTATTGAATCTTTCTGAAAAACATATACTAGTGTCATGAAAATATTTGACCAACGGAGAGTTTTTTAAATTTAACCGACTTTGTAACTTTTAGTTCTCGAGATCCCAGTATTGGATATGTTATCCTATGGACTTGGAAAACCTGTTTTACCATGTTAAATACCTATGTAACGGATTTCCAGCGTCACCCGGTATGTAATAGCTATTAACATACCTAGGAATGTTATGTATATCATAACTGCCGCATATGTAAGTTTGAAATCCGAGCTCGTAGAGCAAGGATTTTAAGACATCTAAGGCTTGTTATGATTAATAACATCCGTGGTTTGTTGAATAATTTATCGGTTTCAGAAAATTATGACTTAATAAATATGATTTTTTTAAATTTTCTCGTTAATGCTACTTTCAGAATGCTATGGTTAACAGAACAATTTTTTTAACATATGTCGATATGACAAATATTCAAATTATATTCTTTATTCCTCATGTTTATTATTTTAGAATAAAGTAAACCGTACATTTAGAACTATAAACTAACGTTATCTGTATGTACTAATGAAGAGCATTATTTTCATTTTATTTTATATTCATTTTGTAGGCTCTTGTTGTCAGTATGGTAATATTATTACCGTACAGATACAGTTATTACTTAGTTACCAGCCTACTTTTGTACATGTAAACAATCGATTAATATCCTGAAACCGGTAATAGCTATTAACATACTTAGGAATGTTATGTATATCACAACTGCCGCACATGTAAGTTTATGATTAATAACATCCGTGGTTTTTTCAATAGTTTATCGGTTTCAGAAAATTATGACTATATTAATAAATATGATTTTTTAAAATTTTCTCGTTAATACTACTTTCAGAATGCTATGGTTAACAGAACATTTTTTTGACATATGTCAATATGACAAATATTCAATATATATATATATATATATATATATATACCACGGTTGTGGTTAAGTTACGGAATATACTATAAGTACTGATACACCAAACACAAGTAACAGTGACAGACACAGTTTCGTGTGCGAATGATACTTTCAAGTTATTCATATCCATACGATGTAATTACGCACGGAATATTCGCCTATGACCACACGATTTCGTTTCAAGAATACCAATATGCAGTTCGCATGCGTATCTCTCCCACTTACGTATGCGAAAAATTTCATGAATCAGGCCCCTGATGCCAAGCACGTCAAGGACGTCCGAGTCACGTGTCTGCTCGCGCCTTATAAAATCCGGCTCGAAAGATCACAATTTATCCATACGAGAAAATGTTCTTGAAAATTGTATCGTCTTAAATGGATAATTAATAAATTATAATTCTAAAATACCTAAGTTTAAAACGTATAATGACAGAAACCACAATGTACCGGCCCAAATCAACTATTGAACTTGACATCTTTTATTCTTTTTAAAAGTACCAATACATTATTTTATACTTTATAATTATAAATTTAGGAATAATATACTTTCAAGTTTTTATTACAAAAAATAAACACCTAAAAACTCTCCACTTTTGTTTATTATTTTATTATTTACCGAGTTTTCAAGAAAAGTCCGCACACATATTTCATTTCCCAATCTCAATCTCCCAAAAGTCGTAAGTAGGCCATGTCAGTCACCGGGGGAGAAAGAGCGCGAATGTGCGTCGATTGCGGTTTGACGCGCTGGTGGCCGCCGGCGTCCTTATCAATGGGGCGACGCCGACGCCGACGCCGACGCCTAGCGGAGAGAGTTTTCAGCCGCCGAAACTGTAGCTGTAATTATAAATAAATGCCGCAGGCTTGGTCGGCGATGTGATTATAACAGGGACTAGGAAGAGGAGTTGTCTTGGGGCAGGAGTTTACTTCTTAATCCATTTAATTTGGGGGAGGAAGACTGGTGTGTAATTTGTTTATAGGCGGCTTATTGCATTTGAATCTCAATCAGAAGGGAAATTTTCGGGGGTTATGGAAACTGAATATTAATTAGAAAGGATGAATGTTATTTATTAGAAAAAAATCCTTTTTTACCTTCCGTCACCTTTAGGTAAGGAAGGTATTGTCTTTGGTCAAAAAATTCGGTGGTGAGTTTTTGATGAATAAGCACGTTTTAGGGTCCCTAGAACACGATTTTACTATTTTTACGATGATTTCTGTATGTGTGTGTGTGTGTGTATGTATGTGTGCGTGTGTGTGTGTGTGTGTGTGTGTCTGTGTGTGTGTGTATGTAACAAAATTTTCGTCTACGATAATTTCCATACTACAATTCAAAAAATTATAATTCTTTCGTATTCCTCTTCGTTACATCCATGTGAAGAGCTGATTAGATTTTGGTTAGAATTGGTCAACCGGAAGTACTCTCATTTGGAGATTTTAACAGTTTTTCTTGAAAAAACGATGTTAAATATCATTTTTTCACATTTGATGTTATTATAAATATTAAAGAATATTTTATTCTCTATGCGATTTGAATGCATTTTATATTTCATATTAAATGGATGTAGAGTAAAAAAATTATAAAGAAATTAAATATCATATATTAGCTAGCTATGCTATAACTCTGGAAACAGCTGATGTATTAAGAAAATTCTGATTGAAAATACATAGAACTGACGGAAGGTAATGTGCTGGCCACATCAGATTTTTTATTTATGCTTAATAATAATTATGTTTACCGGTTTCAGGATATTAATCCTTTGTTTACATATACAAAATTAGGCTGGTAACTAAGTAATAACTGTATCTGTATGGTAATATTATTACCATACTGACTTGTCACCAACGGTCTACAAAATGAAAATAAAATAAAAGTATAATGCTCTTCATTAATACATACAGATAACGTTGTGTATCGTTCTAAATACGGTTTATTTTATTCTAAAATAATAAACATGAGGACTAAAGCACAAAAAAGCTTTTGGATTAGTGAATTATATTCTGTATTTAAAATTTAACCTACATTTATCAAAAAAATCTGATGTGGCCAACACAATACCTCCAGCCATTTAATTTTTATTAATTTAAATACATAGGTACTATTGTTAAACTTACTATTTTCTTTTTAAATCGTTACTAGTACTAATTTGAAATGATTAGTATTTTGACAGTAACATTTATCTGGCAGTTACATACATTAGAGATCTGAACTTTGTAACCAAGGAGTTTTGTTGAAGCGTAGGCTCCGGGATTTAAATTATATATTATTTTATAAATTTATCCATAAAATATACAGAAAAAGTGTAGAAAATTTAATAATCTTTAATTTTTATAATAACATTAATCTCGAAAAAATAACATTTAAAGGTATTTTTCGAAGATAAACTATTTTGCGCTTTTAGTAAAGTGCCATTTCCGGTTATCCAATTTACACCAAAATCTAATGGGCTCTTTCTATTACAGAAAAAGTTCGAAATACAAGGTTTCAAAATTTTATGAATGATACGAGTAGTATTTGAGTTAGAGTAAAGGATCCACACACACACATACACACATACATCATCGTGAAAATGTTAAAATTGGATTCTAATGGCTTTAAAACGTGGTCATTTACCAAAATTTCGATATGCGATTTTTAGCACGATCCCTATACCTCCCTTACCAAGGCTAGCGGGAGTAAAGTATATTAAGATTTATAGACATTCCGAAAATATACGTATAGGAACAAACTGACACTCCTAAAAATGAATAATAAAGAATAAGCAGTAATGGTATCTATCATTTCTAAATTAATTGATGAAATCGCCAAATCAATATAAAATATTCTAATTACCATAAAACAAATATCATGTCGTCTATAAGGGATGTCTAATTTGAAATGTCAAGTTGATCAGTATTTGCTTGATATCAAGAATCTGGAAATGTGGGCCCGGAATTGGAAAAACATTTCTACAAGTCGAGATTCTAATTCACAGTAAGCAAACACTCGGACGGGAAGAAATTGAGAACTGCCATCGATGTCGTCAAGTTGGCGTTGAATTCGCCATAAACGGGGGGAGAGTTTTTGACAGAAAGGACGAATATAGTTGTACAAATTTGTTTGGAATCTATTAAAATTGCTCCACGTTTACCAGTGCTTTTTTGGACGTACTAATGATCAGTATTAATAAATCGAAAGTTCAACTAATGGTTCTCAAACTGTAAAACAATTTTTTTTTAATGGTAATATCTAGTCCATTAGATACAGATTTTTTTCTGATTTCAACGATATAAATATTATATAAGAATTATTTCGAGGAAAATGGTATTAAAAATAAGGAATATGTTATAATATTGAAGAAGACATAACTATTGATACCACTGTTGCCTAGGTTTCGCTATTCGGAGAAATAGAGTGTAAGGGCTCAATTCTCAATTTTCCCCGAAGTGATATGGAGTGAAAATTTTTCACTTTATCACTTGAAGCTATTCTCAGTTGCAAAATGTTCCAATATAAATGAGTAAGAAATTGTGGTACATATTTACCGTATGTTGGTTGGACGTAACAAGAAAATACGAATATCGTGCATGGCTTTGTTGACATTTGACAATAGTCATACAAGACGATAAAATTATATTTTATCGATCATTTAATTTTATTGTCGTGTATACCGCTACCCTTGGTAAGGGAGGAATAGGGATCGTGCTAAAAATCGCATATCGAGATTTTGGTAAATGACAACGTTTTGAGGTCACTCAAATCAATTTTAAAATTTTCACGATTATGTCTGTGTATATATGTTTGTGTTAGTGTGTTTGTGTGTGTATGTGTGTGTGTGTGTGTGTGTGTGTGTGTGTGTGAGTGTGTGTTTGTGGGCGTGTGGATCCTCCACTCTAATTCAAATACTATCATTCTGAAAATTTTCTAACCTTGTATTTCTATCTTATTCTAATATGGGAAGAAGCCATTAGATTTTGATGTAAATCTAATAACCGGAAATGATACTTTACTTGAAACTCAAAATAGTTTTTTTTTTTTTCGAAAAATGCCTTCAAATGTTATTTTTTCGTTATTTGTGATTATTAAATTTTCTACAGATTTGCATAAATACTTTTTCTATATATTTTATGGATAAATTTAGAAAATTATCTATAATTTAAATCTCGAAGCCTACGCTTTAAACTAGCACAACTCCTTGGTTATGCAGTCCATATATCAATTGTATGTAACTGACAGATAAATGTCACTGTCAAAGAACTAATCATTTCAAATTAATAATAGTGACGTTTTAAAAAGAGAATAGTAAATAAAACCATAGTTATATGGAATGGATCTTAATACAGTTTCTAGCATAACTAAATAATAATAATAATAATAATAATAATAATAATAATAATAATAATAATAATAATAATTATAATAAAAATAATAAAAATAATAAAAATAATAAAAATAATAAAAATAATAAAAATAATAAAAATAATAATAATAATAATAATAATAATAATAATAATAATAATAATAATAATAACGTCAAAGGCAAGGTTCAGCCAAGGGCTGTTCTTCCACCTAACCCGTATAATGATTATAACAGATATTTATAAATCAACAAAGTATTTTGTTTACAAAAAATTAAATTGAAACAAATATTAACAAAACATAAAACGCATGGAAAAACAAAAAGGCGCAGGTCGTATAGGTGTTATGAAATCGGAAAGCCATTACAAATTAAACATACGAATTATACAAATTTTTAACATAATATTTAAAAGAACCATATATAAGCAAGAGATTTTAGATTTTCAGGTAAAGCATATGTAAGTATGTATATTTAAATTAATAAAAACTAATTAGCGGAAGGTATTGTGTTGGCCACATCAGATTTTTTCTACAGCAGACAGAAAAGAAAAAAAATTAAAATACCAACTATAAATGAACACTATTATAAAATTCCGGTACGTACCTATGTGGGTTATTTATTATGGATTTTGTGTGTAAATAAATAAGAATTAAAGTTTTTTTTCTATCCTTGCTGTTAAAATGTTACTTTATCTACCCTTGCGGTTAAAGTGCTACTTTATCTACTATTTTGAGTAGATAAAAGCACACTTTAATATCAGCTATAGAAAAAATAATATTTTGACACTGACAATGGTAAACATTGAGAACTAGGCCTTAAATTAGTTTTTTTTAAAGAGCTGTGAATAGCTCAGCTCCTAGATTAGGATATAATTTCTTCCTATCCATTTGTACCCGCCACTGACTTGAGGTTGGTGGGACATCCCCGCACTCACCCTTTCACACACACACACACCCTCACAGTGCCACATACGTCAGCCGAGAGAAATTTATTCCGTCGGTAAATCTGTACACAACCATGCAAAGAAGAGAGGATACCTCACGGTAATCTGCCCCCGTGATAGTAAGCTGACGGACAAATAATTCCCAATGCGCATATCTCCCAAGAAAACTTGATTTATGAAGCTTGACATTTTTTGCTAGAAGACGCATCACATCTTTGCAAACAAAATTTTGTGACTGTGGTTCTACATCTCTTTTTCTCTTAGCTCTTCGGGAAATTTATTTTGCGAAACAATCTTTTCTTTTTGTTATTTTTGTTTATATTCTTTCGAAGGATTGTAAACGCAGACGAGATTACAAGATAAAAAATTTAGGAAAATGCCAGGATAATGTACATATTTATTTATTCTTAAAAATAGACAAAGTTCATAATATTTCGGAATTTTATGGGTAATACGCCGAGATGATACATTTACTCATATACAGGAAAAAAAATCAAAGATGTCCGATCAAGGTAATCTACGAATTGTATATATGAATTAATATTTTAACTCCGCCCATTCTGTGAAATTCAGTAGTGTCGTTTATAGTGTGACTAGCAAATGAAAGTTGACGTATATATTATTTAATAGATGTGGTTTCTTTTGAAAACATTTCCCTATATTTGATTTGAAAGGAAATTGACCCTTATGTAATCCGTTACAAAAGATTAGAATTGTACTCAATATCAGGAGGCGTTTAAAATGACCTTAGCAACAAGATTCACGGATGTATTTAAAAAATTTAATACCGCAAATTGTAGTTCGTTTGTCTCAGGTAAAAGCAACCCTCGAGTCGGAATTACTGTTAGAGGAAATTAAAAATAATCCTATTTCATAGAATTGTCAAACTAATTAGTTTAAAGATTATAGTATGTTAAGTATTAAGAACGGTAAGGACAGCTTACCGATCGAAGACAATGTTTGGGGTGAGTGCAGCGAAGGTCCCAATTTTGTCTGAGATCGGTAATTCCTTAACGTTCGTGATGCTTATACTATTTTTTGCACGATCGACGCACAAAATTTAAAAGAAAAATAAGATTTGAAAATTGTTTTGACATATTAAAAAAAATCTGATGTGGCCAGCACATTACCTTCCGTCAGTTCTATGTATTTTGTACAAATTTCATACGGAAAGTTCCTTGCTAAATTAAATATTCTATTTCTTGTACATTACCTTCCGGCAGTTGCATGTATTTTATGCAAATTTCATACAGAAAATTATTATTTTGTGACGTTTTCTATATACAGTGTAATGTATCTGCAGAAATAAAAGATTTATTATTATTATTTTTTGTACATTACCTTAAAGCAGTTGTATGTATTTTATACAAATTCCATACAGAAAGCAAAAGATCCTATACCTATTTCCAGTGAAATTATAAGACAAACACACTATGTCAATTTCACTTGACACTGACATCTTTCAATCAAAATTTTCTTAATATAGTAGCTGTTTCCACAGCTATAGCTACTTTATGAAATTTAATTTTTTTATAATTTTTTAACTCTATATCCATTTAATATTAGGTATAAAATGCAGTCAAATCGTATAGAAAATAAAATATTCTTTAATATTTATAATAACATTAAATGTGAAAAAATGATATTTAACATAGTTTTTTCAAGAAAAACTGTTAAAATCTTCAAATGAGGGTACTTCCGGTTGTCCAATTCTAACCAAAATCTAATCAGCTCTTCGCATGGATGTAACGAAGAGAAATACGAAAGAATTATAATTTTTAGAATTGTAGTATGGAAGTTATCGTAGACGAAAATTTTGTTACACACACACACACACACACACACACACACACACACACACGGACACACATACATACACACACACACACACACACACATACAGACATCATCGTAAAAATAGTAAAATCGTATTCTAGGGACCCTAAAACGTGCTTATTCATCAAAAACTCACCACCGAATTTTTTGACCAAAGACAATACCTTCCTTACCTAAAGGTGACGGAAGGTAAAAAATTATTTGTCATTTTTGAAGTAAGCTTTGATTTTTGTTTTTATTTATTTACCGTCTCGCCTCCTGAACGATAAGTGAAGCACATCACTCACCGGCGTGAGTCACATCACTTAAGTATCATACACAACAAAAAAATTAACGTAGCGGTAGAATTAGTGGCAGTGGTAGTGGCCTGGGTAAAATATTGAATGCGTTATAGCAAATGTATTCGTTTAGGCCCGGGCCACACTATGCGTTTTGGCGGGACCGGTAAAACCGCGTCCGGTTAAACGGGATGGATCGATCAGCGTCCACATATATCCCGCTAAACAGGACGGCAGCAATGACAACCCGATTCGGACACAGTCGGACCAATGTCTGATCGGTGCAGAGCCCAAATAGTATACGTTGTCTATTAAAAAACAAAACCAGACCTTTGTAAACGCTCGCATTATCTCCAATGTGTTATAATTGTCATGCGTCAAATTGACCGTCCGGTCAAATCGCAACATGCTGCGGTAGTATCCGGCAACCGGACCGCAACCGCATCCGTGTGGACGTATTCATTTAAAACAATAAGTTGTCTTCCCGGTAAACCGGTCCCACCAAAACGCATAGTGTGGCCCGGGTCTTACATCCAAAAATTAAGAAAATTAGTAGTAGCGCAGTGGCAATGGCAGCGGTAAGAGTCTGCAATCACCAAACTTCTACGTTGCCACTATGCTACCGCTTAATTTTTTTGACAGTTTTGACGTTTATTAACATCTGATTTCTGATTTCATCAGATAAAATGAGCAATAGAAAAAGGATCATTTTGTGGTGTACCTCAGACGTTGCGCTCTATAAACAAACAGACTTATTGATAAACTTTACACAATTAAAAGTGAACATGTAACTTTCCATTTTCGCTTATTTCAAAGGCAATTTGTGCCCACGTATTTTATTTTTTTGAAATAATTTTAAATTCCCTAAATCTCTTCGCTTATCTCACACAATGGAGTGCTTGTGGATAAGCGTAATTACTAAGTCATCATCCATGTCAGTTGCTTTTTGTGCAAAAATAAAATGACAGCTATAACTATCAACCTTGCACCCTGGTAATTTATAATAAAAAATTCCTAGAAACTATAATTTCAATAATTTTTCATTGTGAACGGAAATAATTTTTACTATAAATTTCTTAAGCTACCGATGCCACTAATTCTTACACTACCGCTTTTTTTTTATTCTGAATGTTCCTTTACCGTTCAGTAATTTGTAAATAAGACCTACTGTCTTGGAAACACTATCGGTAAATATAAAAAATAAACCGATTGTAAAAAAAAAAATTTTTTCTACAGTCTATATACAAAGTAGCCATTTGCGCTCTCTTTTGTCAATGCAAAATGTCACTTTGCCGCTCTAGAGCGACAAAGTAGAAAAAACGCTCGCTCCTCAAATTTCTAACTATACAATGTTGAGAAATGTTACTTGGCTACATTCTTAATGGAAACGTTTAGTCAGGAATTAATGACACTGTAGTTACACATTACCCACTTACATAACCAAACAAAATGCCGCACTGCTGTGAAAATAAAATAGGGCATTCATTTACAAAAACGAAAGTATAAAATGCTTAGATTAGATTGAAGCAATAGCTCAAGAAGAATGGAAAATACCGATATGTAAAAATAAATAAAAAATAAATTTTTGTTATGGTGGAGGACCCCATTGTGGCGACTGTAGAAAAAATCTTGTGTGTGTTTCGAGCGCAAATGGACCTCTCAATCGACAATGTCCCATTTTGTGCTCTTAATACACAAATAGCTATTGTTATAATCAACATAAACGAAAAATGTTTAAAATATTTTAAACGCACCCCTGCTTTGATATTCAGTTACCCTAGTCGGCCATTTATTTTCAGCCAGATATAGTAATGTATTTCTGTGCTTTCCTACTCCAGTATTTAAATGGGTTCATGCAAAAATTTCATACCTAATATTTCGTACAATTCTATTCTTCTCTAGGGTTTCAAAAGAAACCACATCTATAAAATAATTTAAACGTCAACTTTCATTCGCTAGGCATACCATACTACCGGATAGTACTGATGACGTCACACACCATTCTTGAACTTTAAAACAATTATATTTGGCCTAATACTAATTAATATTTCCAACCGGATTTTCATTGACCGATATATTTTTTTAAGGAAGTTCCATAAAAACTTTTTTTAAAAAAATGGTGGACCCATCGGCACACCCAACAATAGGGATCGACCGATATCGGTATCGGCCGATATGTAAAGCACGATATCGGCCTAAAAAAATATAAATTGCTTAATATTTCAGTTGCTAAGGATTTTTTAAAGGAAATTAAAACAAATACTAAATAAAAAACAAATCAAGTTTATTCTTATTCAAAATTTAGCAAAAAAGTCATTAAAAATGTAGAAGTAAAGTTACACACTTAGCTAAACAAATTAATATTTAAAGTTAAGTTTTGGCAAGTTGTAATATAACAAAATTAAGCTTTCTGCTCTTTCCGGAGTTAGACGATTTCTTGCGCTTTCATAAACATTTCCAGCTGAAGAAAATAGCTATTCACTAGCAACACTACTTGGCGGTGGTGCTAAATATATTATTGCAACTTTGTACATCAATGGAAAATAGTATATTGTGTTATTAAGAGTAAAAATGGTACTTTGTGTGACGACCATGGAAGTTTGCACGACGAGCGAAGCAAGTCGGACAATTGCATGCGAGGCACACAAAGAGACTTTTATTCCGAATGACACATTAAATTTTTTTTAAACGCACTAATTTTCTTTTTATTCGCTAATTATGTGTAGTTTCTATGGATATTTATTTATTTTATTTCTACGCCGTAGAAATTAGCTATTTCTACTCCGGCGGCGTAGAAATTAGCTATTTCTACTCCGCCGGCGTAGAAATAAAGCTTCTACCTTGTGAATTAAGTCACAAAAATGCCATTTCTACGACGTTTGTTTTTTTGCATTTGCTCTGCATTTTTTTTGTGATTTATTTATGGTTAATGCGTGTAACGGTAACAGTATATCATTGTAAGTCAGTTTTACCTCATTTATACAGCAAAAAATTTACGACAAAATTTTATGGCCGATATATCGGTATCGGCCGATATCGGATATGAGTATATCGGTATCGGCCGATCCCTACCCAACAATAGGTAAAAATCGTGATGATACAAATAAATGAATTCGTAAAGTGCAATTTCTCTCAACTGTCTTGCATTAAATGGGAGTTCCATGTGAACAGATTTCGCAATTTCGGCGTTGCTGCCACCCGGGGTCAAATCGAGTTACCCGACGCCACACTGATTTTGCAATTAACGTATTATTACGTTGTCCGCGAAGTTCACGGCAGGCGAGAGCGAGACCTGATTAACACTCTCGCATACATGGAAACACGAACATACTCGGTACGACAAACAAGGCCCTGTCGCTTGCCCTGCGCTTCACATGTGCGCTACGCCCACTCGCGAATTTATTTCTCGGCCAACGTGATCGTAATTAAATGCGGAATGCCGTGCATGTGACAGGGTGTTTAACAAGCGACGATCTAATCGACCGGTAGATTTTGCCCACAATAGAAATAACAAAATAAAAAAACATCAATATGTGGATGTGGAAGGAGTTAGTTTACTTCTATAATTACAACTTTATATTATAATATTTTAGTTTGACGTTTTAATTATGGTTTATTTACTCTCTTGCGGTCCATACATTGTGCAGAACATTATTGTAATTTGAATAAATAAGTTGCTTAATTTTTTTATTCTTCATTCTCCAATACGTGGTGCTATTTAAGTAAGTGTACTACACTTAACCGATGGTAGAACTCATCCCATAGATAATAAATCTGGCAATTATTTTTATTTTACATGCTTTCTATAAGAATTGGAGGCCCTTAAAACCAATTAATCACGTCATAGTTCAAAATTTTATAAAAAAAAACGTAAAAATCAATGTATTCGGCGGCAGTCTCACTGGTAAAGTTGTGTCGTGTAGTGTAGCATCGAATCATGTCGTGTCATTTAAAAAATGAAGATCCGGTCTCACTGGTCGAGTTGCATATATCATTTGGTGTCGAGTATATCTAAATATATTAATCTAAATTAATTTTACTCGTGCTCCGCTCTTTTTCAATAAACTTTGTTGTTTCTATTTTCACGACTACTTCTGTTTGTCAGTGTCAAATCAAATGAAATTTGAATGGCATCAACTAAATTAAGAGGTTATGTACATTTACGCATGCGTCAAGACATCGAGTGGAATCGAGCATCGAGTAAAAATCAAACCAACTTGAAAATCAAACAAGTCGACGGCACTCAATAGAAAACGATGGTTCAATGCGACACACGCTATTAGAATACACGTGTTTGAAATATACACGACAGTAAACGATTGATAGTACTCGGTCAGTGAGACCGCCGCCTTTATCTGGAAAAATGTCACACCTGTCACAATGGGGTCCTCCACCATAACAAAAAATAATAAAATGTACACTTTATACTTAAAGTATTACACAATAAATAACGATTAATATGAAAAAACTATTTTTACCTCCCGCTACCCTTGGTAGGGGAGGTATAGGGATCGTGCTGAAAATCGCATATCGAGATTTTGGTAAATGACCACCACGTTTCAATGTCCTTAGAATCCAATTTTAACATTTTCACATGTGTATGTGTGTATGTAGGTATATGTGGATCATCCACTCTAACTCAAATACTATCACTAAGAAAAATTTGAGTCCTTGTATTTCGACCTTTTTCTATCATGAAAAGAGCCCTTTAGATTTTGGAAATGACACTTTACTTGAAGCTCAAAATAGTTTTTCTTCGAAAAATACCTTTAAATGTTATTTTTTCGAGATTAATGTTATTATAAAAATTAAAGATTATTAAATTTTCTACAGATTTGCATTAATACTTTTTGTATATATTTTATGCATAAATTTACAAAATTATCTATAATTCAAATCCCGGAGCCTACGTTTTAAACAAACAAAACTTCTTGGTTACGCAGTATCTAACTGATAGATAAATGTTACTGTCAAAGAACTAATCATTTCAAATTAATAATTGTAAAGTTTTAAAAAGAAAAAAGTAAATAGAACAATAGGAAAGAAAATCAATACAGTTTCCAGCATAAGTAAATATGTAGGTATGTATTTAGATTAATAAAAATTAAAGATTCGCAAAAAAGTTTAAGCTAATACTCATTTATTGATTAGTGAATTCTATTCTATCCCGGTATTTAAAATTTAATCTTCATTTTATTATCAAAAAAGGTAGTTACTTGGATTACATTAGAGTATATTTTAAGAAATAAACTGCCAAAATTAGAGTAAAATTCGTTAATCCAAAAATAAAGATCAGCTTAATCTTTTTTGTGACTCGGGCTGTAAATGGCGGGAGGTCCAGATTTTTTTAATAATTACTTTTTGAGATATTTGAAGTTTGTTGTCAGTGTCACTCTGACGTCACACTATTGCTATCTATAAAATAAATATCATGCTCTTAATGTGATATAGACGAAATGTAATATATCATGTTCCACATCTTCAAGGAATCAGTAAGAAACTGGACGATCATTCAAGGCGCCTAGAGTGTTTTTATTATTTATAATATAAAATTAAGTCAATGATGTGGCTATAATAAGTTTCCTGATATCTATAAATAGTTTTTTCTACCTGATACGAATAGACTATCTGAAAAGGTGGATACACATTAAGGTAAAAAATATACGAACTCTCGTAGCTTACAGATTGCTGTACGTCAACTAATCAAACTTTCATCAAACTAAAAATGAAATCCAATTTTGATCAAGTTCCTCTTTTCATATTTACCTGAAATACAAATGGACAAGTATTGCATAGGTATGTAATTAAAAATACGAAGAAGTATCTTCGCTTTATTTTATCAATCGAATTAATATTTTGTAATAAGTTTGGAATAACTGATAGACTTAATAGACACACAATTGCAATTTGCACAAGCGCATCTAGCGGCAGAGCATAGAACTAATGGTTGCTAAGGTTACGACTTCCAAACAAAGAACTGTCACCTCTACACTCCAGCCATCATTTTAGTTGTATTATCGAATGATCTTCAATATTATTTAATAAAAAAAAGTTGCCCCAGGCACCTCTTCTCGCTTCAAACTCATTTTTGAGAAAACGACGAATAAAACAAATCAGAATAGTTAAATTAGGTTATAACACGAATGACAGATACAAACAGAATGGAAGGTATAGTAGGTACTATGGAGAGGGGCGTAAGACAACGAGAGGGTTTTGTTTGGATGCAAGATCTTCTATTTCTATCTTGCGTGTGACGTCAATTATGTAAATGTCTATTGTCAACACTCTAATACTATGTTCTGTAAATCAACCAAAAAAAAAAAAAAAAAACAATATCTTGATTCTTGGTACACCAATGGTTCCTGAATATTTTAATCTATTTCGGGACAGATTAACATTTAATTTATATGACATTTAAAATTGACACAACCTAACAAAAATAAAAATTAACCAAATGAATGATATCGATGAATATGACAACAAAATTGAACATATTATTACATTTAATGGCAATAATAATATTACCAACAATATAACAAATATAATGTTTTCATACTTACATCTATAATAATTATTAGTAATACCACTAATGCGATTTACAAATTCGACATTGACATTTGATTTTGTTATGATGATGTTTGAAAGTTGCGGTAGTGGGGATAAAAATACCAGAGAAACTAGGAATATTTCGTGGTTGCTGTGGTCCGACTTTTTACCAACCTTTTTCAGGAACCGCGTTCCGAATAGAAACCGGTAATTAATTTCAGGATTTACGGAACACTAAACCGCAAACCTGATCGAACCGGTTGCTTTACGGAACATACCATTAATTTCTAGACCACTGACAACTAGACTAAACAGAGACAATTATAGAAAAAATTATAATTGTTTCTAAACAGAATTTTGACTTACAAAGATAAACATAATTATAATTTATAATTTAATAAGTTAATAATAAGGTTGCTTTTCACATTATTAACTTGTTTTATATTTTGAGTTTCTGTTATTGTTTCTTAGAATTACCAGAAATTAATAGGTTATAAAACATGTTAGTTTGCAACAGATTTGAAAGCATAGAAATCTCATGTTTATTCTTAATTGTACAATTACCGCGTTAAAATAAAATAAATCTCGATAAGCGACCAATTAAAATGTGCGTAAGCTTGCCGTATCAGAGCAATGTAATCTTAATCTGTACGGGGGAGTGTGCGTGATATATGCCTATTTGAGTCCCCCGACGACGGCGGTTGACAAAGAGCGCACTTTACATAAAGAAAATCAATATGGAGCCGCGGAAGCCTATAAAAATGTGATTGAGTTTTCGTCTCTGAGTACAAGCGCTGATTTATCCTGTCATGAAAGGGTCCTCTTTTAAAGACGTTCACGTGATTTTCCAGATGAGAGATGCTCAAAGGATACTTCAACGTTTTTTCCGAGCGACGAGAATTCTTTTTCAGATGACCGGAAAACCTACTCATACTCATGAATATAATCAGCGTAAATGCAATTGTACTTTTTTTATTAGCTGCATACCTGATCTCTTATACCTATTGACTTTCATGTAGATTTTTTTGTTTCTTTTTAATTGAGAATAAAAATATAAAAACGAAAAATTGTCTTCTATGTGCATTAAGTACAAGACAACTTGACGACTCAAAGGGAAAATGGTAAACTGTTTTATATTCATCGGTAATGATGATTACATATTTTTACCATGCGGGCGTTTACCAGGCTTTTTGGTTTTTGTAATGAAGCTTGCTATGGATTAGGACAAAAAATGACAAAAAATAAAAAAAATAGATGTTAATGTCAAATTACATCAAATACGTGCAATTTTATAATTGGGTCTATACTTCATATTGATCTTGCGTACAAGGAAGTCGTGTGGTGTCCACATCAGATTTTTAAATTTACATATCTGGCTTATACAAAAGGCTAATTTAATAATATTTGTTGTGCTAGACGCAGAATTTAATTCTCTAAAACTATTATTTGAAGCATTTATTTCTAAAATAATAATCAAGCCATTTTATTCAAGAAATACTGTTAACATCTTCAGGTAATATATCATAGGCTTCAAGGAAAATATCACTTCTGGAAATTATGTAGATAGAGATATGTAAATTTAAAACTTATATACTTTTGGTTTTTGTAATGAAGCTTGCTATGGATTAGGACAAAAAATAACAAAAAAATAAAAAATAGATGTCAAACACGTGGAATTTTATAATTGGGTCTATACTTCATCTTCATATTGGTCTTGCGTACAAGGAAGTCGTGTGGTGTCCACATCAGATTTTTTTAGATGAATAAACGAATGCGTGTTCAACCTAAACACTACAATTTATTACTTGATTATCTACAACTTCTTCGAAAGTTGAAATTGATTGTAGACTCATAGATATATTGTACGTTTGATAAATATCAGTAGGATAAAAACTTAACGCGGCAAATATGTTTAATTCAGGTGTAATAGATATTGGATGGTTTGAATTTGACATATATGGCAAAATATGAATGAATAAAATTATGTATAAATTCCTTTCTAAGGCGAAGTAATCTAATAAAAATCATCTAAAGTAAATTGATTACATTGAATTCTCATTATTCTGTGAATTAAATTGAAGTCTCATAATATTCGTTTTCGGTTTTCGTTATTCAAATGATTGTATATGCAGGTGTGTCTACACAATGTTTTTGAAATGTTTGTAGATTTATCAATCCATGCCGAAGACATCCGAATAATTTATCAATTATTTATTATCAATACGTTATAGTACAAAATAGCAATTGACTTGACTATGATTTGGTAGTTTAATATATCGTCAATATCAATTACAATATGGCATTGTTCCACCACAGATTGGTAGGTACAGTAACGCGGGTAATAAGCCATGAATAGCACGGCTATTTTTTGTTTAATATAGTTTTAAAAATAAATTGGTTTTACAATTTCGTAATTTGTATTCTGTGTAATTATCTGCAAGCCTCATCTCTTTGAATTAATTCTAATTATTAAGCATAATATGTACTTTATGAAAATTTCATATATACACTTTTCCACAAAGTAAATATAAAATTATATCTCTAATTAAAGTTGCATTAAAAGAATTCATTATTACTACTACGAGAAAACATTTCTGCACAATAAAATGCATTCCAGGTAGATTAATTCCAAAAATATTTCAGTATCGCAAATAACAGGAATGAAACGTAATTTTGGTCCATTTGAGTCTATTAGGTATACGCCCCCGCAATTTATTTCTTACATTCTTCATCTCAATTTAGTGATTGAATTATTCTGCGACTTTTTCATAATACGACCCTGAAAACATGGGCGTTCGTGGGGGAGGGCAATAAACTGCAAAATTTGATTATTCATACTCGTGTTTTTTTATGGGTACACTCCCGAGTGCTTACGAATACTCCCGAATCTCGGTCATTAACAACGCTAACGCCACCCTTGGCCGCTCTCGAATAATGCTTTTCTTATAAAAACTTTGAAAATTAGTTATAAAAGAACTATGAAAAATTTTAACTCGGCTTCTACGACACGTCCCGAAGATGAAATGCTCATCAATGTTTATTTTTCTATTAATGTACTTAACATCCCGTGAATATTTTTGTAATACATAAACATGACCCTGATTTAAATTAAGTTATAGAAATCTATAAAAGTAAATAACTTGGAATGTTTTTACTCCTCGTCATACCGTAGGTAAGGGAGGTAATTGTAATCGTGCCAAACATTCGATGGTGAGTTTTCAGTAAATAAGCACGAATAAGGGTCCCCACAACACGTTTTTACAATTTTTATGATGATGTGTGTGTGTGTGTGTATGTGTGTGTGACGATTTTTTCGTCCACGGTAACTCTTATAACAAACTTCCAAATATATCTATTTTCCGTATTTAAGCTTCCTGCATTCATCTTACGAGTTGATTAGATTTTGGGTAAAATTGGATAAATGGAAATGATACTTTACTTGAAGCCCATAACAGTTTTTAATGAAAAACTATATAAAAAAACTTTTCAATTTTAGTATTTAAGACTTTTATATCATGGGAAACAACATATTAGATTTTGGATAAAATTAATCAACCAGAAGTGATACTTTACTTGTAGCTCTGAACAGATTCTCGTGAAAAATATATTTTGATATACTCCAAAACCTGTCAAATTTAGTATTTACGATTTTTATATGAAGGGGAACAACATATTAGATTTTGGTTACAATTGATAAACTGGAAGTGATATCTTATTTGAAGCTCTGAACAGATTTTCTTGAAAAATATATTGATACAATCGAAAACTTTTCAAATTTGGTATTTTATATTAATAAGAATCAGATGTTAAATTTTTTCTAAAATTGATATATCGGAAGTGTTACTTTACTTGAAGCTCTGAATAGATTTTTGTGAAAAATATATTAAAACATGATCCAAAACTTCTCAAATTTAAAAGAAAACACGTGTTTAATTTGAAACAACATTAGATTTTGACTATACCTATATGATAATTTGGAACAGATTTTCGAGGAAAAACATAATAAAATATAATCCAAAATTTGTTATTACAGACTTTTCTATTTATTAGAACATCAAAATATATTTTGGTTACGAACGATCAACCGGAAGTGATACTTTACTTAAAGTTCATTGCTATTTCAAACAGAATTGATGGGAGGTCATGTGTTGGCCACATCATATTTTTTCTTTGATTATCTCAAATTTAAAATAGACTAACCCCTTCCCCCCTCCTGGATAAATGTCTGTGGACGCCAATGTCGGGAGTCCTTATTCCACGTTTCCATGCGGAACCAAATGAAATTTTAACAAGCTTCGTTTCCCCGTGTTTTGTTTCATTTCTTTTTTGTTCTTTTTCATAGAATTTTGTTTTGTTGCAAATTATGAGTTGCACTCTAAACAAGTGAACTCAAAGGGATATGTAATTGTGGTAATACGCGCGGTGTACTGCATAATTTGTATATTTTGCTATAAACTGGCAAAGCGCATTCAATCACTATTATATGTAGGTAAACTGGTTGTTAATTACTGATTAATTAAGTGGATTGCGTTCGAAAGTTTCATTATTACAATATATTTCCTCCTTGATACTACTTCAGTCTCATGATATTTTATAAGAGCTTTAAATATAATTCGGTAAATACAGAATACAATATTAATTCAATTATCCTTTGCAATCAGATAAAGGCAGTGCAAATGAATCGTTTTCAAACCAATGTTCCAGTGTTATCAGATAATTAATTTACCGTAAAACACTAATTACAATTAATAGAATAAATTTTCATCAGAAAAATTTGACATTCTTTCAAAGTAGTCGAAACGTTTAAATTTAATACTCGTATGTCTAATATGTGAGGGCCGTCCTAAAATTAAAGATACAAAGGCACTTGTGGCCTTGGGCAATTTTGTTTCGGAAGTTGGCACCACTGTCGTGTAGAGACTCCTCTTTAAATTCAAACGAGTGGTCCAGCAGTTGTCTAGAGCGAACAGTTTGCGAAGAAGCATTCTCCTTCATTCGATCATATATTTTCTGCATGGGTCTACTGTGATTGCGAATCGCTACTGTAAAATCCCAAAGAAACGTTGAAGCGCAATTTAAGACCGAAGGCAAGGAATATTGACTCGCTGCATGTGTCGCCTCAAGCATCGCGAATGACCAAACTTGTACTGCGCGATTATGAATGGGATATTGTGGATCATCCACCACACAACCCTGATCTGGTACCGTCTAATTTTCATCTCTCACTTCATTTACATAAGAATCTGACATGAAAAAATTTAAAGACGAAGATAATGTAAAAGAGGACCTTGTTCGACACAAGTATCAAAAATCCGTGTCCCGCCTACAGAAGATGAATCAAAATAACGGGGACTATGTAGAAAAATAATTGAAATCTCAATACTTGGTCTTTTTCATTTTGTAGTAGGATTAATAGTTTCGAAGATTCAAAATAACTATTTTTTTGAAAGTTATTTATTGAAAATGTTTTGTCATCTTTGGGTTTTAGGTGGAAATAACTAATTGGCATCATTAAATCATCTAGAACTTATCCTCTAAAAAAGGAACAATAACAAACATTTAATATCGTTCGTATTACAAAAAAAATAGTTTTAGTTAAGTTCGCGGCATTATTTAAACGATAAACACACACGAATAAAAGGTCAAACCCTTATACAATGCTTCTACCCAAACCTTCTCCACTGGGCTCGGTTACGAAACGTGCTAAAGAAAATATGATTACTAACTTAGATGCAGAACTTTATTCTCTAAAACATATATTTGAAGCATTATTGTCTAAAATTGATAAACCACTTTTGCGCAAAGAATAACTGTTTCCCATGTTAAACGCCTATGGCGTCTACTTTTTTTGTGGACCATAAGAAATACAATGGTAAAATTTTCATAATGCTTTAAATTCTGCTCTATTAATTTTAGAACAACAGTGTAAATACAAAAAATGTTCAGAATTAAAAACTGCATCTAAAAAGTCCAAAATTATTGTTTGCATGCGTTTCGTTTGCGAAAGAGAGGCAAAACAAAAGTAATAATTTTTAGCTACTTACAGAGTGCCATGAGCACTATTACAAAATTTTAAACAGTTGTATTGCTTGAATTTGACAGATAACATCTGTCATAAAGTTTTTAAAATTATTGAATTCATTAAATTATTTATCAGTTAGCATGGATACATTTGCCATCGCAGAAAAAACTCAATGGAACAATATGAACAATTAAATATCAATTAATAAGCTTTTATCTGTCAAAGTCAAATAATATGACTATTTAAATTGCATATTTTGTCTTGCATGGTACTCCGTAAAAAGCTTAAAGATGGATATTTTATTTTACGTTTTTCTCATGGCAAGAACCTATTATATCAACAAATTTAGGCTAATTTAATGCAATATTTAATTCTGAACATTTTTTATTTTTACACTTTAGTTCTAAAATTATTAGGGCAGAATTTACAGCCATATGAAAATTTTAACATTGTATCTCCTATGGTCCATAAAAAAAGTAGACACACGGTATATATATATATATATATATATATATATATATATATATATATATGCGTGTGTGTATGTGGATCCTCCACTCTAACTCAAATACTATCATTCAGAAAATTTTGAAACCTTGTATTTTTAACTTTTTAACTCTAATAAGAGAAGAGGCCATTAGATTTTGGTGTATATCAGATAATCCGAAATTGCACTTTACTTGAAGCTCAAAATAGTTTTTCTTAGAAAAATACCTTCAAATGTTATTGTTTTAATATTTGTGTTATTCAAATGTTATTGTTTCAATATTTGTGTTATTATAAAAATTAAAGATTATTAAATTTTTTACAGATTAGCATAAATACTTTTTCTATATATTTTATGAATAAATTTATAAAATTATCTATAACTTTAATCCCGGAGCCTACGCTTTAAACAAGCAAAACTCCTTGGTTACACACTTCATATCTCAAATGTGTGTAATTGACAGATAAATGTCACTGTCAAAGAACTAATCATTTGTTTTAAAAAGAAAATAGTAAATAGAACCATAGTTATATGGCATGGATCTTAATAGAATTTCCAGCATAACTAAATATGTAAGTATGTATATTTAAATTAATAAAAATTAAATAACGGGAGGTTTGGTGTTGGCCACATCAGATTTTTATTTTATTTAACGCCCTAGTCTTTCGCCCTGATGAAGCTGCAATCTGCAGCGAAACGTTTGCACTAGAGTAACTAATAAATTAATTGATTGCAATCCTGCTTATTTACTAATTCAACCCATAAAGTATAATCTTTTTGATTTTAAAAAATTAACTGCTATTTTAAAATTTTTGACTTTTTATATTTCCGTAACTAAAACGAATAGGACCTACGTTTATGTGACATTTTGCACTTACAATGACCTCCCAACAAACTCTTAAAGTTTATTACATTTATTACAAAACACCCTGTATCTCGAAACAGACTACAACCATCTAAGAACATCATGAATTATTTTGATAATTGCGCGGTCGTAAAACCCATAAACTCAATAAAAAATATCAGCATTTATAAGGAAATAACTTATCGATACTTTCTTCCTTTGTATTTGGTTTCTGAAGACAATACCCTCCAGGTGAGTGGTAGTCACTTGACACCCTGTGACTGTCTCCCTATCCTCGGAAGTGTAAACCGAGCTGTACGACTCGACTGTCTTTATTCCACCTCACAATTCAATTGACTAAGACTAGACGCTCGACAGTCGACACCGGCGCGGAGTTTGTTTGATACATAACTTGAGGATTTGGTTTTGTTTTTGAACAAGTGCGAATTTATATCTCGCTCGACGAGCTACTGAATATATGACGGTAATCTACATAAAAAGAGAGGCTTATTTTGGTTGTTTGAGAATAAATTGTGTTTATGGTTTTGTGGAAGTTGCAAAGACGAGTATTATACACTACATTTGCTTTTTATTTTACTATTGTATACACTAAAGATACAAAGAGGGGTTATTTAGGAAAATGTTATTCTTTCATGATAAACCCTGACAATTCAAAGAAGAAAGTGTTTTATTTTCTTCTGCGATTAGCTGTTCTGTTCTACAGCCGAAATGTTTAATTTTGTAAAAGATTATTTTTTTAAATAAAAAGTAGTCTACCGTCTAAGTAAATGTTATGTTCTTACATAGCATTGTACCAGGCGTCTTAGGCCAACTGACATATGGGGGATAAACATGGAAAATCAGTTATTGTGAATAGTATCTCCCCAGTGCAAGATATTAAGTTGAAATTTTGTATTCTTATCCGGGGTCTATTGATTATATTTCAAATTAGTCAATTTACATGTGTAATATTAGAAGAAATTAAGAAAAAATATCCAATTTCCAGAATTGTTGTTCATATCCCGGAAAAAATAGTTCCTAATCAACAGTTCAAATAGCATAATGGTAGCGCTTGGTAATAAACAAAATTCGTAAAGTCGGTTTCGAAACCATTCGAGAGCGAATATATTTTTTTAATTTTTACTTTCAAAATAATTTTTATCATGTATAATATCATTTATCTTTTTTTAAATGTGGCATTCAAGCACACATATAAACATAAATTAAATGAAAAATGAATACATGTTCATATTGACATTATTGACATTGACTAGTTCAGTTTGTAAAGTTAATTTTTAAATAAATGTTTAATGAAACCGATAGTAAGGACGAAGTATTGGCGTTATTTATTATAAAAAACACAGAAAGAAACGACACCATTCGCGGTACGTCCAATGAATGGGTGTCGCCAAAAAATGGGGTTTTACAATAATTTGCTAAAATTCATGAAAGAATATGACCACGATAATTTTTTTATATATACAAGAATGACACCAAATTTATTTGATAAGTTATTGAACCGCCTAAACAAATATACAAATAAATACAAATTATATTGCATTGATAACCGTAACCGTTCTTTGCATTTCTGCTCCAATTAAATTCCAAATATTTCTTCTTGCGTCCCTACTTCTATAAAGATCGGTTGTGTCGTAAATGAGTGCATTTTGTCGCAATAAATCAACCAGTTTACCGTCGTCGAAATACATTTTTGTTGATTTGTCCTTGACATTTGACAAAATTCCAATCAAAAATTTTGACGTTTTAAAACATCGCATATGTATTGAATCACCGTTGAATTTTCATTTTCATTTATATTCAAAAGTTGAAAATTGGTTATCTTATAAATTAAATGAAAATGAAAAATAAACGTAAATTAAAATGGTGCATGATTGCGTACATTGGTTTATATACATTTAAGTTTTAAATTAAATGTAAATTAAACGTAAATGTAAATGGCTGCTTGAATTCGTTTTAAATTTTTACCGGAAAAATTATCAGATTTTTACGAGAGCTGGTTGCCTAGCAATTTATTGAGTGGCATTGACAAAAAAGTCAAGAGTTGTCTAACGATTGATTTTTTATCAATGTTACGAGATAAATTAGCAACAGACTCGAGTAAAGCAAACGGAAAATTTTTCCAGTATAAAATTTAACCACGAATGGTATTCGGATGTCTATTTCCAAAATAAAAATCAGGTAATCGTTTATATATTTTTACTTGACAAAATTCTTCTGATTTTTATTGTTTTGAGGTGTTATATTTGAGTTTGCTTTTTCAACGTTTTAAATAGATTCCTGTCCGAATTCTCAATCATTCTAGCGTAACCCTCGTGCCTTCCCTACTCGATTACCTATACATGAAATATTCTGTGAGTCACAAGAACAATGATATCAGTGTCAATAAATTTCAAATTTGATTGTTTGATATATTGATCGTTATTATCTCTTGTAAATACTTTAATGAATAACTTTAGAAATATTTTAAAATTATAATGCCCACTAGATATTTACACTTACCTTGTTTTGTTCTTTGAGAAGACCATTTTTCTTCACTTTCACAACAAAATAACAAATACAGTTTAAATAAAACAATAAAAAAATCACTTTTCTAGCTACTTATCACAAACACTGTATAAACACAACTAAACCTTCATTTGTATACACAAATGCCAACGCTAACCTGTTGAAACAAATGCTCTGCACTTACAAAAGTAACCTTTCTGATTGTAATATATAAAGTTTATTTTCGTTTGCGTGGGCTTCTTATTTTCAGGAGCTAGATATCTAAAACAGTGAAGATGGAGTATTTTGAACAACATATGTATAGCGATTAAAATAAACAATAATAATTCTGTGCTGCGAATCACAATTTATCCGAAGTTTTTCAATTCGTATGTATATTTAATTTAAATAATAAAAGTATGTTGAAATTTGTATTCGTTTGTTACCTTCCGTCATACCTATTTGATGATGACTTTTTAGTGAATAAGCACCTTTTAGAGTCCCTAGAATACGATTTTACTATTTTTGCGATGATGTCTGTATGTCTGTGTGTATGTATGTGTGTATGTGTGTATGTGTGTGTGTGTGTGTGCGTGTGTGCGTGTGCGTGTGTGTGTGCGTATGTGTGCATACGTGTGTGTCTATGTATGTGTGGATCTTCACTCTAATTCAAATAATATGATTCAGAAAATTTTGAAACCTTATATTTCTATCTTATTCTAATATGGAAAGGAGCCATTAGATTTTGGTGTAAATCAGATAACCGGAAATGGCACTTTAATTGCAGCTCAAAATAGTTTTTCTTCAAAAAATACCTTTAAATGTTACTTTTTATAGATTTATGTCATTATAAAAATTAAAGATTATTAAATTTTCTACAGGTTGGTAATATATATTTTATGGATAAATTTATAAAATTATCTATTATTTAAATCCCGGAGCCTACGCTTTAAACAAACACAACTTCTTGGTTACACTGTGAGTGTGTGTGTTTGTGTGTGTGTGTGTGTGTGTGTGTGTGTGTGTGTGTGTGTATGTATGTATGTATGTATGTGTGTGTGTGTGTGTGTGTGTGTGTGTGTGTGTGTGTGTGTGTGTGTGTGTGTGTGTGTGTGTGTGTGTGTGTGTGTGTGTATGTGTATGACGATTTCTCCGTCGATAACTCCAACACTACAATTCTAAAAATTATAATTCTTTCGTATTCCTGTTCGTTACATCCATATGAAGAGCTGATTAGATTTTGGTTATAATTGGTCGACCAGAAGCACCCTCATTTGAAGATTTTAACAGGTTTCTTGAAAAAACGATGTTAAATATCTTTTTTTCACATTTAACGTTATTATAAATATTAAAGAATATTTTACAGTCTATAGGATTTGATTACATTTTACACTTCATATTCAATGGATATTGAGTTAAAAAATTATAAAGAAATTAAATTTCATAACCAGCTTTGCAATAACATTGGAAACAGCTAATATAATTTAAAAATTCTGATAGACAAATGTCAGTGTCAAGTGCGATTGACAGAGTATGTTTGTTTTATAATTTTACTTCAAATATATAATCAATTCAAAGAAACTTTTTGTATTTGTACAAAATATATAGAACTGAGGGAAGGTAATGTACTGGAAATATAGAATCTTTCGCAAGAAACTGTCTGTATGGAATTTGTATAAAATACATAGAACTGACTGGAACTGACAGAACGTAATGTGCTGGCCACATCAGATTTTTTTATAATTTCAAAATCCAAACATTGAAAATGAGAAGCCTTTTTTTAATCACCATTGGCCACTGAATAAATTTTTAAATTGGAAAAGTAACTTCATATACAAAGCAAACTAGTTGTGAATACGAGCCTTGTAAACGGCAAGCTAAACTACAACCACATCTTTTGCTTGAAGTACTTTACAATCCCCTGCGATCCTTCGGCTAACACATCGAACATGTTTAATGTAGTTATTAACCACGAGAGAGAATAATTCCAACCAATGGACACTTATCAAAGTAAACACAAACATACAATCAGTACAAACGTCAAACAATCCCGTACAGCATGGAAAACAATGCATTCAGAAGTCCCTGGTCTCCGCGTAAAAATCATCCCTTTCAAACTGATAAGGGAGGAAACGCGGCAACAATGGGCGGTTGTTTCCCCGCGATAGCTGCGCGCTGGCAACGTTGCATTGTGCCCGTGTTTCCTACGGGGACAATGCTATCAGCAAGAGCAGGACAGGTGAGAAGCAGGAATAGTAGCAGGAATATTGCACTGGCAAACAGATTGTAGACAAGTTGAGTTTTTCCAGAAAAAAATGCAAGAATGTTGGTGGTATGTTGTGTTATTTTTGAAGCAATTTTCTAAAATTAGTTTTATTCAGTAATCACAGGTAAACGCAATCATTTTAAAAATATTTTTGTGGAAATTTATTTCTTGTCGCCCAGAAACACTTTTTTTTCTATTTAATGTCTATAACAAAGCTATTACAGCACCGAAAAGAGTTCGATAATAACTCATTCGAGGCCTGTCGTAGACTAGTATAATTTATTTTTACCTCTCGCTAAGAGAGGTATTGTATTCATGCTAATAATCGCATATCCAGATTTTAGTGAATAAGCACGTTTTAAGGTCCCTAGAATCCGATTATAACATTTTTACGATGTACGTATGTGTCTGTGTATGTGTGTGTGTGTGTGTGTGTGTGTGTGTGTGTGTGTGTGTGTGTGTGTGTGTGTGTGGATATGTGTGTGTGTGTGTGGATGTGTGTGTGTGGATGTGCGTGTGGATGTTGGATTCACGATATCTCAAATACTATAAAACTTAAGACATTTTTAACTACGGATTCCTCAATCTAACAACAGTGGGAAGAGTTGATTAAGTTTTTGTAACAATGGGGTCATTTCAAAAAATAAAAATTGTTGTTTTTTTTATAAAATCGTGAAATTCGTCTCATTTAATAAATATAGTAATATAAAGTAACGCGAAATATGCGACTTTTCATTCATAAATTTACTAATAAACTTTCGTGCTGTAAAATTCGTGACGTCACGGGTTGTTACTTACACAAAGACATTCCTCTCTCACACACATATGTTTACGGTTCACGTGGTTTCCGTTTACTGTTGTAACCTAAAATTGTGACAGGTGACAGCAGAGTTAATAGTAAAGGTATGTAAATAAAATATTCTTTAAAATAAATATCAATAGTTGTATGAAATATGTTTTTAGTTAACAATATGGTTGTGAAGTATTGTGACGTGCCTTGCTGTGATAAAACCTCTTTGAAAACATCGAAAAAAATATTCATTCGAATACCAAGCAGAAAATACTAATTGAACAAAAAAATTATAGGAACTAGCTGTTGCTTTCACAAAATCAAACTGAAAAGTGACAACCCAAAAAATCATAGTTCCAAACCGTGACGTCAGCGGCCAAATATTTGAAATTAAAGACAACTTTTAAAAAATCATATCTCTGATTCTAAAGACTTGTAAGGGGTGAAACATGCAATTACATATTTAATTTGACCTATTCTGTCAAAAAATAAATAAATTAGAAAATGTGAAATGACCCCATTGGACAACCGGAAGTAGTAGTTACAAGAAAAAAATCATCTAAATATTATTTATCGAAAATTTATGTAAATACTTATATTAAAGAATGTTAAATTATTTATTCGATAAATATAAATTCATTATTACCTATATCTTCTACAGATATGATGTAAAAATTCTCAAATCAAACTACTTCAAGGCAAGAAATTCAAATGTTTGTAATTGACACATAAATGTCACTGTCAAAAATATTTGTAAGCCGCTGTCAAAAATATTTGTACATTATTATGAAGATTATGAAAATAAAAAAAGTCAACAACGTAAAAGAATATACGTAAAAAAGAATATAAGAGGAATTTTGCGAAAAAATTACGAATATAAAGAAAAAGAAAGTAGAAAAAGAAAATTTCAGGATATTGAATATAAAGAAAAAGTATGTATTGTATATAATTTATATTAAAATATCCCATAGATTTTGCAAATATATGTGAGAGTTATTTTGTAGTGGGACATGAATATATGTATTTGTATTTAAAAATATTTTTTGTTTTATGCGTACAACCAGGTAAAATATCTGGCGAGAGGTTATGTGCTGGCCACATCAGATTTTTTAAGGTTGGTTGCAAAAAATATCAAATGTCAAATCTCGTTCAATAAACATACACAAAAAATTGTTACGAATATTATTTACACATAATTAAAATTTAAAAGTAGTAAGTAGAAGAAGAGAAGAAATATTGAGTAGTATAGTTAGAAAGAAATAGAATATATCGTAAAAAATATAACTATAAAATTAAAATATACTGCTGGTGGGAGTGAGACTGACATTGGACGAATGCAGACATATATACATATCTGCATATAGCTGCACTTGTCTGTAAGAATAGCTCTGCGCAAGCTCCGGATTGCTTTAATTTTATAGGCGTAGAACGAGTAAGGGGAACTAGGGGGAGGGAAATTCTTACACTAACTGACAAGGATAGACAATAATGTTTGTAGCAGACTCCTTTTAAATGAGAGACATAAGCAGTATATTTTAGTTTTATAGGTATATTATCGTAAACAAGATAGAGTTACATCAAAAGTTACATTAGTGCACCAACTGACACAAAATTCCTTACATTTTGAAACTACAATTTTTACCTCCCGCTGCCCTTGGTAAGGGAGGTATAGTGATCGTGCTAAAAATCGCATATCGAGATTTTGGTAAATGAGCACGTTTTATGGTCCCTAGAATCCAATTTTAACATTTTCTCGATAATGTCTGTGTGTATGCATGTGTGTGGTTCCTATTTACGCTCTAACTCAAATACTATCATTCAGAAAATTTTGAAACCTTGTATTTCTATTTTATTCTAATATGGAAAGAAGCCATTAGATTTTGGTGTAAATCAGATAACCGGAAATGGCAGTTTGCTTGAAGCTCAAAATAGTTTTCCTCCAAAAAATACCTTCAAATGTTATATTTTCAAGATTTTTGTTATTATAAAAATTAAATAAACTATTATTCACGAAAGATGACTATTCAAGGTCATTTATTCGAAGAAAGAATACACATAGCAGTAGCTTAGCAACATTTTGTATTAGACTAGATGTTGACTTGTAAATCAAATTATTATTCCTTGGTTTATAAATTAAATCTATGTTTTTGTATTTTGCAAAAACATAACTGAAGAACATAAATCTTTCAGAAAGGCAATATTTAGAAATAAACATAATTTTCAAATGAATTATTCTTATTTTTTCAGTTAAAATGTGTCCATAAATATTTCAGGTTGTACGCCTATACATACGAAATGCAATGAAGTTATCTGCAAGCAATATTATCAATATTATATCAGACGGCTCACAAATGACCTTGAATAGTCATCTTTCGTGAATAATAGTTTATTATTAAATTTGCTCAGGTTTGCATTAATACTTTTTCTATATATTTTATGGATAAATTTATAAAATTATCTATAATTTAAATTCCGGAGCTTACGCTTTAAACAAACAGCAAAGACATCTCCTTGGTTACACATATCTCAAATGTATGTAACTGACAGATAAATGACATTATCAAAGAACTAGTTGTTTCAAATTAATAATAGTAACATTTTAAGAAGAAAATAATAAATAGACCAATAGTTATATGGAAATGAATTTGATACAAGTTCTGTTTGTTTAAAGCAAAGGCTCCGGGATTTAAATTATAAATAATTTTATAAATTTATCCATAAAATATATAGATAAAGTATTAATTCCAACCTGTAGAATACATGAACACAAATCAAACACTATTTTGAGCTTGAAGTAAAGTGTCATTTCCGGTTATCTGATTTACACCACAATCTAATGGCTTCTTTCCATATTAGAATAAGGTAGAAATACAAGGTTTCAAAATTTTCTGAATGATAATATTTGAGTTAGAGTGAAGGATTCACACATACATACACACACATACACACATATACACAGCCATCATCGTAAAAATGTTAAAATTGGATTCTAAGGGCCTTAAAACGTAATCATTTACCAAAATCTCGATATGCGATTTTTAGCACGATCCCTATACCATCCTTACCAAGGGTAGCGGGAGGTAAAAAGCAGAACAATTTGCCCCTATAAATATGTTGCCACATGTATCTAAACACATTGCTGTTACGCTCGTCACATTTTCAAAAAGTAAACATTAAATTAATAATAGACACAAACACAAACAAATTAAAAATTAACAACTTTCACTTCTGAAAATATCAGTCCGACAACTTCATCTTCATATCGTCGCTATTTTCATTCCAGGTAAACAATTTATTTTGAGCATGACATCAAATCAGGGGTGCCAACTGCAGCGGTACACCATGCACCTAGTGACATCAAACGGTCTCTCCACTTGTGAAAGCAAGGCGCACTTTGATGTCATAGTGTGAAATTTTATCTCTGAGTTCGACCATGGCAAAAATCGCTAAATAAAGGAACGTTTAATTAATTCACTGCCGGCGGTACAACACTGCGTAGATGCATTCTACCCGCCTGCCAATATCGCGTAAAATGCTATTATTAGTATTTTTAATATCGAGCAACAGACACCTACACCTGGGCATGGTCAATGCATTCATGAATGCAGCAGTGCGATATGCGGTTGTTTTGATGTGAGATATTTCATTGGAAAGGTTGCTGAAATGAAAACGTTGGCTTTTGTTGCCCGTCGAATTGCAGAATAAATCAAACCTAATTTAATTACAAATATTAATTGGTACACTGTTAATTGATATTGGTAATGCAACTGTAAATATTATTTTTCAATGAAATGACCAATTTCATTAATGTACTATCAATATCCCCTGCCAAAAATATTTAAATGATTATTTAACTCTTTAGCTAGTGTGGGGAGTTAAACTATTATTCACGAAAGATGACTATTCAAGGTCATTTGTGAGCCGTGTGATATAATATTACTTGCAGATAACTTCATTGCATTTCGTATGCATAGGCGTGCAACATGATATATTTATGGACACATTTTAACTGAAAAAATAAGAGTAATTAATTTGAAAATTATGCTTCTTTCTAAATAATACCTTTCTGAAAGATTTATGTTCTTCACTTATGTTTTTGCAAAATACAAAATAATAGACTTAACTTATAAACCAAGGAATAATAATTTGATTTAAACGTCTATGCCACTGGGTAAATATGAGCACAGAGGGCAGTGTACACTATTATTCACGAAAGATTACTATTCAAGATCATTTGTTAGAAGAAAGAATACACATCACTTTATAGCAGTAGCTTAGCAACATTTTGTATTAGAAAGAGAACGATTATTTGACCTATGTCTATTTAATTTATGTGGTGTGACAGATATACGTATATAGTGGCATTACTTTCTAACACACTATAATTAATAATGACGTATGTCGTAAAATTACAGATACCTAATTATCTACTACATTGCCCTCTGTGCTAATATTTACCCAGTGGCGTTGACGTGTAAATCAAATTATTATTCCTTGGCTTACAAGTTAAGTCAATGTTTTTGTATTTTGCAAACACATAAGTGAAGAACAAAAATTTTGGTTTTTGTACCTATCAGTATATTCTGATATATTTCTTATTTTTGGAAGATCACTTTCCAGATTACTAATTTAGCTAGTGATAGCTACTAATAGAAATAAAACGCTCTCCTTTTAGCTTGTCTATCCCATCTTCGAGAGACGAGCACTAATGAACGCATAATGTAATAGGGACAGAAGGCTTTCAGATCTTGATCGATTCAATTAAACAGAACTGCGGGAGCTGTTGCAGAGGCTGTTCGGTAGATCGAAGTGGCCGGGAATTGTGTTTGTTTGATGCTGCATTGTTAATTCGTGGTTATTTGTCGGAAGAAGATATCGCACCTTCATTCTAACCAACACTTTCCTCGTTCATACTTTTCGATCAAGTGGTCATGGTCAAATTTAAACGACAGATTTTGAAATTTATTTTTACACATTTTTTAAAAGTATACCTACGCTTTTTTACGTTTGTTTTTAGGGTTAAAAATGTCATTTCCCACACCCAATATCGTAAGTAGGCTATTAGGATATTGTTTGTAGGGATGTATGTTTATTTTACTGTCAAGATATCGGTTTCTATTAGCGACGGGAAGTATGGATTGTCCTTACTTCCCTACAGCTGAACTTACCTGCCTCTTTGTGAAATACCAACAGTTAGATACTTTAAACTTGTGTCAAATATTTATTCATTCTTATAATGTATAATTCTGAATTTAATTTCTATCAAATTGTCCTCATTTCATAAATATTTCCATTCAAAAGTAACCATTGACGTGACAAATGTGACAGATGACAGAGTTTTTCTTCTTAAATTTTCCATGGAATACTTAGATTCTTTTCATTCGCTAGTCATACCATATCCGCGCGAGTAGATGGTAGTCAAAAATTTTGAAATCATTTCGTAATTTCACTTATTTTTGTGGACGATTGCAGAAAAAATATGTGTGACTAAAACTCCATGCAAATTCAAAACTTTCATTCGTTTCAGAATCACTAATTTCTGGCACTTTTCAAACATAACTATTTTCTAGGTTCGATTGGAAAGTAGGCTTTTCCACCTAACAGTTTGGAATATAAAGTTGACGTAACTTCATTATATTTCGTATGCATAGGCGTGCAACATGAAATATTTATGGACACATTTAACTGAAAAAAGTGTAATTTAATTGAAAATTATGTTTCTTTCTAAATAATGTCTTTCTGAAAGATTTATGTTCTTCACTTATGTTTTTGCAAAATTCAAAAACATATACGTAACTATAAACTAAGGAATAATAATTTGATTTAAATGTCAACGCCACAACGCCACTGAAGAAATATTAGCACAGAGGGCAGTGTAGTAGATAATTAGGTATCTGTAATTCAACGACATATTCATTATTATTTATAGTGTGTTAGAAACTATTTACGTATATCTGTCACACCACATAAATTAAATAGACATAGGTCAAATAATCTATCTCTTTCTAATACAAAATGTTGCTGAGCTACTGCTGTAAAGTGATGTGTATTCTTTCTTCGACCAAATGACCTTGAATAGTCATCTTTCGTAAATAATAGTATAATTGTGGATCCTCCATTCTAACTCAAATACTATCATTCAGAAAATTTTGAAACCTGGTATTTCGAACTTTTTCTGGAAAGAGCCCATTAGATTTTGTTGTAAATCGGATAACCAGAAATGGCACTTTACTAGAAGCTCAAAATGGTTTTTCTTCGAAAAATACCTTTAAATTTTTTTCGACAATAATGTTATTATAAATATTAAAGATTATTAAATTTTCTATATATTTGCATTAATACTTTTTCTATGTATTTTATGGATAAATTTATAAAATTATCTATAATTTAAATCCCGGAGCCTACGCTTTAAACCAGTGGTTCCCAAAGTTTTTTGTAGGCGGGCCAATTACCGAATTATTTGGCGGGCCAAAAGAAACGGAATAAAATCAAAACAATATCCACGATTTTTTTGTTTTAAATATATTTAACTATTTCTTATTTTAGCACATGTAAACACTACTGCATTGTCGTCTCAAATAGAAATAGAACTGCGCGAAAGACGCATTTCGTTCATAATTTGAGCAACCAATAAGAAAAGACGATCTGTTTGTGCTTGCACGTTTTCCTATTTTTCGTCCCACCTCTAGTGAGTTGGAGCAGTGCATTTTTGAATATTCGTTAATATGACATAGGCCTGTATTGCTCAGGGCAACTGGGTAGGCAGGACAAGGTCTGGTGGTACAGTTGTAGTGTGCGGCACAGCGCACATCATTGAACAAACGATAAATTCGTTACTGACTCCTTGAAATTGTGTGTTGCATTAGATACGCCAGAAATGATTAACAGTTCTGTATCTATTTGAGACTACTATATTATATTTCTGTACAAATGTGTAATAACTAGACTAGACATACTACAATAATTTTTTAAATATAAACTAAACAATATTTTATTAATACAAACGCTTATGGTTAAAGTTCTGTAACAATTTTTTAAAAATTTTAATGTATTTTATTGTATCTTATTTGTAATATTTATTATTTATTTTACTATTTACTTATTTATTTTTTTAATAAAAATATAATATATCGTATCGATATCGCGGGCCGAATTCACAGGCTTTGCGGGCCGCATTTGGCCCGCGGGCCGCACTTCGGGAACCCCTGCTTTAAACAAACAAAACTACTTGATTGCGCAGTTATTCAGATCTATGTAACTGACAGATAAATCACTGTCAAAGAACTAATCATTTCAAATTAATAATAGTAACGTTTTAAAAAGAAAAAAGTAAATAGAATAATAGGAAAGGAAATTAATACAGTTTCCAGCATATGTAAATATGTGGTATGTATTTAGATTAATAAAAATTAACGATTCGCGAAAAAGTTTAAGCTAATTCTCATTTTTGGATTAGTGAATTCAATTTTACTACTTGAATTAGATTAGACTATATTTTAAGAAATAAAATGCTAAAATTAGAGTAAAATTCGCTCATCCAAAAATAAGGATTAGCTTAATCTTTTTTGTGACTCGGGTGGTACATGGCGGGAGGTATGGTGTTGGCCACACCAGATTTTTTTATTAAACAAAAGATTAACATTTGCCATACAAAAATATGCAAAACTAGATTTTCTTATAAAATTTTATAATTATCTTCAGTATTATACCCTCAGGTATAGGTACAGCAGTTCCCTTTCAAAAATCTAAAGAGTAAAACTTTTTTTCGAAATTATCTCCATAATAGAATTGTGAAGTGAATTAAAATCAAATGAGGAAGAAAAACTCTTTGTAGTTTATAAATTCGCGGTTAAAGGGTTGTTAATGTTACAAAATCCATTTAGATGTTTAAAATTGAGTTGTTTTATTAATTGAGGTTGAAAGTAGAAAAAAGTGTTAGAAAGAAGTAAAGTCCATGTTCTTTAGTGTTTTCAACATGCATATTCATGTCGGTAATGTGGAAGAATTATCTCGCATACGGCCCAGGAAGACACGGTGGTCTTCCCTAGAAATGGAATGCATTTGCATTTGATTAAAAGGACCGAGCAATTAAAAGAGCCGCGGTGCGGATACGGTTTCACAGTGAGAGGCTTTGAGCGGTTTTAAACGCTTGGAAAATATTGTTGTAAAACTTGCTAACACTATTGAAAGAAGCTACTTTGTTAAATTTACACTTTTCTCGCCTAGTATACTACCATGTATAACCGCGCGCATTAAAGCTTTGAAATTGCATTTTATGATCAGACCCATAGGCGCCCACAGGGGGGGGGGTCGAAAGGGTCGACTGACCCCCCTTTCATTTATGGACTGTATCCATTTTTAAAAATAAAATTATAATTTTATTTTTTCATTTCAACGTATCATTGTATTTTTTAATAATTATTGGTAATATTTTCTTATATTTTATTTAGTACTAAGTACGAAATAGCTGAAGTGTCAGAATGAGTAAATTATTTTATGTACTGTAAATGTATATTGTAATTATTTTTACATTATATTACATTGAGAAATATTCGTTTTCCGGGAATGGACTGTGTCATATTTTGAGTCAGAGCTCAACGTTTCTCCCGCAGTCATATGGGGCATCTTCAGGAGCAAGGGGGATAGTACTGTCTTAAACACGGTTACCCGACGTGTCAACCACGCTAGAGGCCGAGTTTAAGCAACAAGGAGGGAGACTCAGTTTACAAGGTTACCCGACGTGTAAACCACGCTAGAGGCCAAATAAACCAAGTGACGAGAAGAAGGCCGAGAAGACAGTTATCTACTAATCTAAAGATACGGTAGATGAGCAGAGCTAATGAGGACCAATGGGAATCGAGTTCGTAATGGTAGATTGGGCGTGTCGTGTTCCGAGAATCACCGGTTTCCACATGTGGCTCAAGAAATAGCCATCATCCCAATTGATGTTATTCGGATGTTTCCATATTTCTAAAGTTTCCCTGTATTTACGTCTGTAAAACTCAGGGACAGGAGCTAAAATGCGGGAATTTTCAAATAAGACGTTATGTCCTGTGTTGTATTGGTGTTCTGCGACCGCAGATGTTAATACCATACCATTACGCAGACAGCGTTTGTGTTCTGACAATCTAGTGTGAACACTCCTTCCTGTTTCACCTATGTATACTGTGCCGCAAGAACAAGGAATACTATAAACACCGGGTGACGACAAGGGTTCGCGTTTATCTTTAGTTTGGGGGAGTATTTATATTACATTATCTTCGGTGTTGTATTTTCTTTAATATGCCGTAGTTTATTCTAATCATTTTATGATCACGTTCTTCTCAAAACTTTCACAATTATCGATTTTACTGTTATATAGAAATGAAATATAAAAGTAAATAATGAATAGACATTGCATATATATTTATATTAAAAGTACCTACGTATGATTAGGGTTGCCGTATTTTGTGAGGAGCGCGATTTAATTAACATTTAATTATACATTTTATTTTGAGCAGTTCAATAGAATAATTATATTGTTACTCAGTAATATAATATTTTAATTTAATACAACATTGTATTTTCAGATTGTCTGTTTCTGTAGTTATTGCTTATGCTCGCATCTCGCATCATAAAGCCTAGTAAAAGGGGCAATTCTACGCTTTTAGAGCGTACATACGCATTTTCGTCATAAAATATTGATTTTAGATTTTTAAGAATTTGTTAAATTTGCTTCATTGTAAAGAACTCTATATTATCTTACTTTGCATTAAAACACGTTTGACCTTGAAAATTATTAAAAATTCGCTTGCGGCGCATTTTTTTCTTACAAGAAAAATTTCGACCCACCTTGTAAAAAAGTTTGCGGGCGCCCATGATCAGACCCGAATTATATACTAAAAATCTGATGTGGCCAACACCAAACCTCCCGCTATTTAATTTTTATTAATTTAAATATATATACTTACATATTTAGTTACTGCGGAAATTAATATAACTAGGGTTCTATTTTCTATTTTCTTTTTAAAACGTTACTGTTATTAATTTGAAATGATTAGTTCCTTGACAGTGACTTTTATCTGTCAGTTACATACATTTAAGATATGAACTTTAAACAAGCAAACCCGGGATTAAATTTATAGATAATTTTATGAATTTATCCATAAAATATATAGAAAAAGTATTAATGCAAATCTGTAGAAAATATAATAATCTTTAATTTGTATAATAACATTAATCTCGAAAAAATAACATTTAAAGGTATTTTTCGAAGAAAAACTATTTTGAGCTTCTAACAAAGTGCCGGTTATCCGATTTATACCAAAATATAATGGGCTCTTTCCATTACAGAAAAAGTTCGAAATACAAGGTTTCAAAATTTTCTGAATGATAGTATTTGAATTAGAGTAAAGGATCCACACACACATACACACATAAATACACACAAACATCATCGTGAAAATGTAAAAATTTTGCTCAAGGTTCCATATTTCAAGTACTACCTTCTGTCTGTTTTATGTATTTTTTACAAATTCCATACAGAAAGTTTCATGTACCTAAAAGATTATATATTTCCGGTAAAATTATAACACAAACATGTCAATTGCATTTGACACTGACATCTGTCAATCAGCATTTTCTTAATATAGTAGCGATTTCCATGGTTATAACATAGCTAGCTGCTTTATGAAATATTTTTTTAATTCTATATCCATTGAATATGAAGTATAAAATGTAATCAAATCGTATAGAGAATAAAATATTCTTTAATATTTATAATAACAGTAAATATGGAAAAATTATATTTAACAGTGTTTTTTCAAGAAAAACTGTTAAAATTTTAAAAATAGGGTACTTCCGGTTGAGCAATTATAACCAAACCGAATCATCTCTTCACAAGGATGTAAAGAAAAAGAATATGAAAGAATTATAATTTTTAATTGTCATGCACACACAAACACATTAAACATGAACACCACCAACATTTTAACAAAAAAATACAGAATTTCAAAGAAAGTTTCCCATAAAGCCCCAATATTTTTAAATTCTGAGCCTTTTTCTTAAAATAAATATTTTTGAAAAGTTTCTAGTTTAGCAGGAAAATGTAAATTTTGCAAATTTTAATAAAATATGAGACCCTCACTGCAATCTACAGACAAAAATCAATACTACATACCTGGAAATTTTTATAAAATATTAATAATTATTTTTATGTTTCATAACAAATTCAAATAGATTAAATATATGGTAGTTTAAAGTATTTTTTGGATATTTAATTTTGATATTGAGCAAAACCAATAAATCGATAGATTTTGCATTGGATGATCAAAAATCAATACAAGTTCTGGCATCTGTATGGAATATTCTGAACTAATATGTTTATAATAAATTATTTAAACAAGTGTATTTTAACTTATAAAATTATTTTTTAAATATTTTTTCAATTTTATGCTTTAAAAATAAATAACTAATCTTTTGTAAATTGTTAATAACAATATTTAATTCTACAGTGTTAATCATGAACACCACCAACATTTTAACAAAAAATTACAGAATTTCAAAGAAAGTTTCCCATAAAACCCCAATATTTTTAAATTCTGAGCCTTTTTCTTAAAATAAATATTTTTGAAAAGTCTGTAGTTTAGCAGGAAAATGCAAATTTTGCAAATTTTAATAAAATATGAGACCCTCACTGCAATCTACAGACAAAAATCAATACTACATACCTGGAAATTTTTATAAAATATTAATAATTATTTTTATGTTTCATAATATATTCAGATAGATTAAATATATTGTAGTTAAAAGTATTTTTTGGATACTTAATTTTGTTATTGAACAAAACCAATAAATCGATAGATTTTGCATTAGATGATCAAAAATCAATACATGTTCTGGCATCTGTATGGAATATCCTGAACTAATTTGTTTATAATAAATTATTTAAACAAATGTATTTTAACTTATAAAATTATTTTTTAAATATGTTTTTCATTTTTATGCTTTAAAAATTAATAACAACTAATCTTTTGTAAATTGTTAATAACAATATTTATAACCTCAAATCTCAAATGACAGCTGACGGCAATTGTTAAATAATTGTACCTACAATGTTTAGAACAGAAAACAAAACAAATTTAGGCAATTTTTGTTTGACTTCAAGGTGGTATTTTGTAAGAAAACATTTGTTTAAACAGCAGTTATGCAAATAAGTTATATTTCAGGTGCTATAAACCGGTTTTCAAAATGTTATGGATAATAAATAAATCAGTTTGCGTTTGGAGTAACCTACTAAACTTGAAAAACTGGTTTGTGGACGTGAACTCGTTATAAAAACAATATTTTATGTATTATAATAATAGGGTATGTATATTTGTAAATAATAATCATTATATGGCAATGTTATTACTAAATATGCATTGTTTATAGAATTGCAAATCAACTGATAACAAGATTCACCTAAATGCAAACATTATAAATGTTTGGAGTTAACCTGCGAAGAATATTGTTGTTTAAGGGATAAAATATCGTAGGACTAAACTTCAGGGGTTGTTTGTATGTTCTGGCTACTTAATTCAGTTTTGGATTACAGCCAAATAAGAATGCAAGCCAGTATAGATATCAAATAAATGAAATAATTCAGCAGTATTAAGATATTTTTCATGTTGAAGGTACTATGCGATGCAGAAAATTTTGCAAAAGGTTACCAAATTGTATTCGAAGACTACTAAGCATAACAGAAGTTAGAACTCAAAGAGATTACGTGAAAGAACAAAATATTGGGAAGAATTTCTTTAAGATAGCCTAGAAGACAATAATTTTATTGTAAATTTAGTATTTTTGTGCTAGAATTTAGTACCATTGTAAACTGAATCTGCTGATGTATAATTGATGTACTTTTGATGAAAATTTAGTATTGAAAATTGAACCAAGAAAAAATATAAGTATGTCAAATGAAATGTATAAGATTTTAACGATATATTATAACTATAGTTTATAAATTTGATACTTTTGTACTCAGAATTTCATGCTGAGTCTTTTGATATATAACATAACTTTTAATGAAAATTTATTGCAAAAAAATGGGAAGAAAACTGTAGGTGTCATGTCATTGTGATATAGGTACAATATTTTTTATTTATTTCGTATTATATGTTTATTTCTGCAAACTACATTATAAGTACAATATTTACAATAAGTTATTGTTAACAATTAATGTTTATAATATTCATAAACAATTAAAAAGTTCTTTTTTGTAATGGATATAACCAAATATAGTATTTATTAATATAAAAATTGGATAATATGTGTAATATTTTATTTGTTAACCTCCTAGAATACATATAATAACAATAATATAAAAATCATAATACATTTGAAGAAATTCCAATATTTTTATTTTGGTATTTAGGCGCCGGCGCTCCTCATATTTCACATACCACAAATAATTTGTTAATATAACACAAGACGTATTCAGGAATTTTTTGCTAACCAATTCTCGAGTATATCTTCTCTGAAAATAAAGTTCGATAATTTATTTTCTACTTTTTATAAACTATTGTGTTGTATTTGTTGATTTACATATAAACAATAGCCAAAAAAACTATTGAATGTTTTCTGAAAACAATTATTTTTCACTACGGTACTGGATTTGATGAAGGTCAGATATTTGTTGAGAATAAGTGGAGACATCATGTGCAACGGTGGTTGCAAATAGTACTAACAACAAAAAGCAACAAATTCATATTTTAAAACAATTAATACGAAATGGTTTATTTTAAAATATAGCTGTATCAAATAAAATCTGAAAAAATAGTGTTGTTTGCATATTTCCCCAATGCCCATTGTAAATATATTTGTTTATCGTTACTGTCATTTGACATTTAATAATATAATTATTGTTTATATTTATTAACAAGTAACTATTTGTTATTTTTTTTGAGGCTAAATGTCAATAAACTCATAAAAAATTATTACTTAAAAGTCATTATTTATAAATTGTTTATAAAATCATAGTTCATGTTATTGCCGAAAGATGCCTCAACTGGTATTGATTTTTGATAATCCAATGCAAAATTGATCGATTTTTTGGTTTTACTCAATAAAAAATTATATTGTCAAAAAATATTTTAAACTACAATATATTTAATCTGTCTGAATAATTTATGAAACATAAAAATAATTATTAATATTTTATCAAAATTTCCAGGTATGTAGTATAGATATTTACCTGTAGATTGCAGTGGGGGTCTCATATTTCATTAAAATTTACAAAATTTTCATTTTCCGGCTAAATGGACCTTTCCAATTTAAAGAGATAGAAGATATGCGCAACGGGAATCTGCGCATAGTAAGAACAACTGAGATCTATGACGTTTGATTCTAAAACATTTAGACGTAAAATGTGAGAATATCTCGGATAACTTTAAAAAATCTTATCAAAATAAGTTACAAAAGCTTTTATTGGAGGTAAAATGTCTAACGATGCAATTTTTCACTGAGAATACAGGTATTTTAATGACTGCAATATTTTTGACGTTTCGTTTGACAGCCCAACTAGCAGTTGTTCGCGCCATTTTCTTACTATTTGCAGCGATAGAAAGAGATAGCCCTGAAATTGGAAAGGTCCATTAGGCACTTTTCAAAAACATTTATTTGAAGAAAAAGACTTAGAATTTAAAATAAGTGAGGTATTATTTCAAACTTTTTTTTATATTCTTTAATTTTTTGATCTGACATTCCCTTAATCAGTCAGCTGATTTTGTTGATATGTAATAACAATAACAATACGTGGTGTAAAGAGTATAAATAAGTAAAGACTAAATTTAAGGGTGAAAAGGGAATCTAAGAAAAACAGAAGGGTGCGTTTTGCAGAATTACAATTGTTTAGTATAAGCATATCTTTTAAATTAATCAATCTTTTAGTTAAATTTCCGTTTATATTTACAGGGCCGCTCCGTGCGGGTGGGCAGATTGTGGGAATATAAAAAACAGTGAGTTTTGAAAAATAAAACAAGATCATGTCAATCAAAAATAAATATGTTAATATAATAATTTTTTACTGAGTATTATAATAAAACATTTTAATAAATTTGTACTAAAAATACACAGTGGTGTAACTAAGAGTTTGGGAGCCCGCCCGCAAAAAGTTTTTGGGGCCCGTTTTTAATTCTAGCGTTTATCATGAAGAATTACATACCACAAGAACTTGTGACTAAGCTCACTTTCATCTGAGTTCATATGTTAAGAAGCAAAATAACCAGTATTTAAGGTCTGAAAATCCAAGATTAGGCGCCGTTACATCCCACCAAAGTCATTGTATGTTGTGGCATTTACTATGAAAATGTGATTGGCCCGTAATTTTTTTTTTTTTTGAAAATGAAATTGGTGGCACAGTCCACTGGTGAAAGTTACTGGGAATTGATTCATACATTTTTGGTATCCCAAATGAAAAAACTTGGATGAGACAAAATATGGTATTAGCAAGATTGACCAGTATCATACAGTTTAAATAGTAGCAATTTTGCGAAAATCATTCTCTTATCGTTACTGAATCCCACGTTTTGGTAATGGATATTGGCCGTCAGGTGTCCTGATTTGAATTCAAAATTATAAATCATGTAAATTGGGGCATCTCTAGAGACGGGGGCCCAACCGCAATGCGGGCCCTGCGGGCCCGTTAGTTACGCTACTGAAAATACAGTAGATTACTTCACTAACTGTACTTATTCTGTCAGATCTGCACGGTCTACGAACGTAGCTCGGCGGTCCGTGTTGACGTATCCGCTTACGTCATACGCTCTGGGGTTTGGAGCACGGGCTCCGAGCCACCGGAGTCCCGGAGGACTGGCGGAATCCTATCGGTAAACACTTCTTTACGCTGCATGCCTCGACAGCGTGGAATGCTACGACTAGCGCAGAATTTGATAAACCTGAGTACTGGAGCTTTATTTTAATTAGGTATATGAACGATTAAGGTACAATGGTTAAAAAGAAATAAACTGAAGACTATAACTTCGAATCCAATACCTTCTTATACTATACCTAACAAAATATAATGATTTCAAAATATGTATCCTGAAAAGTCTGTGTATAAATGATTTTTTTTGGGTCAAACCTTTTTAAATGAGCTGTACATGTAGTAAATTTCTTGACTGATGTCGAATTTGAAAGCAAGCTAGCAAGCTGACGTGTAAATGCTTTTTATGAATTTTTATACGATGATGAAAAACTAAATGTAAAAAATCTGATGTGGCCAGCACATTACCTTCCGTCAGTCCCATATATTTTGCACAAATTCCATACAGAATGTTTCTTGTTCAATATTCCATATTTCAAGTACATTACCTTCTGTCAGTTCTATGTATTTTGTACAAATTAAGAGATTCTATATTTCCAGTAAAATTATAACACACACACACACATCAATTGCACTGGACATTGACATCTGTCAATCAGCATTTTCTTAATATAGTAGCGGTTTCCATGGTTATAGCATAGCTAGCTACTTTATGAAATTTAATTCCTTTATAATTTTTAACTCTATATCTATTGAATATGAAGTATGAAATGTAATCAAATCGTGTAGAGAATAAAATAATCTTTTCCGACGACCATTACGAAAAGTACATAAATTCACACACTTAACTATTACTGAAAGTTGGTCATTGCACGTCACTAGCAATGCTGTGTGATATGAAAGCTCGTTAGCCAATCAGATGCGTCCGCAACTGTGTGATGATTTTATCACACGCTGCGATAACTGAGCGAACTAACCTAAAAAATTGTATTTAAAAGTGTGACAGTTGCATATAATTTGCTGAATTTACACGGATTAAGTTGGTTGGCCCCTGATTTATCAGATTTTAACATAATTTTTGGTGAATTCTGATAGCAATGATGCTAACATAATCTGTTTTAATATGTATATTCAGTTATGTCAATTCAAAAAATTGTGGTCGTCGGAAAAGTATCGTGTACAACACGTGCTGAAAGGGTATTTCACGCTCGTGTGATTAAACCACTCGCCTTCGGCTCGTGGCTCAAACTTCACATCGTGTGAAATATCCAACTTTCAGCACTAGTTTTGCAATATACTATTAATATTTATAATAACATTAAATGTGGAAAAATGATATTTAACAGTATTTTTTCAAGAAAAACTGTTAAAATCTTAAAATGAGGATATTTCCGGTTGACCAATTATAACCAAAATCTAATCATCTCTCCACATGAATGTAAAGAAAAGAAATACGAGAGAATTATAATTTTTTGAATTGTAGTATTGACGAAAGCATTGAATTTATAATACCCTTATAAGAACGGCAACCAAATGTATTAAGTTAAATCCTTGAGAATGTCGTCGGCATCTATCCGCCACTCTAGGAACTATGAGAAACCAGATGTTGAGCAAACAGTGTTGTCATATAAACAGTCGAAGTAGCACATAGCACGAGCGCACACAAAACCAGTCGGGGTGCTAGGTGGAGTGCATGCGGAAATAGTAATGAATTACAATATGTATTTATTGAGTCTTTTACATACTTAATTGTTTAAACATTGTGGTGTAGTGGTAGTGTCTTTTCATATTTTATTATTATTAATAAAAAGAATATTGATATTTTATTATTTAATAAAATTATTTGCTAATTAATGAAAGTACCTAATCAAAATAAATAATAAAAGTCGTAAAATAAATCAAAACAGAATATACAGAAACACAGCAGAAAGTTGTTATCAGAATATCCAAAATAGAAAATGAAATTGTAATAGAAGGTACCAAAGTCAAAATCCAAAAACAAAGCCAAAAATTGTGCAATAAATCAAAACAAAATATACAAAAATACAGCAGAAAGTTGTTATCAGAATATCCAAAATAGAAAATGAAATTGTAATAGAAGGTACCAAAGTCAAAATCTAGAAAAAAAGCCAAAAGTCATCAAATAAATCAAAACAGAATATTCGAAAACTGGGCAAAACACGGTATAAAATGAAGAAAAATAATACAATATGTTATCAAGATGCACAGATACAGTATAATGAAACAACGAAAGCAAGTAATTATAGCAAACTCCCCCACCCCGGTCCTTTCGACATCTCTAATGCAGGTGCTGTAAAATCGTTTATGCCAGTGGGAAAGAAATAAAACATAATAATTTGTTAACCTTGACAATGAATGACTCCAATTCGGGTTTTATTTATTATTACCTGCAAAAAATGTTTTTCTACGAGTGCTATAAAAAATAGATATTTATACTCTCATCGTAAAGTTGATGTTTTTTGAGGAGTGAGCAACAAAGTTCTTTTTCATGCGTTGCCAAGGGAGACTGATGAAAAATAGTTATTTGTTTAATTAGGCACTAAAATGCCGGATTTACAATTACAGCAAAGGCTGTCGTTTCATCGTCGAGGCGCAGCCGAGGCAATGAATGCTGCCGCCCTGCCGAAGCTGTAAATCTGTTTAATGTCGTGTTGAACACATTATTTTTTTGCCGATCGAAAATTAATTTTAAATTAGTGATATTTTTCATACATAAACTGAAAGTTATCGCCATCAAATTATGTTGCTATGCGTTTGTTAAACGACTGCTATGCGTTTGTATAGCGGTTGCTACATAGTAGTAAAAATCTGAAAAAAATCTTTTTCGCTCACTCGCAAAATATGAATTTATTTTATTTTATTATTTACAATATTAATATAGATTGTACACTTTTGACAAGTTTATTATAATTCCTGAGCTCAAAATTGTATTAGATAAATTTCCCGTTACTTCCTGCTTGTCAGATTTTTTTTAGAAATATCGCTATGTAGAACGAACGTAGAAAAAATAATGCGTGTATTATGCGCGTAAAGTGTTATTGTCGCTTTCGAAAGAAAAAAAAAATATATCTGCTTGAAGTCACTAAATATATAATCATTTCTCTGTTATTACCAGCTAATAATAAATAAATGCCGCTAAAAATATACGTAAGATCTTACAATAACAAGTTGCTATAATAGAATGGAAGTAAGAACTTGCAGTGAACTTGTCATTTTATGCCTGTTTTGTAGCCATTATACATAAATCCTAAGTCCTATTTTAGACTGTTAGACATTTTTGTTTTAGTCAGCAGATTAAAAAAAATCTGATGTGGCCAGCACATAACCTCTCGCCAGATATTTTACCTGGTTGTACGCATAAAACGAAAAATATTTTTAAATACAAATACATATATTCATGTCTCACTGCAAAATAATTCTCACATATATTTGCAAAATCTATGGGATATTTTAATATAAATTATATACAATACATACATTTTCTTTATATTCAATATCCTGAAATTTTCTTTTTCTACTTTCCTTTTCTTTTTCTTTATATTCGTCATTTTTTCGCAAATTCCTTTTATATTCTTTTTTACGTATATTCTTTTGCGTTGTTGACTTTGTTTTTATTTTCATAATCTTCATAATGATGTACAAATATTTTTGACAGTGGCATACAAATATTTTTGACAGTGACATTTATGTGTCAATTACAAACATTTGAATTTCTTACCTTGAAGTAGTTTGATCTGAGAATTTTTACACCAAATTATTTTATATGCATTCCTTTATTGCTAAATCTATAGAAGATATAATAATGCATTTATATTTATCGAATAAAGAATTTAACGTTCTTTAATAGAAGTATTTACATAAATTTTCGATAAATAATATTTAGATGATTTTTTCTTGTAACTACTACTTCCGGTTGTCAAATTGTTACCAAAACTTAATCAACTCTTCCCATTTTTGTTAAATTGAGGAATCCGTAGTTAAAAATGTGTTAAGTCTTATAGTATTTGAGAAATCGTGGATATGCGATTTTTAGCATGAATTCAATACCTCTCTTAGCGAGAGGTAAAAATTATTAGGATTTCATATAATCAAAATAAACTGCGAAGAATATGATATAAATAGCTTCGATATCGATATACTCAATAGTTATATAACGAGAGGTTTGAAAATAATCGAATATACGTTTGAGAGGACGAGATGTGTTGCCCAGGTAACACATCGAGTCCGCAGATGATTTTCGAAGCTCGAGTTGTATATATTAAGACTATACAATAAATCAACCAACTATATTTTTACGAAATGTCAAAAATATTACTTTTTCATTTATATCCATGGATGATGAGGTTACATATGATTCATTTGTTTGCGACTGAAATACCACGATTTGTGTTTCGCGAAACACTACTTAGCAACGCAAATAACAAATAACCAATGTTATACAACGTAACTAAGAAAAATTGAGCTATCTGATTGGTGTATTTTCCAATGAGTTGTATAGTCGTATATTATAAGAGTATGATATTTTGAAAATAGACAATTCAATTTACCGAAAAGGGAAAACGTCATATCACATGGAAAATAATATAATAAAAATATTTATTATTTAAAATATAGAGAAAAAGTAAAATGCTTAGGTAGTAATTTAATGCAATGTATAATAATTTTATTATTATATTTATATTTGTATATAAATATAATAAAATACTATTTAATATTATCATGTGTCGATATATAAAATAATAAGAGGAAATAAGAATTTTCATAACAGATTATATTTGTATTGTGACTTGTACTGCCTACTGACGTCTGAGCGTCTGAGGAGCGATTGAATTCTTCCTCGTAGATCGCCACTCGCCAGACGAATTTAGTAGTGCTTGGCAACAGTGCACTTCATTTTTCCTCATAGTTTCTATGTTGGACGGCAGAGATCGTTAGCTCGCGACGTTAAATTTTCGATAGAAAAGGATAGATATAGGTTACTGGTTAGTGCTTTGCGTTGCCATTCTTATAAGGGTATTATAAATTCAATGACGAAAGGTAATGTACAAGAAATAGAATCTTTTACAAGGAACTTTTTCTATGAAATTTATACAAAATACATAGAACTGACAGAAGGTAAAGTGCTGGCCACATCAGATTTTTTTATTTTGCCGTGCTCTTTGATTTGTTAGCTGATGAACAATTCTAAAAAAAAAAACAATACCGAAACACAAAATTATCCAACAAATTTTAAATACTGTTTCAAATTCTACCTAAGAGATCATGGTAGTGCTTGACTGTCTCTCTCTCTCTCTCTCTCTCTCTCTTCAAACTTGCCATCTTTGTCTAAGGCGAGGTCTAAGGAGGTTACTACAAAACTTCGTGTTCAGATCTTATAAATATAAATATATCATCAGGGGTTATTACCCATTGCTGGGTGTGCCAATCTGCTTTGTACACAGATATCGGTAATGATGAAATATTTGTACCGTGCGGGCGCTTACCAGGCGTCACCTCACGGGCACTCATTGGAAATATTTGGCGTCGATCGGGATCGAACCCGGTTCCCCAAATTCGCGACGTGACACTCAGGCACGCGGCCACGAGACCCCTTCAGGTCTTAGTAGATGGTAATAGTAAATTTCTAAAGTCCCCATTCTAATATGATGAAATTTATCATAATGAAAACTATTATTTTTGCAAAAGGTCATGTTGTATGCGTTTGTTGTATTATATTTCAAAGTTCATATTCCGTTTATTTTGTATTATGCTTCACATAATAATTTAACAAAAACATTGTCAGTAAATATCAAAAATTACATATAAAACAAACATTCATATATTCATATTTACTTAACCTGCAATTATAATAAAGTATTTCCACCAATTAACACCATTTACACAAAATCACCAACCACAGTTCAATTGTTTCTGTCACTAGGCTAGTTTTGTTGATTTTTTGTCAGCGGAAACGAAGTGTATAAATCATCGCGGGAAAATGTGTCACCGTGATCGATTGTTCTCGCCCCCTACTCCTGTCCGCAAGACAGGAGTGGCAGGAAAAGGGAACAACTTCCGGTCACAGGGACGGACACTCAATTAACTGGAACACAGTGAAGAAGCAGGACAATACAAAAAGGGAGAAAGGAGGACAATGATATTAGAGAGAAATCATAGAAAGATAAGTGGAAAGAAAGGGAGACGATAAATTTAGATACGAAAATGAACGGAGATATGAGGGCTGTAAATTATAATGTGTCATTTTATCTTCATATTGGTCTTTTTCTCTCATTTTATTTATGTGTTGATTACTGTCTGACATGTCAACAAAAACAAAAGCTATAGAGATTATTCCCGGGAATAATCTCTAGAGCTTATAATAATGACAGAATTGGTTAAAACGCAGACACGTGACACAAAATGGAACATTTCATAGATTGTAAGAAAAGTCAAAAAGTAATCAATAAACTATTATACAGCCCAACCAGTCTAACGTGATAGTCCTCGCTGGTGTGACTAGGATTGTTTTAGCTCTGTCAATCGTTTATGGATTATTTTAGAGAAAAATACTTCAAATAGCAGTTATACAAAAATAAATTCTACGCATCTTTTATTTGAAGTATTTTTCTCTAAAATAATCCATAAACAATTGAAAGAGCTAAAACAATAGCAAGGACTGTCACCAAAGATTTGTGACGTTTTTATTTATTTGGGTGAAGTGTAAATATTAGGCAATTATTATAAATTAAAATAAATGTTTATTAAACTATAAAGAAAATAACTATTACTAATATTAAACAATTATTAAAAACTAATTAAGACTAAAACTATAATTAACTAGATGACAATAACACTATTTATTTATTTAACCAATTAACACTAGTATTTATTTCCACGATATTACTAATTATTTATTTCACTACGCGTTTCAATCTAAGACTGCCGGTCTGTTGCAGACTCTTGTAGACTGTTTACGCGATATTTATATCACTATATTTATATCAAGTTCAACTCTCCGCCTACCGACCTCCACAGCGTCTATATACTCAACTGACTCAACAGCGTCTGTATATTCGACTGCTCGGACAGGAGTCACACCTTTCATTTCACTGTCTGATTATTTATGTAACTAACTTTGTCCTTCCACAGCCTCAGTATCACCAACTATCCGTATGCCACAATTCTTCAACACCACTGCCGAGTATCCACTTTCATTCGCCGTTACTGTCCTCGTATACCTAACTTCCCAATACTCTTCAACACTATCGAGTATTCTCTTTAACAGCTATGCCGGTGTAACTTCCCGACGCGCCGTTACTGTCCTTGTACACTATAGCTTCGCAATTCTCGTCAACACTACCGAGTATTCACATCCACAGCTATCCCAATATACCAGTAACTTCCCGAGTACCTACTCGACACCAACTGCATACGCTCACTACCATACTGCTGTACTTCTCACTAACACTTTACTTTCTAACACTCCATGTCAATGTCTCTATGATTCTGTATGTAACTAACTAACTCCCGAGCATAGCTACGTCCCTTTTATACAGTAGTCATTATCTTCTAGATAAGCCCTAGAATGTTCGACCGCATAATAACAATGAACACAAAAGATTCAGGCGACCGGAAGTAATTAAACACATTGCGACCTGTTTACGTACGTCGCCCGGCTACTAGCGCGATTGCGTGATCGCTATAAATAGACACTCGCTCATTGCTGCGACGCGGCTGCGACAGCGGCGGCGACAGTGACGGCGATGGCGGGCGTTCCACGTTACAGATTTTAATGTTCTACAATTTTAAGATTGAATTATTATTATTTCGTTTTGGCCGCAAATCTTTAAAGAATGTGCTTCGTACTAAGATTTTGAATTAATAATAATGGCGTAAAAATATTACATTTGTAATATTGTTAAATAAAAATTTAATGAAGTATTTTCTAGTCTTTTGCATCTGTTCACATTATAATCCTTATTAAACGTGATTTAAAGTAAGTGTCTCGGAATGAGCAATTAGGATCATTAAATGCAGGAAGATTAATTATTTCCACAGCAAAATCCTAGTTAAAATATCATTATTAAGTGGTGACAAAACCACTCAACACTCAGCACGGCAAGGCAGATGGCGACAGCGTCGCGTAGTTCGTTTTTCCACTTTTCAAGTTTTATAAACTGTGACGAGGGAAATAAAATGCGCATAGCAGTAAAAGCTACATCGTACAGGGCCGCACTTAGGGATTAAAACTAATTTTATATTATTTTATATCTGATGTTAAAAACATAAAATTTTATGTTAACAGGAATTTTATAATACAAAGCAGGTATTTTTACAAGTAGATGTGCATGTTTTTATTTTATTTGTTACGGTCCTGATCCTGAAGACTGTCACCATTTTGTCGAGTAATCCATTATATTAACAAGCTTTTGTTGCTTCTTTCGTTTGATACAACATTCAATGTAATAACTACTCCTTATTCCTTTTGTTTTAAATCGTCTTTTGTCATTCGACAGAACTTAAATTAAGCATTTATTTTATAGAGTTTGTTTTACTTTCGGAATAATTAATTTCATTACATCTGTAAGGAAAGATTACATTTCACGGTTTAACGTTTGCCGTGGAATATTCACAAGAAACAAAATAATGGCTAACACGAGACTCTATTATTCTCTTTGAAATGAGACCCGCTTATGTCATTAAAAATCAAATGAAATTATTCACATTCATCCAAATCATTGGCATGTTTATCTCTCCATATCATTTTCTAATCTTCACCATCCATAAGTATTTGGTTGCCTTTATATTTTCATACTTTATAATTTTTCTGTTAAATCTGTAAAGTAAACAAAAAAATTAAGGTAGCGGTTGAATTAGTGGCAGTGGTAGTGGCCTTGGGTAAAAGATTGAATGCGTTATAGCAAACGTATTCGTTCACATTCAAAAATTAAGAGAATTAGTAGTAGCGCAGTGGCAACGGCAGCGGTAGGAGTTTGCAAACTTCAAACTTCTACGTTGCCACTACCGCTACCGCTTAATTTTTTTGACGGTTTTGACGTTTATTGACTTCTGACATCTGATTGCATCTGATAAAATGAGCAATAGAAAAAGGATTATTTTTATTATTTATTTTTACTATAAATTTCTTACGTTACCGATGCCACTAATTTTTACACTGCCACTAATTTTTCTTATTCTAAATGGGCCTTTACTTCAATCCCATAAATTCACCACCTATATACTCACTTGAAGCCAAAATATAATTTTACTTACTACTTCAGATTTGCGCTGTTGCCAGTGCCATCTACTGAATGGCTTAAGTGGAACAGAGCATAGGTATATAATCCTAGAAAACCGTTAGTTGCTAATGAACCGATAAATAGTTTCTTGCAACCCGGCATAAATGTCTTAAACAAAACAAGGTATATGCTCTGTTTCATTTAAGCCATTCAGTAGATGACACTGGCAACAGCGCAAATCTGAAGAAGCCGAAATTATATTGGGTAAATTTGTCTCTTGTCTCTAATTTCAGCCAATCAGAGAGGTCAAAACTATTCCCTATGCTCCGCAATACTGAATGGCTTAAATGGAACAAGGTATATGTACTTTTTTTGTTTAAAGCCTACTACGCGTTGTTGTTTTTTACATTGTACTAAATACTGATGTGGAATGTGGCCAACACTTTACCTTAAACTACATTAAACAGGGTATTTTACAATTTAAGCACCAAAAAATAACGCGGAATATATTTTGATATACTGATTCTATTATAAAATATTTTTTTTCCAAATTCGCAAAAGTAATTACATTTTATTTGAAGTAAACATTTATATAAAATAGATTTTTTTCGAAAACAAGATCAACGATCAATTATTTGATAAATAATTAATACAACTCCCCTTTTAAATTATCTCTTGTTTCTCTAATGAAAAGTTAATGAATATTTAAAATTAAATGTTTCAATAATTAGCAGAAATTCTCAGAATCAAATATTGGAAAGCGTCATTTTAAATTCATTTATAACACTTCCACGCTAGATCGTAACATCGCTAAGTCATCGAAGATTTGACAATCTGGCCGCGTTTAATAAAATGAAGAGGCGGATTTTTTCTTTTTGTATGACATTGACAAAGGATAACGGTTTTATCCATTTACTAGATAACTACGACACTTATTACATTTTTTGTGCTATTGGATCCTCATTAAATCAAAATTCTCTGACCAATCCAATCATTTTGCCAAATTCATCTCCTCCATATTCACAATGCGATAGCCGGTTACAATTGCAGTAAAAACGCACATTCGCTACCATTCAGGAATATAAAAGGGTGATATTTAATACACTCCCCATCGAATGCTGTTCGCATGCATAATGCTGCTCTGAAATGAAGCCCAATATAACTGCATCAGGTGAACGTGATGGTAAACGTCACAATGGATCATCGGGCAATTATCGATTGCGAGAACGATGAACTAGAATTTGAATATGTAATGAAATGTCATCAGATTTATTCATTTGCATGAAACAGCCGATTCGACACGCGGGGAATTCAATAACGAAAAATTGCTTGTTTGCTGATGGTGATCGCTGGATTAATATCAGTGTTGGGGACACAATATGCTACTTGCGAAGTTCGAAATCAATTCGACATACTCAAGTTGACAAGATAAACAGTCAATAGGGACAGCAATATTCATACACTCTTAAATATAAGCACACAGTAACAATAATCAATTTTTGTAACATTGACATAACTATAGCGTTTTGGAAAATCAACCAGTATCAAAATTATCCGTAGATTTCAATAGCAGGTTTGTATTTCCACCTATTTTTGGGTTATGGGTGTTTTTTGGGAAAAAGTCGATATCGAAATGTGGTTTGAAAATTTTAAATACAGGATGCAGCATATGCCGTCATCACATTTGATGTTCCTATAATTTTAAATAGAACTTTAAAACAATTACTTTTTTAGTAATATGTTTATTTAGTTATTTGTTTTAACTGTAAATTTCCAAATATTCCCGCCAAGTGGCCGCCTTTAGCGTCGAACTTAATGACATTTTCTATCATTATCCTCAACATTTTGACCGGTAGATTTTCTATACCGGGGGCTAGTGCTGTGAAAAATGTATCATGGTATTACAAATACTGACCCTTGGTACTCATTTAAATACCCTGGCGAACGTATTTGTTGTCTTCTCCGGAAAAAAAAAGACGATCTACCTAGCTGTGGATCATGACCCAAAACTGTTTTAAAAAAATCTGATGTGGACAACACACGACTTCTTTGTACGCAAGACCAACATGACATTCATTTTTTCTATTTTTTTGTCCTAATCCATAACAAACTTTATTACAAAAACCAAAAAAGTATATAATTTTTAAATTTACATATCTCGCTTATACACGGAGCTAATTTAATAATACTTGACGTGCTAGTCGCAGAATTTCTAAAGGCCGAAAATAATAAATTTTTAACCATTGACTGAACTCCAGAAGTTTTCCTTTATCCATTTATTTCTAAAATCTAAATAAACCATTTTATTCAAGAAAAACTGCTGACAACTTCAGGTAATGTACCACTTCCGATTAGCCTGTTTTGCACTAAAATGCGAATTAAAATAGTCCCAATTTCCTCATTTTATTGCGGTGTGTAGTGTTCATACTACTTTGTTATAGTATGATTAGCGAATGAAAGTTGACGTTTAGATTATTTAGTAGATGCGGTTTCTTTTGAAAACATTTCCCTATATTTGATTTGAAAAGAAACTGACCCTTATGTATTCCCTTACAGAAGATTAGATTGTACTCAATACCAGGAGGCATATAAAATGACCTTAGCAACAGGATTCAGGGATGTATTTAAAAAATTTAATATCGCAAATTCTAGTTCGTTCGTCTCAGGTGTTAGCAACCTTCGAGCCGGAATTACTTTTAGAGGAAATTATAAATAATCCTATTTCAAAGAATTGCAAAACTAAATAGTTTGAAGATCAAAATATTTTGTTATAATCAACATAAACGAAACATGTTTTGATATTCAGTTACCCTAGTCGGCCATCTATTTTCAGCCAGACATAGTAATGTATTTCTGTGCTTTCCTAGTCCAGTATTTAAATGGGTTCATGCAAAAATTGCATACCTGAATACTTCGAACAATTCTATTCATCTCTAGAGTTTCAAAAGAAACCACATCTATAAAATAATTTAAACGTCAGCTTTCATTCGCTAGTCATACCATACACACTTTTGAACAATAAAATGACAGATGACGCGCAAACAAAAAATGGCGGCATCTTTCAATAGGGTGCTGATATCTGCGCCATCCTGTCATCAAGATGATGATTTTTGGATGATGGACCCTATAGCAAATATGATCAAAATGGCGTAAAGGATGAAGTTTATTTTTTAAGTCCTACCTACATCTCCCTAAAAATTCCTTCGAATTCTGCTGCCGATAGTACCTATGTGTTAATTACCAGCGAATCTTCCTGGAATGAAGAAGACGGATTACAAAGAGCGTTCGTTACTCGCTGTTAGTTAAACGCTTGGTGGGTGTGGGTGTGGGTAGAGCAGAGTTGCACCCTTGGGGCCCACCCGCTAACAGCCTGCGGCCCGATACAGATCGATACCAACACGTGGTGTCATATGCTCATAAATCAACCTAATTCAATAGCGGAGATAGTAATTGCTGGTGTGATTTCAATTTACAAGCCAAGCACATATGCAATGCGATAATGTACAGTGTGCTCAAAAAAATTCTTAACTTGGAGTAGGCTATGAACAAAGACACGTATGTCAATTTAAAAATATTTAATTAAATGTCAATTTGACATGCGATATTGTCAAAAATGTTATCTAATGAAATCAAAGTTTTTCTTCTTGAATCTCATTTTAGAATTGGAAACAAATTGGAAAACAGCGAATGTCAATATACTGTATCCTTCTTTATTGTTTTTTCTCCTTAAAATTACATTTCAAGACCAATTTTGACATCTTGACTTTCTATGCAGGCCCGGATTAGCATTTCTTTACGCCCTAGGCCAAAATTTATGACTGCGTTCCCCTGTCCCTCTTTATATATATCGAGTTTTAATGGTTGATTTCATTAAATTCTTGTTCCATATCGGTGCCTTTATGAATCTATAAACGCACTGAAAACATGTTAAGAAGATCTATAAACGTACTGTTTTTGGAGCTTTTTGTTTTCTAGAGGTGGTATGACTTACTGCTTTTAAAACTGATACATAAATGATATATCAACATCAAACTGCTGACAGTCAACAAAGAATTTTCATCCCTGAAGTTAAATTTGTTAGAGGGAAGTGCTACCAACGTAACTGATTTTATAAGTCGCTTTTATTAAAAATTTAGTAGAATTATAAAATTGCCCAAATAGAAAAAAATTATTTAAAAACATGTATCATAAGAACTGTGATCGCACTTGTCCTTTATAAAACTCACTGCGAAACGGCTCGTTTTCCAAAGTTGAACTCGTGGGTTAACAGATTGCCTTATGAAATTTGTTTTCTATATACCTACTATTTATCAGTCATCAAAGCTATATTTACCATCTTTTTATAACTAGCTAAAGATTACCACTTTTATTTTGCTTCTCTATCTCTCAAATGAAACGCATGTAAACAATAATTCTGGACTTATTAGATGCAGTTTTTAATTCTGAACAGTTTTACAGTCATGAAAATTTTACCATTGTATTTGCTAAGATTCATAAGTAGACACCCGGTATATAAATATTAGAATTATTTAAAATCTTCGACAACTGTCATAGCTCAACAGGATTTACCAATCACTCTACTATACTGATTTTGTATAATTAAGGCGAATGTGACAGTTTACATCGTTTAGTAGAGGTGATGCTAAATGTCATGAGCTATGAAATGCGCACATCAAGAAGAGGGACAGCTAGAGAAAGGTCAGACAATAGGGGAAAGGGAAAGAGACAGATAGAGTTTTGCTTTCTGCGCAACATCTCTTGAGATTTTCTCATTTATCCAACTACTCGATGTGCGCCCCCTCCGTGCCTATGCCCTAGGCCATGGCCTAGGTTGGCCTTATGGGTAATCCGAGCCTGTTTCTATGTTCATAGCCTACTCCGAGTATGGGATTTTTTTGAACACACTGTATTAATAATAATCAGATATGTATAATAGGCTATTTACGTGGTACCGAAAATCTGATCACTAAATATCTAAAGTAAAGTTAAAAACGTACGTAAAAATATAAATTTTAATTTAAAAAAAATATATGTTTTTTAATAAATTAAGAAAGAAGATTTTCTTTGACGTCATTATTTTGAACTGGAGAAAGGGATGCATATTTAAGAATGTAACAACCTGTAGAAGGCAAGCGAGTGCAAGTTTTAATTTGATTTTGACATTAGTTCGTTTTTCTGTCACTGTCTCTCTTCTTTATTATTTACAATTTGCGTGGTTTCTGTTACTTGTATTATGTATTTCGATTTGTTAAGCAGGATTTGGAAAGATTTTAACTTAGCTTATACTCGTACAAGATTTAAATGACAAACGAAAATATTAACCTCCAAACTGTTATTCAAACGTCATAAATGATCTGTCATGTTTAAATTACCCGCACATGCCATTGCTATTGGACGTACCGATGTTGTTGCTTTACGGCCAGTCATTGGTTTGGCGTAATTCTACGTCATAAATGGCGGAAATTTAAATATTAAAATTTCATTAATTTTTTTTCTGGCCAATTAATGAAAATTTTGCCAAAAGAAAAAATATTGGTAGCAAGTTTTTATCGTCTCTTCAAAAATATTAAATAAAAAATGGCGCGCAAGTAGCCCATTCTATACATCTCCTCGTAAGTTTAAACTTTATGTAACAACAAAAGAATAACTAAGAGGGTGTAATTAGGGTGATCTGTTTCCAGTGTTAATAAATATTAAAGTGTTGATTGCATGTCGGCGGGAGGGGGGGGGGTTGAATAACAATCCAAGTAATGAAGTAATTATTTAGCGCCGACTTAGGACCGGGTAATTTTAAGCACCTGCTAATTTCACTCTATTTAGGTCACAGCTCTAATCAATTTCCAAATTCTCTCGCTTGTCTTACACACGAGAAAAGAAACATGATTCCAATCACAAGAAGAAACTTTTAACTCTTTAAAATTTTCCGTTAAAAAAAGTTATATTAAGTATCTGCTTATAATTTGATTGCTATTATTTAAAATTATGAGAAGATTAATGCTGCAATTCTGAACAAATTTGTAAGTCTTACAGATCTGTAAATATGTAAAAAATTGACAAAAACGCATCTATTTTTATTGATAAATATAAAATTATACATGAGTGGCAGCTTTCGTTGCGATTTTGTTCATTATTTACAGATTTACAGATATGTAAGTTTTACAGATTTGTTCAGAATTCCAGCATAAGTATGTAATTTCTTCACAGACGAGAAATGTAATAGAAAAAGAGTTTTGTCGAGAATCTGGGGAATCGAGTTCGATTCCGACAAATGGCACAAAATTGACCCCTGTGGTGCATTTACCACGCCAGAAATGAGTGCTCGTAAGGTGACGCTTGGTAAACCCGCAGGGTACAAATATATCATCATCATTACCGAAATCTGGGTACAAAGAAAATTGGCACACCCAATCTCGCACCCAACAATGGGTAATATACACAGACAGATTGCTTTGGCGTACATATTTCCGCTCATTTTCACCATTCCTCGCAGTAAAAATATATACTTCCAAAATAAACGTCATGGTCTTCCATAAACAACCAGTCTAACGTAATGATTTGCATAAATAACAATTTAATTATAAAGGTAAAAACAAACTCTGTCAAAAAAATCAAATTCATAACGTCGCTGACTTTTCCAAATGTCGGTATATAGCAAACATAATTTGACATTGCCGGTAAATTGATACTATTTTTTTCCGTGAAAGATAATTTTGATCATAATCAGAACTTTTTCGAGTCACGTGACATTCAATCATTCTGGATCACTCTGTATTTATTTTATTTATATTATAATTATTCCCTATTGTACGTAATTAATCAAGATGCTGAGTAAAGTTCGGGAAAAAAAATCTGATGTGGCCAGCACATGACATCTCACCAATTCCATGTTTAAGTATATATATAATAATATATCGTAATATATTTTTCACGAAAATCTGTTTAGAGCATCAAGTAAAGTGTCACTTCCGGGTTATCAATTTTACTCAAATTCTAATATTATGTTCCCCTTTATATAAAAATCTTTAAAACTAAAATTGAAAAGTTTTGGAATATATCATATATTTCCTACAAAAATCTGTACAGAGCTTCAAGTAAAGTATGACTTCCGGTATATAAATTTTTATGAAAATCGAATATGTTGTTCTCCTTTATATAAAAGTCTTTAATACTAAATTTAAAAATGTTTGGAATATATTATAATATATTTTTTACGAAAAGCTTCAAGTAAAGTATCACTTCCTGTTTATCAATTTTAGCCAAAATCTAATATGTTATTTCCCTTGATATAAAAGTCTTAAATACTAACAGTGAAAAGTTTTGGATTATATTTTAATATAGTTTTTTATTAAAAACTATTATGGGCTTCAAGTAAAGTATCACTTCCGGTTGTTCAATTTTACCCAAAATCTAATCAACTATTTATATGAATGCAGGAAGCTTAAATAGGAACAAAAAACATTACCTCTCTTACCTTTGAAAGTGTAATCTTGGTAAAATGATTTGATTTAATTGTCATTTAATTAACAATCCGACGTTTTGGTTCCTAATAAACGATCATCAGGGTTATGATAAACGTCGGATGTTAATTAAATGACAATTTAATAATATCATTTTACCAAGACTGCATCTCCAATATTTTTTTTCCAAACATCGTACCAACAGTCAAGAAATGCCAGTAACTATGCTGAGTAAAGTTTAAACAACTACTGCCAAGTGCTATATTTAATAAATTGAATTTCTTTTTAAAGCCAAGGATAAATTACAAGAGAAACAGGTGCATTTTGTATTTCATGATCTACTTACAAGAAAAGAATGTAACCTTTATTTTACAGTACCTATTTACATTTTATTGGTTAATTCGACATTGAACAGTAGAAATGTTTACAAACTTACAAAAATCGTTATCAAAATTAGAATCTAGGATCTAAATCTATTGTAATTAAAAACAACCAAGAAACTACTAATCTTCCGGTTCTAAAAATATCTCTATTTGGACGCCCCAAAATAATAAAGACTTATTTTGATCTTATGTGGGCAGAAAACCAACAGAAGGATCTCGAACTGGAGGCAGATTCCCGATCGTAGACTACGCGATTGCCGAATTGTCTGGCTGCGCCGTCGGTCCATCGATTCCATTCAACAAGTTCGGGGGGTGGGGGTGTTCCTTCCGCTTCACGACCTCCAACACGGATACACTTGATGAGTTGACTGGGATACAGGCCACGCTGCCAACTTCCAAATAATTAATCTTCTAACTTCAATTTTTCTTTTGTTCTCAGTCCGATTCCGTTGTCGCAATATTTTAAACAACGGAGAGGAAACGGAAACGGATATGCTTGAAGCGTTTTTTTACATCGAATTTTAATGTTCAGTTAATTAATATAATGAACGATTAAGGGTAAAGTGTTTATTAATTGGCTGTTTTTCAGCATGATTTTTTCTTTAAAAGTTCGGAAATTATTTCATTTTTAGCCAAACGAATTTAACATTTAATAATTTAAAAAATTATTTAAAAGAGCAAGGACAATAATCTTGGTTTTCTTCATACTCGCTTCTATACAGGGTGTTTCAAAAATACTGTTAAAAAATTTAAGGGCATATAGTACTGAAAAAAAAGTAAAAAATCTGATGTGGACACCAAACGACTTCCTGACGCAAGAACAATATGAAGTATAGACCCAATTATAAAATTACACGTATTTGACGTAATTTGACATTAATATCTATTTTTTATTTTATTTTTTTGTTATGTTTTGTCCTAATCCATAGCAAGTATATAAGTTTTAAATATACATATCTCGCTTATACAAAGGGCTAATTTAATAATACTTGATGTGCTTAGACGCAGAATTTAATTCTCTAAAACTCTTATTTGAAGCATTTATTTCTAAAATCAAAATGAAACCATTTTATTCAAGAAAAACCGTTAACAAAATCAGGTAATATATCACTTCCGGTTAACCTGTTTTAACCAAATTGTGCTATGTTGATATAAAAGTTTTATATACTAAATTTGAAAAGTTTTGGATTATATTTTAATATAGTTTTTCATTAAAATCTATTATAGGCGTCAAATAAAGTACCATTTCTGGAAATTATGTAATGACCAAAAAGGGAGGTGCACAACTAAATGTTATAGCAGTCCTAAAAACAAAATTTCAACTTTCTACGTACGTACGTATAGACGTCATGACGAAATTAGTCAAAATGAATTCAGGGATGGTCAAAATGGATATTTCCGTTGAAATCTGAAAACCGACATTTTTCGCGATTACAATACTTCCTTTACTTTGTACAAGGAATTAAAAGCTTAATCAACATAGGACTGATTCCGAGAAAAGCGAAAAATCGAAAAAAACTGACAAAGATAGTGGTCGAACAAAATTTTGCCTATGTCAGTAAATAGACTATAAAAAAACAATAAAATTTTATGTGAAACATTTTTTCTCAATTTCTAATAGTTACGAAGTTATCTGAAAATTAAATATTGGCCAAGGTCGTCACAACATTTAACATAGTACAATTAACAGATTTAAAAAATAAAATAAAAACACATCTATGATGACCTCTGAAAGGTAAACAAAAAATCCCATTTAATCAAAGTCGTAACTCTTATAGTTTTTGAGATAGCAGACCCAAATATCGGAAACTATGGAAGATCGGACCCATGTTGTATAAGCTTTTTTACTCATTTTGGTTAGTACTATATACCCTTAATTTTTTTTACAGTATTTTAAAACACCCTGTATACTATTTAGACAATATTTTGAGCTAAGGTTTTAATAATCTTCGACTGGTGTGTCATAAACATTTTTTAAAGGCAATTTTATTTTATTTGTACATATATTGTCAAAAATAAAAGAATATATTGGAGAAATGTAACTTGTATAAATATTAAACTCAATATAAGCTAGATGAAGTATGATAAAATATTTCGAATTCCATAAATTCCAAAATTCCTTTTATAAGGAAAAGGTTCTGCAGACATTTAAAAACACATTTCTACATTTTATTAAAAATGTAACAATACACTTCCTCAATAATTTCCTTTAGTGACAATTCCATTACATTTGTAGTTTGTTCGAGTATATCCCGCCAAATGACATTTTATTTTATTTCCAGGTACTACATCTCCTTGATCAAGTTACGATGTCTACAGCAGCGCCATAATAATCCTGTGGCAATAGAAGGAACTAAAGCAGAAGCCTCACTTGTTTCGGGTTTCGCGATAACCGAGCCGTATATAATCTGGTTCGTTGTCGACGAAACCTGCACGATGTGGGGAATAAAATCACCAAACTTCAAGGACATTGGAATAGTGTTTCACGAAAATCAAGATATACAGTTGGTCTTGTCTTGATCTTGTCTTGAAAGACAAGACCAAGACAAGAAGTATTTTTTATTTCACAAGACAAGACAAGAAAGTATCATCAAGAATCAAGATTTCTTGACAATTAAAATTGCAAATCCACATTTGTATGCTGTGTGTGTGTGGATCCTTTTAACGTTCTAACTCAAATACTTAGTATTTCTAATATAGAAAGAAGAAAGAAGCCATTAGATTTTAGTGCAAAATCGAGCAACCGGAAATGGCAATTTCCGTGAAGCACAATATAGTTTTTCATATAAAAATACCTCTAAATCTTTTTTCGCGATTTATTTATTCTATATTATAAATATTAAAGATTATTAAATTTTTTATAGGTATTATATTGGTATGTACTTTTTCTATATATTTTTAAATAAATTTATAAAATTAACTATTTTAAGTACTGTAGGCTATGATTTATTATATCAGATTTTTATTAGATTTGAGAGGGAGAAATTATTTTGGGAAAAATCCGATTCCGAATCTAATTTATTGTTCTTTGCCCACTCATTGTTCTAAATAAAAATTACGGAATATTGAAATAACACAATAAATAAGTAAATAAATAATCAATGAACAAAATTTAGTAAATCTATTTCATGCGCGACGCGACCATCAAAATAACATTATGTGACTAAAGGGGCAAAGGTAGACGCAAACGCCAACGTTACAGTTGAGCTTTCGGATTGGATAAAGCGATAGAGAAAGGGGATTCCCCTAAAATGTCAAGAAACAAGAAATATCAAGAATTCTTGGAACAAGATACGAATTACGTCGTCAAGAAACGAGCAAGACAAGAAATTTTTATTTTCTTGTCTAGAAAATCAAGCCAAGACAAGAAATGATCAATACACTACATTGGAAATAGCAAAATTAAATTGTTTAACACTTTACAATTTTTTACCTTCCGTCACCCTTAGGTAAGGAAGGTATTGTCTTTGGTCATAAAATTCGGTGGTGAGTTTTTGTTGAATAAACACGTTTTAGAGTCCCTGGAATGTGACGATTTTTTCGAATCAGATCTCTAATACTACAATACAAAAAATTATAATTCTTTCGTATTCCTTTTCTTTACATCTATGTGAAAAGATGATGATCAACCGGAAGTACCCTCATTTTAAGATTTTAACAGTTTTTCTTGAAAAAATACTGTTAAATATCATTTTTCCATATTTAATGTTATTATAAATATTAAAAAATATTTTATTCTCTGTACGGCTTGATTACATTTTATACTTCATATTCAATGGATATAGAGTTAAAAAATTATAAAAAAAATAATTTTCATAAAGCAGCTAGCTATGGTACAACCATGGAAACCCCTACTATATTAAGAAAATGTTGATTGACAGATGTTAGTGTCAAGTGCAATTGATATGCTTGTGTTATAATTTTACTGTATATATAGAATCTCTTAGGTACATGAAACTTTCTGTATGGAATTTGTACAAAATACATAGAACTGACAGAAGGTATAGTATGACTAGCGAATCAAAGTTGACCTAGATTATTTAAGAGATGTGGTTTCTTTTGAAAACATTTCCCTATATTTGATTTGAAAGGAAACTGACCCTTATGTATTCCGTTACAGAAGATTAGAATTATACTCCATACAAGGAGGCATTTAAAATGACCTTAGCAGCAGGATTCAGGGATGTATTTCAAAAATTTAATACCGGAAATTCTAGATCGTTCGAATCAGAATTACTGTTAGAGGAAATTAAAAATAATCCTATTTCATAGAATTGATCTAAATATTTTGTTATAATCAACACAAACGAAAAATGAAAAATATTCGTTTTCCGGGAATGGACTATGTCATATTTTGAGTCAGAGCTCAACGTTTCGCCCGCAGTCGTATGGGGCATCTTCAGGAGCAAGGGGGATAGTACTGTCTTAAACAAGGCTACCCGACGTGTCAACCACGCTAGAGGTCGAGTTTAAGCAACAAGAGGGGGAGACTCAGTTTACAAGGTTACCCGACATGTAAACCACGCTAGAGGCTAAATAAACCAAGTGACGAAAGGAAGGCCGAGAAGACAGTTATATACTAATCTAAAGATACGGTAGATGAGCAACAGGAACTAATGGCAATATAGTTGCACATTTACCACCGTCACAAGTCAATCTGACATATAACTGCTCTGTCGGTATATTATATAACCAAACAAAATGCCGCACTACTGTGAAAATAAAATACGGCATTCATTTACAAAAACGAAAGTATAAAATGCTTAGATTAGATTGAAGCAATAGCTCAAGAAGAATGGAAAATAACGATAAATTAAAATTAAATATAAAATAAATTGTGAGAACAGTTGTGCTGCCACCTGCAAAAGTTTAGCGTGAACGCTCCCAATGGACATCTACTTTTCACTGCACTAGTTTAATGTACTTGAAACAAATTAATTTTTAGTATGGTGGAGGATCTCATTGTGGCGACTGTAGAAAAAATCTTGTGTGTGTTTCGAGCGCAAATGAACATTGTCGATTTCGAGAGAATGCCGCGCTCCTGCGTCGCTCGACAACAACCTCTCAATCGACAATGTCCCATTTTGCGCTCTTAATACACAAATAGCTATTTTAGAGTCTAAAGAAAGAAAAATAGACAATATTTTGATAAGTACATACTACGAGTACCAACTGTAACCCACCAAATCTTCCACCCACGAGCTGCCAATGGAGAGAGATAATAATAGATTTAGGTAGTGTATATTTTTAAAGCTACCGCTGACGAACGGCACTGGATAATTGTGTGTAATTGTCAGGGCGATGACAGTAATCAACTAGCGAAATGTAATTAATACGATGGTGATTATGCTGGTGGATATTGGCAGAAGTTTCATAAATATCACCATATTTTCATTTTACATTTCACAATGTTATTATAATGTAATCCACATGTTTGTTTTTTGATCGTGTAATTTATGCGCAAACATGAATTATTGCAAATTACTTCATTTTTATTTCGACAAAAAACTGATACCATGTGTAATAATTAATAAAAGCAATATCATTTTCAAAAATATTTATATGATAATAGGATGTTTAATCAAAAAACATCGAGAATTTTCATTCGTTTCAAAAAGTAATAATTCATTCAACAATATTAATTTGCCTCAGGGGTAGCTCTCCATAAGGGCTGCAGGGATGCAGCCCCTCCAATATAAAATGAAAGTTCCAATTTTGTTATTACTCTTAAATTTTTATTTAATAACAACTATTTTCTGGTTTTTCAATAAAGTACTGCTGCTTAGTAACTCATTTTTAAACAATAATTAAATAAATAAATAAAATAAATATATCATCACGGATTATTACCCATTGCTGGGTGTGGCAATCTGCTTGTACACAGATATCGGTAATGATGAAATATTTGCACCGTGCGGGCGCTTACCAGGCGTCACCTCACGGGCACTCAATGCTGGCGTGGAGAATGCACCACAGGGGTCAATTTTGTTCCATTTTAAAATATTTGGCGTCGATCGGTATCCGCAGATTCGCGACCTGACACTCAGGCACGCGGCCACGAGACCCCATAAACAATAATTGTATTTTTCAATAGTCGGTGTCTTGTGCGAGCTAAGCATATTAAACGTAAAATTATTTAATACTAGCATTTTCCTAATATTAATCATCGTAAAAATGAACGAAGAGAATAATTCTTTAAATATTTGCAAGTTTAAAATTTTCAGAACTGGACCTGCCAGAAATACTTAATTAATTAAAGATAGGGTTATTGATAAAATTGTAAATCAAAAATAAAGAATAGGATTTAAATATAAATAAATAATTAAGTCATTTTTATATAAGGTAATGTACAAGAAATAGAATCTTTTGTAAGGAACTTTCTGTATGAAATTTGTGCAAAATACATAGAACTGACGGAAGGTAATGTGCTGGCCACATCAGGTTTTTTCTATATGGCCGCAAAACTGTCCTTTCAATAATCACTACGTCTTGGGCGTGGTTTCGGGCAAGAGGAAAAGTCCAGGGAGCCATGTTTTATGAATACGATGCAAAATCCTAGAGTTGTTTACCCACAATTATTTTCGTATGAGCCGTATAAAATACCAACTTCTTCATCAACCTCCCTTATCATTCGGGGATTAGTAAGCAAAATATCTTTAATTTTTGTCACATTTTAATCACCAAATCAGATTTTTTTACAGTTACGGATGTACATATTTTGCTGTCAAAGGTATTCATAATTTAAATAAATTAGCAGTCAGTGATAAAATTTAACAATGCACACTCACTGAAGCACATGGACATTATAGAATATATTACAATGGCAGATTGGCACACCCAGCAATGGGTAATAAGCCGTGATGATATATTTATTTATTTAATACATTGTTCATATAATGATGTTAATTCACTTCAATTTTATTTATTTTCTTTCAATATTGTATATTAGCTATTCATTGTAACAATTTTCCGGAAATTCCATAATAAATAATGTCATTGTGTAAATATGTTGTCATAAAATAATTTACAATGAGCCGCCGTGAACATTATTTTGATGCACTCGCCATAAACTTTAATTAAATCTAGCAAATCTGATTACCTATTCAAAATAATTCAGCGTTCAGCATTAAATGCTATTACATTTTAAAATGAACTATAATTGTATTTGTTTTTGATGGTCGGTCAATTAAAGCTAATGCAAATTTCAATATTGTACCTATGTACTCTTAACGCAATATAAACAATGCAAATTTATAATATATTTAATATATTAGGGTAATTTGTCACAATATTGACAAATTTTATATTCATTGATTTTGAAATTATAGCGTTTGAAATAATATTTTCTTTATTAATATGTATTCCAAAAACGAACAATTCAGGAGGTTTAATCCAAAAGTCGTTTCATCCACTTAAAAAAAAAAGTTCAAAGTATTCAGTAGATAGAGCTCTATAGTTTAAAACACTGTGTAACTACCACGTAAATTAAGCTTGAAAAATGTATTTCATTCCAAAATTCGCCTTATCCGTTGACTGTGGCAAAACCAGCCAATGGCGTAAGCGAAAACGGGTCACCTGATCATAATATAAGTTTGAATGCTTATAACCTTCAAAACTTATTGAATCATGTAATTATTTTTCACATTTTACTTTACACGATGTATTACTTTTATTCATAGTATCCAGCGGCGGATTTCCGCACAGGCGCAGGAAGCGCACGCTTGGGGCCTTTTAAATCGAGGAGGTCCCAAATTTCATGTCTCAAAATAAAAAAATCTGGTGTGGCCAACACAATACCTTCCGCCCTTTACAGCCCGAGTCACAAAAAAGATTAAGTTAGTCCTAATTTTTGGATTAGCGAATTTTACTCTAATTTTGACAGTTTATTTCTTAAAATATAGTCTAATCTAATCCAAGTAACTACCTTTTTTAACCCCTCAACAGGAATAAATCCCATTTACAGAGTGGGTTCACATTCACACACATCCATGCCTTAGTGGGATTCGAACCCAGAGCCCCGAGGGCACTCATAGCATGAGGCGTTGTTCTAACAAGTGAGCCACCGAAGCTTCCTTTTCTATTGTTGTATTTACTTTTTTCTTTTTAAAACGTTACTAATATTATAAATGATTAGTTCTTTGATAGTGACACTTATCTATCGGTTACAAACATTTGAATAACTGCGTTTTATTTGTTTAAAGCGTAGGCTCTGGGATTTAAATTATAGATAATTTTATAAATTTATCCATAAAATATATAGAAAAAGTATTAATGCAAATCTATAGAAAATTTAATCATATTTAATTTTCATAATAACATTAATCTCGAAAGAATAACATTTAAAGGTATTTCTCGAAGAAAAACTATTTTGAGCTTCTAGTAAAGTGCCATTTCTGGTTATCCGATTTTCACCAAAATCTTCTTTCCATTACAGAAAAAGTTCGAAATACAAGGTTTCAAAATTTTCTAAATCATAGTATTTGAGTTAGAGTGGAGGATCCACACACACACACACACACACACACACACACACACATACACACATAGACATCATCGTGAAAATGTTAAAATTGGATTCTAGGGACCTTAAAACCTGGTCATTTACCAAAATTTTTAGCACGATCCCTATACCTCCCTTACCAAGGATAGCGGGAGGTAAAAAAATAAATAATTCTTTTACTTACCAACAAGGCAGCAATCTTTTACAGCAGCAGCGCGATAATCTACAACAAAAATGAAAATTTTAGTATTATGATGTAATAGTAATTTACGTATAATTCGTAAAACCATACCGCCCCAAGAAATTTTACAATTTAATTAAAAGAGTGCTTCAGGGGAAATTCACATTAATATTTGTATTATTTTGATATATAGAATTGATCGATATTGGAAGTGGTGATAGATGCAGATAAAACAGTTTTTCTTGTAACCATTCTTTTTCTCATACATTGTTGATAGCAGCAAAGCTACTACTGCTCTGGCTCGCTGGTATTATTTAAAAATATTCTTTTGTAAATTTTATTATGTTCACTGCGACTTATTTACATAGAAGAAATAAACGATAATCCTTTTTCTCGTGAAATATCTCTATGCAGTTGCTTTTTACGTTTATAATCTTGCATTGGAAGTACAGTGACGTATCCAGCGATCAATGATATTACACGGCAGTGGTCGCATCGGTAAACAAATCTGGATTACGTGGATCAGTTTCATGAAATTAATGCATTTATAGACAGAATAAATTGTATTCCAATGGCTCACTACCGTCGCCTCACTAAACGTTATTACATTGTCAAACGAATAACTGTTTAGCCGATTTAAAATTACCCTATAACTATTGTAAATTGTTAATTCGAAAGAGAATTTATTTCAATGCTGAGCGTACCGACAAAGAGACCGCAGTTTGGACTCGACTTCAAGGCCCTGTTTCATAAAACTTCTGCACTTGTAAATTACCACTGTTGAACTTGTCAAACGAATAATTTGACAAGTTTCTGTTTCAAAAACCTACAAGTGTAAATTACAAGTGACAAGTAAACTAGTCCGTTTCTACAAGTGTATTTTTGCAGTTTACAAGTGTAGCGTTTTAAGAAATATTTACTTGTTTTTACTACTAGTATTTTACAAGTAAACAGTAACCATGAATGAAAGATTGGTCATTTGAAAATTACAAGTTGACAATTGATATCTTTATGACAATTAATTATAGGAATTTTCTTATGTAATGTAAAAAACATGTGGTCCAGTGATTCAAAAGAGGAAGATGTTCATGTTCATTTTCGACAGGCTAGAATTTTTATAAGAAAATTGTGCTATGAATGTATTGAACAAAAGTATGAACGATTTAGATTGTCTTTATAAAAATTGAGGCATTTAATAATTCAATACTTTTCGATATAGTCCTTTCGCCGATACGAGACAAATTGGAACTAACCCGAGATCCGAACCAAGTCATTCTTATTAGTCGATCATGACAAATCTGAAGATTCAACTTCAAATTTGTCATCATCGACCAATAAGAATGACTTGATCTCAGGTTATTTCCAATTTCTCTCGTTTCGGGGAAACGGACTATAGCAATATTTAAAAGGGAGCAATTATTCCAATATTAAAAAAATTGATTAATTTAATTAAAATTTTAAAAGAAAATATGAAAATGAGTTTAAGTTTAAATAAATAGAGAAAGTTATACTGCAAAGTGAGACTATAACAAAAGCATTTGCCACTGTTCATAATAAATTTGTTAACAAATCCCTGATCCCGGCAATATTGCCAGTCCTTCTCACTAATGCGTGCGAAACAGCAAATTCATGGATTAATTTCTATTTTTCGCATTTCATATTTTTTGTTAAATTTGTGGAAGAAGCGCGAAATAGAATGTCTTTATGTTCTTTAATTTCCAGAAAAAACGCCAATTTAACAGCATTTTTGCCATATTAAATATAATTACAAATCATTATAATTTCACCTGCTTTACTTTCATTGATTGCAAGGGTTGAATGCCTTAGTTGAATGACAAAATGTGTATAAAATTAAATTATTTTAAAACGCATATTTTTTAATGTGATTAAAATATATATTTAAGGCAAAGGTGGCTTCATATTACATTTACTATGAAACCATGGTTTCAAACTTGTCAACTTGTAAAAATACACTAGTAATATTGGAAAACTGACAAGTAATCAAAAATTATTCTTGAAACAGAAATTACTAGAACTTGTCACTTGTATACTTGTCACTTGTAACATGTAACTTGTCGACTAGTAATTTTTATGAAACAGGCCCCAGTTATCACTTATCAGCTTATCACATTTGTGACGTTGGAAATACTGTAACACGAGGGGATGCGGAAAAAATTATGCTACTAACATAGATTACTTATACACCGTAACGTATACGGTAGTATAGGTAATCTGTGCTACCAATACTGTTTACTGCTTTCCCCAACGATGACAATCTTTATTCTGACTGGTTGGTGAAAAGGCAGAACACACACACTTACCCTTTACACTTGATGAACACTTAAAATTTACTGATTAACTAAAGTTTTATTTGCATGATTATTATAATTACACTACAGCTTGCACTAAATTAACTTTCTTTACCTAATTAAAACCAACATAACTAAATCCCAAAAATGCCGTTGCATCCTTAGGACAAAATACTCGCAGAACGCGAGCCAAAACTTCAAACGCTTACATGTTTACTATCTGAGTGCAGACGTCTTCTCGACGTGACAAACTAATACCGACTCTCTAAGACAAAGCGCTATCTTCAGGACAGCATTACCTTAGGGGAACAGGGTGCATAGGCTAGGGCATTCAAAGTCACGCACGTATGTATAATAATTTCTAGACTTAATGATCAACAAATAAATGTCTTGACTATAGATACAAAGACAACGTTGGATACCAATTACCACTGATATAGTATGACATGGGTGAACCCAGACGCGACTATCATAACATGATATGAATTTCTAAACTGAATTTTGAGATTTATAACTTAAATAGATAAACAGAGTTAAAATATGATTATTGAAACCATAATTTAGAAAAATTTATAAAATAGCTATTTATGTAATAAGTTGCGAAAGAAATGTGTTTTAAGCACGCGACGTGAAAATTATCCTACGAGGCGTAGCCGAGTTGGATAACACGTCTAGTGCTTAAGACACGATTTCGCAACGTATTCCATACAAGATTTTTTATACTAGCGTTTTAAAACAGATTATTTATATTTATTCTCAAATGTCAACATGTTGAATTTTTCAAAATTTAAAAGTAGGCAGGCATCAGTTTCATCTTTTTGTTGCTATGGGATTCAATATGTTGTTTAATAAACATGCTCGATGTATAATTTTTCTTGAGAATTTTTGGTAATAAATTTACTTAAAATGAGTGACTCAGAGATTGACTCTGATATTGAAAATGGTGCAGAGGCTGCATTGGCTACACTGGTTCCAGGAAAATCAAAAAAATTGTATGAAGAAACTTAGAAAAAATTTGACAGTTGGTGTGCGGAGAAAAACGTTGGGCACATTACGAAAAGGTAGTTTTAGCCTATTTTTCGAAATTATCATCCATTTATAAGTCATCCACTTTATGGAGTAATTACTCTATGCTCCGAACTATGATATACCTTAATAAGAATGTGGATATAAGTAAATTTACCAATCTTATTGCATTCTTAAAAAGAAAAGCTAGTGGATATAAGCCTAAAAAATCAAAAATATTCACTAAGCAAGAGATAGTTTGTTTCAAGAAGCAAGCTGATGACAAGGATTATTTATTGGCAGACGTTGTGCTAATTGTTGGAATCTATGGGGCATGTCGCCGGGAGGAACTTACGTTTTTACGTGTAGGAGATATTGAAGATTCTACTTCTTTCATAAAAATTAATATTCCAAATACTAAAACGAATATTTCACGATTTTTTATGATAACTGAAGGGTTTATCGATGGAATCAAGTTTGGCAATGTTTCGCAAGTACGCACAACTTCGACCTACTCATACTGAACATCAACGGTTTTTTCGAACCTACAGAAATTTTGAGTGTTGCATGCTTCCTGTAGGTATAAATACCATACCCATACCCAACTGCGAATTCACCTTACGTATTTACATTTGGCAAGAAATGAACGTCATTTGAATTAAAGTGCAAATTATGAAGAAGAAAATATTTTTCGGAAAATGTCAGTGACGTCATACCGTCTAGTTAATGCGGTTAATTCATTGACAGAAAATGAAAATTAATTTAAACGGATATGACAAAGAATAGAATGGTAACGAAAGGTATAAGTGTGAGAAAGTACCTAAATGCCAACTCAAAAAAACAAATTAATTAAGCTGTCAATGTAAATGACAGTATAATTATCGATTATATACCTCAAACACAAGACATACGTTTCATTAATTGCTGAAATTATCTTTCTGTATGCACTGAATAAATTCACAATATACGACATCTGTAAAGGACTGCTTAAATGAACAAATAAATAAATATATCAGCCTGCTTTTACACAGATTTCAATAATGACGATATGTTACAGGCTCCTAAAGCTGCCGAGGAGAGAGCACCACATTTTTCAAGTTGTCTCTAACCGGATTCGAACCCGAACACTTACATAACATACTCCGTAATACTATTATATAAGTCGTTGGATGGCGTTTTAAATTAGCCTGATCCAAAATTTAATTACATTGACTCAAGTGCCTGCTTACATACTCGCACAGAACTACTGTCCAGATCAGATTGGATAACTGAAAGCATCAATGCGACTAAAACTTTAACAAAATATATCAACCGTCGCTTATAAGATAAGCGACACCGGCATCCAACCTGCTAATATGATATATATATATATATATATATATATATATATATATATATATATATATATATATATACAGGGTGTCTTGGAAATAGGGGGACATGGCTTAACCACAGATTCCTGGGCCCATAATAAGACGATTTAACTAAACTTACCTATATCCGACAGTGCATCGTTTAGCCAGTATTCTGCTTTAAAATCCTTCTAAAAAAATAATATTGCTTATAATAACGAAACGCTTTGTTCGATTTGAATGTAAGTTGGTATAACAATCCATATGGTTATAATTCATCTTTTAAGATGGTATTTGTTATTATTAGTGTACCACTAGTGTATGAAACTTGGGTGTCGCGACCATGATTAAACCATAAATTTTTAATGGCAACGCGAATAATGTGAATTTACTGTTTTTCAGAAAGATACATTCAATAGTAAACTTTCGTGTCTCTGCGTAAGTTATGATACCTGTAATGATTTAGTCAGAAAAAAATAAAATGTAAGTGACTGCACCGTGTAATTTTTAAAATAAATTTCTCTAGCAGTCTATCCAAATATCAAACTACTAATTTTTAATGACAGAAACAATTTTTATGAGTTGTCAATCTTCCAAAGTTGTTTAGGAGTGAGCTAACATTATTTAATCGTAATAGCAGGTAAAATACTATAAGGCCGAACTAACGGTTATGTTACTAGTTTTAAAATATGGCAAAGGAAATTTTTGACAACCCGTAAACAATTGTTACTATCATTAAAAATGAGTTGTTTGACATTTGGAAAGACTGCTAGATAAAATTTATTTTAAAAATTACACGGCGCAATCACTTGCATTTTATTTTTTTCTGACTAAATCGTTATAGACATACCTCACGCAGACACACGAAAGTTTACTATTGAGTGTATCTTTCTGAAAAACAGTAAATATACATTATTGGCGTTGTCATTAAAAAGTTATGGTCTATTCATGGTCGCGACACCCAAGTGTTTCATACACTAGTGGTTCACTAACAATAACAAATACCATCTTAAAAGATAAATTAGATCCATTGTCATACCAAATTTGATTCAAATCGAACAAAGCGTTTCGTTATTATAAGCAATATTAATTTTTTGTACAAAGACTTTAAAGCAGAATACTGGCTAAACGGTGCACTGTCGGATATAGGTAAGTTTAGTTAAATCGTCTTATTTTGGTCCCAGGAATCTGTGGTTAAGCCATGTCCCCCTATTTCCAAGACACCCTGTATATACAAAACTTAGAATATTATAGGTTTGTTCGTTCCGCTATACTGCGTTTTACCGCAAAACGCAGTGGTAATTGTCGCTGCGTTTTGCGATTCACTGCCAATTATTTTTCTGTTCGATCCGGTTGCGTTAAATTATTTTCGAAGACACTTCAGACTATTTAATTATGAAGGATACTTAGTAAAAATATATTATTCCATTTTTCATTATTTTAATTGTTTATTATTGCTATAATTTAATTTTATCTTGTTACAAATCATAATTCATATGACATTGACATTTATATATTTTACAAATGTATTTCAATTTCTAAAACTGTAACATTACATAGCATACTTATTGAAAAATAACAATTTTTTCCTAATATTTATTTGTCAAACACTGTTATACTGGCACTTCGTATGTAGACGCGAACATTACCGCCGATTATTTTTTTACCACCGAGTCATGAGTCACTGTAAAAATTATTACCGCCAGCTGCCGCGGCGTTTTACCGCAAGTTACTAAAAAAACGGAACGAACAGAATCTAGTAACTTTACAGTGAACCGCGAATCGAAAAGAACAGCAAATTTCACCGCCGCGGTTTGCGGTAGACGCAGGGTAACGGAACGAACAAACCTATAACTACAGTATATATTTTTCCCTTGATATTTTAGCTACAAAATCAAAATAAACAAATGTGACACAAATTTTATATGATTCACAATTATTCTCTTCCTTTTATTTAGTCCATTCTGTTTTCATTCATGCAATGTTGCACGAAACAAATTAATAATAAAATTAATTTAGTGTTTTGAATTGGAGTAAAAATATCACGATTCACAAACTGGGAATAATACGAATAATTAAGCCGACAAAATGCTCACCTGATGAACGTTGAACGTTTAAAATGTAATTGGATTATTATACTCGCATTCGCACATATTCTGATTCCCGCTAGTTATTTATTCATCCAAATCGCAATTTCATTTACTTATACAGCATATCATATTAAAAATATTTCGGGAATTTGAAAGAAAGTTTGAAATATTGCTGAAACTTTTTTACTTCTCGACGCCTTGAGAAAACATGGTAAAAATCGTAGGTATATTAAGATTTTGACAAACAAAAACGATTTAAGGTGTAACGATGACCCTTTACACTAATTGGTGGTGGATTATTAGAGACCACTTTATTTGGGAGGAACCACTGAACTCAATATTATAGCAACATGGAGATTAGTATAAAAATGTGATGTGGCCAACACCATACCTCCCACTATTTAATTTTTATTAATTTAAATATATATATACTTACATATTTAGTTATTGCGGAAACTGTATTAAGATCCATTCCATATAACTAGGGGTCTATTTACTATTTTCTTTTTAAAACGTTACTGTTATTAATTTGAAATGATTAGTTCTTTGACAGTGACATTTATCTGTCAGTTACATACATTTAAGATATGAACTGTGTAACCAAGGAGATTTGCTTGTTTAAAGCGTAGGCTCAGGGATTAAATTTATAGATAATTTTATTAATTTATCCATAAAATATATAGAAAAAGTATTAATGCAAATCTGTAGAAAATTTAATAATCTTTAATTTTTATAATAACATTAATCTCGAAAAAATAACATTTAAAGGTATTTTTCGAAGAAAAACTATTTTGAGCTTCTAGTAAAGTGCCATTTCCGGTTATCCGATTTACACCAAAATCTAATGGGCTCTTTCCATTACAGAAAAAGTTTTAAATATAAGGTTTCAAATTTTTTTGAATGATAGTATTTGAGTTAGAGTAAAGGATCCACACACACATACACACATACATACACACATTCATGCACCATCGTGAAAATGTTAAAATTGGATTCTAGGGACCTTAAAACGTGGTCATTTAGCAAAATCTCGATATGCGATTTTTAGCGCGATCTCTATACCTCCCTGACCAAGGGTAGCGGGAGGTAAAAATTAAGACGCAATATGGTACAGAATTATTGCATAAATAGTTATAAATCCGAATGGAGTCCATTCTTGAATATTTCTCTCCTCAGGTATAATCAAATTTTTATTTCAAATTGTAGAAATTCATTTCAAATGAAGTATATATAGGCATTATTTATAAGATAATTTTTTGGAAAATTGACCTCTGTGGTGCACTCTCCACGCCAGCAATGAGTGCCTGTGAGGTGACGCCTGGTAATCGCCCGCACTGTGCAAATATTTCATCATTACCGATATCTGTGTGCAAAGCAGATTAGCACACAATGGGTAATAAGCCGTGATGATATATTTATTTATTTATTTCAAATAAATAATGTTTCCAACCGTTTTGAATCCAACACAAGAGCAAATGGAAGGAGAGGATTCTTTAACGTCGTCAATAATAATAATAATAATAATAATAATAATAATAATAATAATAATAATAATAATAATAATAAAAATAACAATATCCAAAGTGCACTAGAGAACATAACTATTTGACATTTGTCAATGAAAATAAATTTTAGCTGTATAAAACAAAGACGGAAAAACCTCTCGAAGCTGAAGCTGACGGCGCATTCCAGTAGTTTATATTAAGTGAAAGGAACACACACACTTGGATATTTATTCGAGAAGGGCACAGACATTCTTTTATTTACATATGTTTACACTGGTTTACACTTCGACCTTAGACTAACTTGTTATTATTGTTACATTAAACATAATTAAACAAGATACTAAACTTATAAAATACTGAGTTCACGTTTGGCGACAGATAACATAATATTCTGGGATTCATATATAGACAAACGATAGTATATATAATGCAGATATCGAATGTATTGGCAATCGAAATTAACGATAGAGGCGCTGATTTTCGAAACAAGATGGCCGCCATACGATGGGTTTGACATATGACAGTTCATATTATTCACAGAGTTTTGTTCACTTTTTATACAAACCGAGTTTAAAAACTTATTTATAGGAGGGCGATAAGTTGAAATATTTAATTATTAATTACTATATTACTCACTCAGCTGTCACTTATTCAATATGGTGCTTCTACTATTGCTTTCCGTAGTACCGATTTGCGTCACTAGAGGGGAAATTTTATCTACGATTGCGAATAAACAATAATATTCAATAAAATTTTAAATAAAATGTTTAGATGTTTTCGTGACTACTCAGAGAAATGCAATGAGTGGGTGTGTGTGTGTGTGTATGTTTGAGTGTGTGGATCCCCCACTCTAATTCAAATACTATCATTCAGAAAATTTTGAAACCTTATATTTCTACCTTATTCTAATATGGGAAGAGACCATTAGATTTTGGAGTATATCAGATAACCGGAAATGGCGCTTTACTTGAAGCTCAAAATAGATTTTCTTCGAAAAATACCTTTAAATGTTATTTTTTCAAGATTTGTGTTACTATAAAAATTAAAGATTATTACATTTTTTACAGATTAGCATAAATACTTTTGCTATAAATTTATAAATTTTTCTATAATTTTAATCCCGGAGCCTACGCTTTAAACAAGCAAATCTCCTTGGTGACACATTTCATATCTCAAATATATGTATGACAGATAAATGTCACTGTCAAAGAACTAATCATTTCAAATTAATAGTAGTAACGTTTTAAAAATAAAATAGTAAATAGAACCTAAGTTATACGGAATGGATCTTAATACAGTTTCCGCAATAACTAATATATATATATATATATATATATATATATATATATATATATATATATATATATATATATATATATATATATATATTTAAATTAATAAAAATTAAATAGCGGGAGGATTGGTGTTAGCCACATCAGATTTTTTTTACAAGAAATACAAATATATTATAATATGGAACTAGTGAGAGATAATATGCTGGCCATATCAAATATTTATTTATAATATAAAATGGGTATGGACATTTATTATAATTTTGATTGCATGTGTATAAAACTTAATGAAGAACTATAAATCAAATCTTTCCTGGGCTTTCGCAATTTACTTCAATATATGTTGAATTGAAAAAGTCTGCTAGATATATTAAATTTTCAATTGGAAGGTGAATCTAGTACTGATACACGTATGTTCTTCCTCAATGTATGTCAAGAGAAGGTCCCCAATCTTCAATATATGATTTTAAAATTGTCATTGCAGTCCTGAAGGATGCATACTCCGCGTAATCTAATTCGCGTGCACTTGCTTCACTTCTACATCAACTTTATTAGATTTTTCCAACGAAAATTTACTTAAGGTGAATATTTTCACAAAGATCTCGTATTTAATCAAGTAGAAACTGATTTTATATTCATCGCTCCTGCGTTTTTGTTACTCTGATACCTGGGCACACTCTACCAAAGTCGTTTCTGTCACAACTAATTTAATATGAATTTGTATAGCACTTTAAAAAGGTTTTATATTTTTTGTACCAACTAAATTTCTGTTTCACAAAAGAATGTATTGCAATACTTTTATAGTAGGTTTAAAGGTGCAAAAATGTAAGTTTAAATTACCTGAAAATTAGTTTTGATATATACATACATCTATGTAAATGCTTCAAAAACAAGATTAAAATATCGGTAGAGCAGTACTCAACAAGACACCTGTGCGCCGTGAAACTATCATTCGCTTGGCATTATTGGTTATATTTCAGCAATTAAGTTATGACAGTCTCCATGTTCTTCTCGCATTTGTGTAAAAAGCCGAATCCACTAAGTGGATACTAAATAAAGATGGGTGTATATATCTATATCATTTCAGACTCGTTCTTATTGGTGAAGTTTGTGACGTCAAACTAAATCATAAATCTAAAGTTTGGACCTTGCAATGTTTAGCTTTATGATTTGGATTCAGAGACCCTAAATTCTGAAGTGTGAATAGAGTCATTACATAATATACGGCCAAAGTCTTTAAATCTAAAGCATAAACAATAAATTTAAACCTAATTTTCATTTGTGAATACACCTTAATGATATCATAGGTATTCTGGCGTGGCAAGAAAAACTAAAATCTAACTGTTAACACTAAAATTTGTAAAATTTCGTCCATTGTAAATATAATGGGGGGTCTCGTGGCCGCGTGCCTGAGTGTCTGGTCGCGAATCTGGGGAACCGGGTTCGATCCTGACCGGCGCCAAAGCGCCAAATATTTCAAATTTAAAATGGCACAAAATTGACCCCAGGGGCCTGTTTCATAAAAATTACTAGTCGACAAGTTACAAGTTACAAGTGACAAGTGTACAAGTGACAAGTTCTAGTAATTTCTGTTTCAAGAATAATTTTTGACTACTTGTCAGTTTTCTAATATTACTAGTGTATTTTTACAAGTTGACAAGTTTGAAACCATGGTTTCATAGGTTTCATAGTAAATGTAATATGCAGCCACCTTTGCCTTGAATATACAGGGTGTAAATGAAATAAGTGCATTAAATTTAACCAGTAATGTAACTCGATGAGAGGAACAATATTTCTTAATAACTTTTTTTTCTAAGTCTTTTAGATTTTGAGTTAAAATTCTTTAAAGATTTGCTGCATATTTCGTTACCCGCTCATGGAGAACAAATGACTGTTGCCGTGTTCAAGTGGGATACAATCAGCTCAAAAATTGTCGGTTATCGGTTACACTTACAGTCACAGTAATTAATAAACAAATCAAGGGAAATAACATTATTATTAATTAATACGTAAGAGTACAATTTTTAAAATAAATAAATTTAAATTTTGGATAACAAAATTATAAAGTTGTGTTTTGAACCAGGGTTTTAATTACCTTTGAATAGTGTGAATAGAGGAAGACAAGGAGAGACGAGGAGCAAAAGCATAGTTGTTAGGTTATGAGATGATTATTTATCGTCGAGAAATCATAATAGTTTAAATACGTTATTCAAAAAATGTAAGTACAAACTTTTGTCCATTTAAAAGAGGTACATGAGTATCAATAATTAGTCGTCCATTTATTGTTCCCGCCCAAAACATTTTTTAATGAAAATTTTTACAGCATTTTCGTCTGTCAAGATGTGTATTGTGCATAATAAATACACCTTCCCAAGTAAATTCAGTTTCATGAATGAACATTATGAGCCATTCCCAAAATTGAAGTCTGTTATGTGCTGAAAACATTGAACTTTTTGCACATGGTATGGATACAGATGTACAAGATTAACAAATGTGCGAATATTAAGAACAGAATGATTTGGTGATGATTTGGAAACGCTCCATGTAAATGCGTTGGCAACTCCATGACACTGTCTTTATGAGAACCGTGATGTCAAGTAACATGTAGTACAGATACGAGTAAAAAATAAATAAATAAACCATAGGTAAGTAATTACAATGTCTGTGTACTCGCATTTTGACAGAATTTTAGCTTATAAACAAGTTTATTACTAATGTCAAAATTTAATTGCAACAATTGACAGGACTGTCAATTGCTAAAACAAAATTTTTCATAGCTATTGCTGCTGCATTCAATTATCACAAAAATATTTGGAACGACTCGTCAATTTACGGGGTGGTAAAAATGCTAAAAAAATATGCGATTTCGAGAAAAAGTTATTAAGAAATATTGTTGCTCTCGATGAGTTATACTACTGGTCAAATTTAATGCACTTATTTCATTTACACCCTGTATACTTTAATCACATTAAAAAGTATGCGTTTTAAAATAATTTAATTTTATACAAATTTTGTCATTCAACTAAGGCATTCAACCCTTGCAATCAATGAAAGTGAAGCAGGTGAAATTATAATGATTTATAATTATATTTAATATGGCAAAAATGCTGTTAAATTGGAGTTTTTTCAGGAAACTAAAGAACATATAAAAATTCTATTTGGCACTTTTTCCACAAATTTAACAAAAAATAGGAAATGCAAAAAATAGAAATTAATCTATGAATTTTTAACCTAGGATCAAGTCATTCTTATTGGTCGATGATGACAAATTTGAAGTTGAATCTTCAGATTTGTCATCATCGACTAATAAGAATGACTTGGTTCGGATCCCGGGTTAGTTCCAATTTGTTTCGTTTCGGCGAAAGGACTATATCAAAAGTATTAAATTATCAAATGCCTCAATTTTTATGAAGACAATCTAAATCGTTCATACTTTTGTTCAATATATTCATAGCACAATTTTCTTATAAAAATTCTAGCCCGTCGAAAAAGAACATGATCATCTTCCTCTTTTGAATCACTGGACCACATGTTTTTTTTACATTATATAAGAAAATTCCTAAAATTAATTGTCATAAAGAATTCAATTGTCAACTTGTAATTTTCAAATGACCAATCTTTCATTCATGGTTACTGTTCACTTGTAAAATACTAGTAGTAAAAACCAGTAAATATTTTTTGAAACGCTACACTTGTAAACTGCAAAAATACACTTGTAGAAACGGACTAGTTTACTTGTCACTTGTAATTTACACTTGTAGGTTTTTGAAACAGAAACTTGTCAAACTATTCGTTTGACAAGTTCTACAGTGGTAATTTACAAGCGTAGAAGTTTTATGAAACAGGGCCCTGTGGTGCACTCTCCACTCCAGCAATAAGTGCACGTGAGGGAACGCCTGGTAAACGCCCACACGGTACAAATATGTCATCACCATTACCGAATTCTGTGTACAAAACAGATTGGCACACCCAGCAATGGGTAATATGCCGTGATGATATACATATTTATTTATTTATTGTAAATATAATGCGAAGTATTAAATAATTTAATTTATGGTTATAGCCATATTCAATTCTAATTAAACTTGAGCGGTTAGACGATACAGCAATGATTTTTTTATAAAATATTGTTATTGATATAGGACATCCAGCCAGTAAATGGGTTTTTTACATCATCGTTTAGGGTTTTTTGAAATTTTCTATACATTTTTAAATATATTTTGTTAACGGTATTTTACTGGTTTTTCATTTTAATTTATTATAATTGTTTACGTTTAATTATAATATGATTTAAGGATATTACTAAATTACTGGAAAATATTAACCTTTCTTATCGATATCATCATCATCCTCGTCATCATCATCATATGCGTTTTCAATATTATTACCAAACATCACTATAACTGATATAAGTGACAAGTGTACAAGTGACAAGTTCTAGTAATTTCTGTTTCAAGAATAATTTTTGACTACTTGTCAGTTTTCCAATATTACTAGTGTATTTTTACAAGTTGACAGGTTTGAAACCATGGTTTCATAGGTTTCATAATAAATGTAATATGCAGCCACCTTTGCCTTAAATATATATTTTAAACACATTAAAAAGTATGCGTTTTAAAATATTTTAATTTTATGCATTTTGTCAATCAACCAAGGCATTCAACCCTTGCAATCAATGAAAGTAAAGCAGGTGAAATTATAATGATTTGTAATTATATTTAATATGGCAAAAATGCTATTAAATTGGCGTTTCTTCGGGAAATTAAAGATCATAAAGACATTCTATTTGGCGCTTTTTCCAGAAATTTAACAAAAAATAAGAAATGCGAAAAACAGAAATTAATCTATGAATTTTCTCTTTCGCACGCATTAATGAGAAGGACTGGCAATATTGCCGGGATCAGGGATTTGTGAACAAATCCCTGGCCAGGATATATTATGAACACTGGTAAATGCTTTTGATATAGTCTCACTTTGCAGTTTAATAAAACATTTTCTCTATTCAATTAAACATAAACTCATTTTAGTATTTAATATCAAATATCACTAGGAATTATTGAAATCTGTCGTTACAAAACGAAACGTTATATTTTGTTTTTAAATTTTGTGAATACTCTGTTATATTTAACGAATGTTAAATTATTACGGTTCGTTTTGTTACGAAGCGTTATATTGAATTTTATGAATACGGGCATTAGTCTAAAAAATTACACTGTACAATTATAATAAATATTTAAACAAAAACAATGTTAAATAACAATGCAGTTGGTAAAATAAACATTTATTAATCTTAAAAGACAGTGCTGTGTTTTGTTTCCCAATTAATGAATGTTTTATCTTACCTTGTGCCTACCCAAACACGTTTCAAATCGCGCGGTTGTATGTATATATGGAACCATAATATAGTTCCTTGTGAAATATTGTAGTGAATGGACGTATATGTATATTTCTGTGTATTAAGTGATGTACAAACTAATATTTATAATGAATACGAAGACTTATTAAGTGTGTTCTTCGACGACGGCTCCAGGAATGAAGATATTAACCGGTAAGTGGCAGAATTTATTCTGCGTCAAATTATTTCTATAAATGAGAACTTTATATTTACCTTCTTTATTTTATAATACATGTATCTTGTAATACCATTACATAGTTAAAACACACTCTTTGGTGTTGCATGTTCAACGAAATTTAGTGCAGAGCTTGCTTTTTCAATAATAACCAAAGTTGACGTGTCAGTAAAATTAAAGTATTTAAGTGTATTATGTATATTTCCTCCCGATGAGTGGTCGAAAAGGCACTGGTGAAATATGAGTGCGGTACCTAGTAATCGATTGAATTCTCGAGTTTTCGTTCACGTGGATTGAGAGCAAACAAACCACCGTCGCATCGCCCCGACGACCAACAGCCGTCGAAAAGCAAATCTTCCGATGGTATTTGCTCTGGCAAGTCAATTTTCAGATCATCAAAATTTATTTTAATACATTTCACTTCCTTTGAATTCGCCAAGTGCTACAGTTGTTTCGAATGCATCACTAACCGCACCAAGCAACCTATCATTTTAATGACAATTATAAAGGTTTTAATTTATTATATTGAATATATTGAATGTTGTATTATTTTAATATATGATATGTTTTTTATTAATATTACTTTTAACTGATATGGATTTTTATAAATAATTAACGTAAAACATTACTTGGGTTGTAGTACGGGAAACATTTTATAGAGTTATTAAATTGAGAAAAGGCCTTTAGGTTCCAATTTCTTTACTTATAAATTAACTAATTTGGACGTCTCGGGCGAATATCCGCCCATCATCAGCAACATGTTACAATGGCATTAAATGTTTGACATTAAGTTGTACAATATAAATGATATTCAAATACATATGAAAGCGGAACGCTAATTAATATAAATATTTTATACATATGGGCATCTTTACCCACTGACAAGCAACTGTGCTTTCATATGTATTTGTATATCATTTATATTGTACAACTTAATGTCAAACATTTAATGCCATTGTAACATGTTGCTGATGATGGGCGGATATTCACCCGACACGTCCAAATTAGTTAATTTATAAATAAAGAAATTGGAACCTAAAGGCCTTTTCTCAATTTAATAATGTAAAACATATTATGTTCTAATTTATTCATATTCCTCTCGTTACATCCATATCTGTTGCTGATTAGATTTTGGTTTTAATTGGTCGACCGGCAGTGCCCTCATTTGAACATTTTAACAGTTTTTCTTGAAAAAACGATGTTAAATATAATTTTTTCATATTTAATGTTATTATATATATTAAAGAATATTTTATTCTCTATACGATTTAATTACATTTTATACTTCATATTTAATGGATATTGAGTTAAATAATTAAAAGTAATTAAATTTCATAAAGCAGCCAGCTATGCAATAACATTACAAACAGCTAATATTATTTTTTAAAAAACTTCTGATAGACAGATGTCAATGTCAAGTGTGATTCACAAAGTATGTTTGTGTTATAATGATACTGCATATATAGAATCAATCCTGGCCAGCACATTACCTTTCGTCAGTTCTATACAAATTCCATACAGACAGTTTCTTGCGAAAGATTCTATTTCCAATACAATACCTTCCCTCAGTTCTATGCTTATAACAATACCTTCCTTACCTAAAGGTATGTCGGAAGGTAAAAATTCTGATAGACAGATGTCAATGTCAAGTGCGATTGACATAGTATGTTTGTGTTATAATTTTACTATAAATATAGAATCAATTCTAAGAAATTTTCTGTATGGAATTTGTACAAAATACATAGAACTGACGCAGGCACCGGACAGCTAAATGAATGTGCCAAAACACTATCATAGTTCCAGGAAGCAAACTGTAGAGGCGCGACAGTGCTTAAATTTTAAGAAAATGAATTAAGTCACCTTTGAGTTGAAAACATTTTGTAATATTTTGAATTGTAAAGTCACATAAGTCATCACACATGTCATTGAAAGTACGCTTTAACATCTTTAATTATTTGGTAATTCAATTTGTAATAGTTTATAGTTTTAGATATAGTGTCAGTAGTGATTTATTTCGTGATTTCTCCAGTTTTAAAGTGTATTAACTGTGTTTATTTTTTGACGTAATATGAATTGAAATTCAATAAGTTGATGAACATTCGTTGTGCTGTTTGATATAAAGTGCACTGCAAAGAAGCAAATAGACGTTTACTTTTATATTTAATGATGAAATGTCGTACCATTTCCAATATCCTTTTATCTTACATATAAACAAATATTAAAATAGAAGTGTATGTCTGACAAGTAATTTGAAATTTATTTAGAAATGAATTTATAGTTATTGTATTGTGATTATTTAAAACATATGTATACACTCATACTTTTTCTTATTGTCTTTTAATTTAAAAATTCAAAATTTTAATTTATCTTTACATGGCATGTCACCTATGTCACAAACTACCAAGCCGACCAAGCCATCACGGTGTGCGTTAGTTCATGGAAGCAATCTGTAGATGTCACTATTTTGTATTTCAAAAAATACATTAACTGTCCTATCTGTAGTTGAGGTGATCCGTGAACTGACGGAAGGTAATGTGCTGGTCACATCAGATTTTTCATTCTACAGAGTGATCAAAAATAACTGATTCTTTTTATTTCACAGTTTACACAATGCCAAGTAAAAACGGAAATAATATTTGACATGTAATTTTTGTAATAAATACAAATAGGTTATATCAGAGCAGGAGCCTGAGAGCTAATATGATTTCGAATGATTGAAATACTTTAGTTATTTCTTTGTGGCTATTGAAAGAAATAAAAAGATGTGGATAAGGGAAACAACGACTATTTTAATAAGAAATTGTAAATGTAGTCAAACTTAAAATTTTCAAATGTCACTGTCAACAGTGTCGACGACAGGAAATAAATTTTTGTTTCAGTCTTACCAATTTATAGTAAATTTTTTTATTGCCAACTGAATCAGTTATTTTTTACCACTCTGTATATTTAAAGTAGTTGAAAGATTTTCGTGGAATTTTCTTATCATTTATGTAAATTTTATAATTTTTAAAAATGTAACTACTATGAGCCTAGACTCTCTCAGTTTTCTTGAAAATGGCACAACATTTTTAATAACCGAATAAATAAATAAAATATTATTATTGATAAAATTCTTACAAACAGAAATGGAAAACAGTGGATACAATTTCTAAAGAAAAATAATTGAAAAGTTTCAAGTATTTCAATTTTTTGGATGTGAAAACTAACACTTTGTAATTTTTGTTCCCTGTACTTCAAACAAAATAGATTCATTTGACCAAACTATATTTCACAATACTCCATATTCATTTTGAAATAATTGCATTATAAAAACTACATCTAATATTTTTGCCCAAGGTTGTAAAATACTGTTTTTTCGATAAACAATTCATACATGCGAAATTTTCCACAACACGCTTGTTGGTGTATGGAAAAAATGTATAAAATTTGCATCCGGCTTTTCGCGAAAGAGTCGATCAGGACAGGAAAACCAAAGAACGCCACGCCGCGCGTTGTGCGATATTTTATTTAAACTTATTTCATCTTCGGTCGAACGAAATTCAATTCTGTGTAAACCTGGAAATGGCTGCCATTGCGTCGATCATTCAATTTCATAGTAAATTGTTCATAACGGAAACTCATATCCGGCGGCTCTGCCTCGGGCAATCGGAGTTCGGCGGTTCCGAGTCGGGCGGAGGTGACGACAGGGCAAAGGGGCACGTGGCCTTAAACATGCCATCTCATTCCTAACAGATTTATTATATTCATAGACGAACAGTTTCACCGCACATTGGCATTTTCTCTATTATAAAATTTTATTTGTATTTGTGTATAGTGAAAAAGTTTGTTTCTTTTTTTAACTAACTTATACACTGCTACTTTCAGTATTGTAGTGGTTTGTATTTTGTGTGACACATATTAAGCATAACCTATATGTTATTGTAACTTTTTCATCTTTTTATATATCTATGTATATTCATTGTAACTTTGGGGGAGTTGAAAAACAGCTTTAGCTGAACCGTACCCCATTTGTACTCTTATGGTGCAATAAAGATTATTATTATTGATCGTAGATCTTCTTGACTGGAAATTTGATGGGTAAAGGAAAACTTCTGGAATTCAGTCAATAGTTAAAAATTATTTATTTTCGGCCTCTACTAGTTTTTACTTCCTTGTACAAAGTAAAGGAAGTATTGTATTCGCGAAAAATTTCGGTTTCCAGATTTCAACGGAAATATCCATTTTGGCCATCCCTGAATCCATTCTGACTAATTTCGTCGTGACGTCTGTACGTACGTACGTACGTACGTATCTCGCATAACTCAAAAACGGTAAGCCGTAGAAAGTTGAAATTTTGTATTTAGGACTTCTATAACATCTAGTTATGCACCTCCCTTTTTGGTCATTACATAATTTCCAGAAAAGGTACTTTATTTGAAGCCTACACTAGATTTTAAGGAAAAATTATATTAAAATATAATCCAAAACTTTTCAAATTTAGTATATAAGACTTTTAATTGGAATAACATAGCAGAATTTGGTTAAAACAGGCTAACCGGAAGTGATATATTACCTGAAGTTGTTAACAGTTTTTCTTGAATAAAATGGTTTCATTTTGATTTTAGAAATAAATGCTTCAAATAAGAGTTTTAGAGAATTAAATTCTGCGTCTAGCACATCAAGTATTATTAAATTAGCCCTTTGTATAAGCGAGATATGTAAATTTAAAACTTTTTGGTTTTTGTAAAGAAGCTTGCTGTGGATTAAGACAAAAAATAACAAAAAAAAAAATAAAAAATAGATGTTAATGTCAAATTACGTCAAATACGTCCAATTTTATAATTGAGTCTATACTCCATCTTCATATTGGTCTTGCGTACAAGAAGTCGTGTGGTGACCACATCAGATTTTTTATTATTATTATTATTATTATTATTATTATTATTATTATGTGCATTGTTGTATTCGGCAAATTATAATAAAACGTGTTAATCGCAAAATTAGTTTTACGAAAATGTGACCAGCATAACAATAGTAGGTGGATAGCACCAAAAGTTTCTGCAAACTATTGATAGAAAACAAAATTTCCCAGAAATTATTTTTTATTGTTTTTCGAAATACTCTCCTTTTAACTCAACATATTTGTGCATTCGATAAAACCAATCGTTAAAGCAAGAAATCCATTCTTCTTGAGACACTTGAGAAACCATGTTTTCGAAGGTTTCAACCGCCTCATTTGCACTTGTATATCGGAAACCACACATTTCCTTTAATTTAAGAAATAGGACGAAATTATAAAGTTCAAAGTTAGGACTGTATGGTGGGTGCTCCAGTAATTACACCTTTGATTCTTTTAAATAGGCTTTAGTTTGCACAGCAGTATGTGAGGATTCATTGTCCTGATGCAGTACCAGTTTACTTCGAGGCCTATTTTCACGCACTTTTCAAACACCCGTGGCAAACATATTGTTATATACCAATTAGAAATTACTACTTTCCTATCTTCTAATGCAATATTGACAGTAGGACCAGATTTTGAGAAAAAGGAGGCAATCATTTTTATGCCAACACTTCGAACTCGTTTTACTTTGACAGGATTGGGGTCTGTTGGAAAGACCCATTGAGCTGATTGTCGTTTTGTTTCAGGTTTAAATGCATACATCCATGATTCATACACTACTTTAGATTTACCTTCGTTGTACTTTTTTAATGTTTTAATGCACCACTCCACACGATGTTGCTTTTGACCTCATTTAAATTATGAGATACCAAACGGTAACAAACTTTCCTGCCTTTTAGATGATCGAACAAAATTTTATTTATAGCGGTCATTCCAGTACCCAAAGTAACCCGTATAATTCTGTATGTGACACGGTTGTATTCTTTAATCATTTTACGAATAGCAGCTATGTTTTCATCCGTAACTGCAGAAATTGGCCGATCTTCCCGTAAATCGTCATTGAGAGAAACTCGATGAAATTTAAATTCATTGTACCAGCTGTGAACAGACCTGATACTAGGAGCTTTATAGCCAAAAGCACCCCGAAGCTTTTCGATGCATTATTTTGGATAGAGCGAACTTTTCAAATCGTAAAATATCATGGCTAGGAAATTTTCTTTTGTTAACTGCATTTTCAGTACGACGTGAGTACTTTAAAACTGCATGGAAAATTACTAATAAAGAAACTACCATGCTACCTAAGGATGTACTTTTGTTTTGCCATGCATTTATTTTTCGTAGCTACCTTGGCTATATATTTGTTTGCAGAAACTTTCGGTGCTACCCTCGAATGTTTAGATGTAAGTTGCAACATATACCGCGTGTCCCGTTTAAATGTACCACCACGAATAACTCGAAAAATATACATTGGATCAAAAATATCCCGAATCAAGTTTAATGGTTCCCCTAACTGCACCCCGAACCCTACGGGGGGCAATCTTAATTGGGAATTCCCATTTTTTATTGCAGATTCGAAAAGATTGTCAAAAATTAAGTAGGGTTTATCCGGGGAAGTTTTTTTTATTAGAACCAATATGGTTGTTTAGAACCAATATGGTTGCTTGGCATTTGTCGACGAAGGTAAAATGGACTTTTGATTACGGCGCAGAATGGCTTTCCAACTGAGGCTATGGCTGACTTCTGATTTTCTTTTTATATGACTTCAAAAAACACATTTCTTTTGTAAATGAGTTCCAATTTTTTACTTATTTTCTAGCCAAGATCTTCATTACTTCTTGAATATTTTTACCTCCCGCTACCCTTGGTAAGGGAGGTATAGAGATCGTGCTAAAAATCGCATATCGAGATTTTGGTAAATGGCCACTTTTAAGATCCCTGGAATATTCTCACGATGATGATGATGTGTGTGTGTGTGTGTGTGTGTGTGTGTGTGTGTGTGTGTGTGTGTGTGTGTGTGTGTGTGTGTGTGTGTGTGTGTGCGTGAGTGCGCGTATGTGTGGATCCTGTTAACGCTCTAACTCAAATATTATCATTCAGAAAATTTTGAAACCTTGTATGTATACCTTATTCTAATATGGAAAGAGGCCATTAGATTTTGGTGTAAATCAGATATCTGGAAATGGCACTTTACTTGAAGCTCAAAATAGTTTTTCTCTGAAAAATACTTTTAAATGTTTTTTTTTTCGAGTATTATGTTATTATAAAAATTAAAGATTATTAAATTTCTATTGGTTTGCATTAATACTTTTATATACATTTTATGGATAAATTTATAAAATTATCTATAATTTAAATCATAGAGCTTGCGCTTTAAACAACACAACTACTTGATTAGACAGTTCATACCTCACATGTATGTAACTGACAGATAAATGTCACTGTCAAAGAACTAATTATTTGAAATTAATAATAGTAACGTTTTAAAAAGAAAATAGTGGAATGGATTTTAATAAAGTTTCTAGTATAACTAAATATGTAAGTATGTATATTTAAATTAATGAAAATTAAATAGCGGGAGGTGTTGTGTTGGCCACATCAGATTTTTTTGTTTGTATCCTAGCATTTAAAAATTTCTTAATAGTGCCTAGTTATATAATTTCCAAATTTTACTATTTATATGGTTTTAACAACAAATGCTCAGTTGACTCACTCCATGTGATCCGGATGCGGTATTTCGCTATCGAAAATCAGTCACTTCAGTATGTAAGGAATGAAAAATATTTGTTGTAATGTATTATGTATTTATTGTGTATTTTTAACTATTTTATGAACCTTTATCTTGCTTACCAACTAAGCTACTGGTTGCTCTGTCTCGATGGCTAAAATAATATTCCACTTAGTGTATAACTATGATTTATTGACTATTTGTATATTTTAGTTTTAGTAAATTCAAAACTAAATATGTGTTCCCAAGAAAAAATATTTTTAAAAATTTCAATATAAATTTCCTTCCCATAGCGCCAAATTCCCAAATTCGTATACCTTTCTCCCATCCTCGTTATGTGTTCTGGAACAGGTGCTCGCGCTGCTCGCAGGCGCGAAATTAAGCGGTAATTCACGTTTCCTGAGTCGGCCCGCCTGTTAGACGGTGCATCGCGCCGCCGTAGCTAACTAAGCAGCCTCACAGTCTCACCACGCTGACCCGTGATTTGCTTCTTCATTATGATTATTGACCAGCCCTAATGGAATGACGGACTTGCAATGAGATGGGATAGTATGCAGCTACGCTGGAATCGGTTTTATAGTCATCTCCGTTTCTAGCAATTGCAACTGTAAATGATTTTTTTCCAGGAAGAAGTTACGGAAATTTTTGGAGTTAACTGACTTAGTTTTAATTGTGCAACTCGCGAAAAAAGGATTTTTTGATTTATAACTATTAAAAAACTGTTTTCAATCAGTTTTTGGAAATGCGTCCAGAGTAACTCCCGTGTATTCATGTATATGTGGCAACATATCTACAGGCGCACATAATTATAAATATTTTAGAGTCGCGTAGTTGCCGTGGTTATATATTTATATTTATTTATGTATTTACTTTGTTTGCATAGTTAATTAACTAAAACCTTAAATTCAAAGCAATCTAAGTACCAAAAAAATATACAGGGTGTTAATACTAAGTCGTCACACCTGAAAATGGTAATTAGAACTCATTAAAACAAACAAATTTCGTTAGTTTTCTCAGTTCCAATTTTTGATTTGGTGTCTAGGTTCGTAGTTATTGGAATTCTTTTGTTTTTCGAAAAATCGTCGTATCTCCCTTAGTTTAAGGGCTATTAAAATAAAAAAATCTTTCCAAATTATTTTTAGGCCCTGTAAAACATCTGCATTCACAAATATTTTTTATTTTTTCAAATGACATAATGGCGATCGTTCAAAAATTTCAAATCAAGATTTTTTGATAACCACTCCATCGATTTTCGATATTAAAATTTTATAAAATCCTTAAACTATGTATATGCCACTACATTTGTCCTAAATATTTTTTTCAATGTATCCAAAATTTGCATTCACTAATATTTTTTGTTTTTTCAAATGACATAATGGCGATCGTTCAAAAATTTCAAATCAAGATTTTTTGATAACCACTCCATCGATTTCGATATTAAAATTTTATAAAATCCTTTAACTATATGCTACAACATTTGTACTAAATATTTTTTTCACTGTATCCAAAAAAAAGTCGTTATTCAAGTTTAAATACATTAAAGTAAATCATTTGTATGCGTATTTTGAATAATTTGTACGTAAAAATGGCAGAAACAGGCTGCCGGGCTTGCATTGTAGTTGAAATAAATGAATAAAGACTTTTTTCGGATACATTGAAAAAAATGTTTAGGACAAATATTGTAGTAGATAGTATAAGGATTTTATAATTTTTTTACTTTCGAAAATCGATGGAGTGTTTATCAAAACATCTTGTTTTAAAAATTTTTATTGATCGCCTTTTTGTCATTTGAAAAAATATTAAAGAATTGTAATTGCAAATGTTTTACAGGGCCTAAAGGTAATTTGGAAAGAAAAAAAATATCAATAGCCTTTAAAATAAGGGAGATAAGACGATTTGTCGAAAAACAAAAGAATTCCAATAACTACGAACCGGGGCACCACATCAAAAATTGGAACTAAGAAAAGATGTTTGTTTTAATGAGTTCTAACTACCATTTTCGGGTGTGACGACTTAGTATTAACACCCTATATAAGATTTTGTAATGAACTGATCAAATCATATTTTATTTCTTTGTTGACAATTAAATGTTATTTCAAACAAAAATAGCATTTATGTTAGAGGAACAGTAAGATTATTTTACTATACAGGAGTAGGCAGGGAACCCATTCAAAGCATTTTTTTTTCATTTCAACAGAGCGGCACAAATAATGGTACATTGCTATTCAATGTAAACATTATAGACACAGAATTGAAGTCATATGCAGGAGAGGTAGAAAATTTTGCTTCCAAACAAACTTTCCCTCGTTGTCTTATATCCCTTTCCATAGTACTATCCCTGTCATTCTGTTTACATCTGTCATTTAGTTTTATAACTTAATTCTCTATTCTGATTTGTTTTCTTCGTTGTGTTTATTAAAAATGAAATGTACCTGCAACAACTTTTTTGTTTACTAATATTGAAGATCATTCGATAATACAATAAAACGATGGCTGGAGTGTAGAGATGACAGTTCTTTGTTTGGAAGTCGTAACCATAGCAACCATTAGCTCTATGCTTTACCGCAAATTCCAATTGTGTAAGTGTCTATTACGATATTTTGTTTTATTGCTGAACCCGACAGAATATAGTTCTCAAGATAGCAATGGTGGCAAACTTAAAATGAACATCCTGCATACTGTATATTTCTCTTGAATTAAAATTGCAAATCAAATAAAATAAAAATGTTTACAATAAACACAAAGCAGATTTCGAAGTAATGAAAATTCCATTTTTAATATTCAATTATTTCATTTCAATACTTCTATTAATTACTGCTCTATATATCACAATAAAATAATAAACTTTCCATGAAACAAAATAGGGTGCACAATTAAATTTGCAGTGATCAGTGCTAATTCTATTTTCTAATTAAATTCCGTGTATATTAACAAGTCCTTTTAATAAAACTTTCAATTATTCTCGTGAATTCAGAATCTGCTAACAAAACAATTGAATCCACGTGAACAATAAACGAAAAGCGTTCGTATCTCTATGAGTGTAATGTCAAAAATATCACGCGAAAAAAAAATGGAATATTCGATTGAGCGATCATGTGCAGCGGGGCGTAATGTTTCAATTGTGCGCCCAGTTGACGAACGCCGCTGCAGTTTAAATTGCGATTACGCCACTGGATTGTCCCGAGCTGGTCGACTGGAAAGGTTGCAAATTGGACAATAAGAAATTATAGTTTATACTCTCAATACTCACTATTGTATAGCAAGATTAATTTTTCTATTAAAAATTTAGTTAATTGTATTTATAAAGGTAATCAGGGATGTAAAAAGGTAAATTACCGGGTAAATTACTAAATAAAATATTGCCAAATTTTGTTTACCACAAATTACCACATTTTTTCATACCAAAAATGTTATATTTATGTATATCACCATGCACATAAAGAAATACGTACGAGTCGAAGTTCGGTCACTAAATTATAAAAAATTCTTTCTCCTCCTTAAATATAAAACTGTAGGCCAAATTATTGGTGATAAATAGTTCGACCGGCATTTTAGGGTCATCTTCTAGTCCAGATTTAGCTTCTACCGAGACCCTTTACTTTTGGCACTATGAAAAACAATTTTGTAAATATACAGTATGTACAGTAAAACCTACCTTGCAAGACTTAATATGGGATAATCCTCAGAGGGATATAGTATGACTAGCGAATGATAGTTGACGTTTAGATTATTTAATAGATGTGGTTTCTTTTGAAAACATTTCCCTATACTTGATTTGAAAGGAAACTAACCCTTAGGTATTCCGTTACAGAAGATTAGAATTGTACTCAATACCAGAAGGCATTTAAAATGACCTTAGCAACAGGATTCAGGGATGTATTCACAAAATTAAATACTGCCAATTCTATTCGTTCGTTTCAGGTGTAAGAAACGCTCAAGTCGGAATTACTGTTAGAGGAAATTAAAAATAAACCTATTTCATAGAATTGCCAAACTAAATAGTTTAAAGATCAAAATATTTTGTTATAATAACATAAACGAAAAATGTTTAAAATATTTTTAACGCACCCCTGTTTTAATATTCAATTACCCTAGTCGGCCATTTATTTTCAGCTAGATATAGTAATGTATTTCTGTGCTTTCCTAGTCCAGTATTTAAATAGGTTCATACAAGAATTTCATACCTGAATATATCGTACAATTCTATTCTTCACTAGGGTTTCAAAAGAAACCACATCTGTAAAATAATTTAAACGTCAACTTTCATTCGCTAATCATACCATACAATGCCTAATAGAATTAAAGTTGGTATCATTGGCTTAAGTAAATCTGACTTAAGTCAATAAAAAAAATTATGGTAGCGGATCATTGCAATTTATCAAAAAAAAAAAAAAATAGCATGATGAAAGAATTGGGGTAGAATCTCTAAGGAAGAGACAGACATTTTCAAGCATAAATCGCGCTATCTAAGTAATTTGTAAATGTCAAAAATAAATATGAAATAAATTTCTACTTAACTACCCAAAATTGAGTTCACGACTAAACAATAATTAGTA